>JARQST010000266.1:330277-613532 GCA_030142225.1 Pachycephus smyrnensis | reverse complement strand
TCCCTGTTTACTCACATGCAATAGAATGAGACACAACCATGCCCGCAGCGCTTTAAGCGAATATCGGAACGCACCCGAAGAATCATAGAGTTTGGAACACATGCGCTTCAAATAGCGTAAGCCGACATCAATAGCTATACCTCTATCATACTTAATCTTTGAGAAGGGGGTATTCAGCCAATAAAAAGGACGAAAACTGACACCACTTACTATACTACTTGAATGTGACGTTTCTTTTTATCAGCGATTGACGTCATTTCCTCTAAAATAGATGGCAGCACAAATGTTCGGAGATATAGTTGGAGGACGTCGAGCGAAATTATCGAAGCAGACGGAAGGAATTTAACTCCACTCAGTCACCTCAGTCACATACTAACAGCAATGGCGCGTGTTAGGTCGTAGAAGGCAACTCACTTCCTTTCATTTACATAATTAATTTCACATTCTGCTGCAGTGCCAGTGACTGTGAAATAAACGACATAACCATCAAGATTGTTAATACCTTCGATTAATTTAACTAAAATAAACGTGCAGTGCAATATTATACCTGTTAGATGTGTCTAAATTCCATGACTGGTGAAAGTCTTTTCGCGTCTTTGACCCAATTCATTTTCTTATTGTCTTGCGTATGATATCGTTTTGACACATTCCGTCGTAATTTTACGAGATTCCCTCAACGCGTACAGTAAACTGTGTTATTGTAATTTGATAATCAATCGTTATCGAAGATGAATTCAGAGAGACGTGATGTAATCCGTGTCGGGTCCCGTAAAAGCGAGGTAAGGAATGTATTTTTTTCTCAATGTTCATTGAAATGAATGTATTTTTTTTAATTTTCCATAAAATTGCATATTAAAGTTACTTCAGATTTACGCCTGAGAGCGCGCTTATTTTCAATACTTGACAAAATATTTTAGCATTTAATAATAGTACATGCTTGAATAGTACATGGTTGTTTTGTCTTTTATTTCTTTACATTATAACTTATTGAATAATGTACTATGAGATTTTTGTCACAGACTAGTATCATTACGTGCAGTTATCTATGTTATTGTTGCATACTTACAGTATACTGTCTTCTTCACATAGAGCAATAGCTAGTCATGATGAAGAAGCAGTTTTATTATCATTGAAATGTTGTTTTTTTTACCAATGCTGGTTAGCTATATATTTATTATCCTACTAAAACATTGTGATTATATAATTTCAGATTCATCCAATTTTACTAATTGATCAATGGTTGAATTTGTAATTGTTATCTCCGTAGACATTTATATGATGTAATTTCAATCTCATAGGCACTTCAATTAATTATATAATAATCTGTAAATTAGGAAGTCTTAAAAGAAATCAAGATTTATATAAAACGAATATATACGTAATACAATTTAATAAAACATTTGGATTAAGTAAGCTATTATTTATTATAGTTGGCCTTAATACAAACCAGACATGTAATTAAATGTCTTAAGGATCTTTACCCCAAGAAAAATTTTGAAATTGGTAAGTAATAGAGCAATTGAAAAAATACATTAGTATCACTAAAATATAATAAATCATTGTTCTTGATATAATTTGTGTAACTAATTACTTGAAATATGGAAATTGAGGAGAAAGTATGATTGATTGCCATATATTTATATACTTATATAAAAATTTATATTATTAAATACATCAAAAGTAATCATAAAATACAGTCTAGTAGTAGTTATACAACTTTTACTCATATGCCATTGCGAAATTTTTAAACCATGAGTAATCATACCCTTCAGATTCATATCTGTGACAAGGTCAATATTCCACGACAATCTCTTCGATTATTGATATCTTCATATTAAATAGATTCTATTGGTTTTATACAGTTACAATGAATACGAAGGGTGACAAAATTCTGGATAAATCATTGCCAAAAATTGGTGAAAAATCCTTATTCACAGAAGAATTAGAACTTGCTTTGGAAAGTGGACGTGTTGACTTTGTTGTCCATTCACTAAAGGACTTACCAACTACATTACCTGAAGGAATGGCTTTAGGTGCCATATTAAAGTAAGTTTATATTTTTACAACTTCCTTCAATATATAATATATATTCTTTTACGAGTACTTACAACGTCTGTCTTCGTGAACATCATTTAGATTATCGTTGAACATAATGTTGACAGAAAATGCTAAACTTGACCTCGTTTATTCAAATCCATAGCCTTATTATCATTCTCATGAAAAAACCATTGTCATTGTATAAGCATATTTACCCTGTTTTCGCATATACGATGCGTCGAGCACGTGGAATAATGCTGCTCTTTCTAGAAGAAATATTTTCAAAGAATATCTCTACTTTAACTTGTTGTATGTATATCATATTATTATTCACAGACGTGAAGATCCACGAGATGCAGTGGTCATGTCAAAAAAATATCAAGGCAAAACATTAGAAACCTTACCAGAGGGCAGTATAATTGGTACCAGCTCTTTGCGAAGATCTGCTCAATTAGCACGAAACATGCCACATTTGAAGGTGGAAAATATTCGTGGAAACCTAAACACCAGGTTGAAAAAGTTGGATGACGAAGACGGTTCTTTTGCTGCAATTATTTTAGCCGCAGCTGGATTGAATAGAATGGGCTGGCAAGATCGTATCAGTCAGGTCAGATTGTAGTAAACATTAACGTTTCCTGATTCACATTATTCCTACTTTTGAATTCCTAAAAAGTAATTTCTATAAATATTCCTACTTTCTCTCGTAGTTACTGGATCCAGAAGACACTTTGTATGCTATCGGTCAGGGTGCCTTGGGTGTGGAATGTCGTGAAACTGACTGGAACACTCTTTCTTTATTGGAACCTTTGCATGACATTGAAACGACATTGAGATGCGTGTGCGAGAGATCTTTTCTTAAGACTCTTGGTGGAGGATGCTCAGCACCAGTTGCAGTATCCTCTTTATTAAATGGCAAAGATTTAACAATCACCGGTGCTGTATGGTCACTCGATGGCCAAACATTTATTAAGGATACTCTTAAAAGCAGATTATACTTGCCTAATGATGATGGGGAACCACCAAAGTAAGTCTGTTTAATTCCATAAATAAATGTATCACCAAAGCATGATGCGTCTCTCTTTCATAAATCTATAACATATTTTTTTCTCTTTGTAATGTAGGAAGTGCCCTTATCGCGAACCTCGACTGTACTGCAGCGTTGCTCCAGGAAAAGTAAGTGGTATCAGCCTGTTAGGTGCTGAACAGCTTGGCAAAGACATTGCCAAAAGTCTAATCGACAAAGATGCTCTCGAAATCATGTCAAAAGCAAGAAACGAAATACTTAGCACGGCGTGAATAGTATAATTTGTAAATGTTAAATGAGAAAACAATTTACGTTTAATTGAAGAAATATGCGCTGGGGATGTATGTGGTTTTGGTACACTGCATACTCGAATCGATACCTTTGGCGTCTTTTATGCAGTGATTTTCTTAAGCGCATCAATGTACATAGAAAGTACACACGGAATTACTATAACTCATGTTAATGATAACAGGAACTGTATAAATTATATTTTGTTGTCTTGATTTATACTTGAACATAGTCAGACGAAGAAAAATTTTATGGAAATTCTAAATTTCGCAAATTCGTTTGCAAAATAATTTGGAGTTATACTTACAATTATACTAAATACGCAATAGAATTGCCTAATTGACTGTGAACTTTTGTTCTAAGCAGTGTTCACCCATACCTCAAATTACGCTACTTGTTTAAGGAGCAAGACTGTAGCTTTTGTGTTTCTCGTTCTTCCCAAATGTCGTCCATCATCTAATCTAACGTTTATTTTTGACTACGCGGCGTTAAATGTCTATTGTTTATAGAAAATTATTAAACGGCAACCACTTGAAAAACTGTTGGTTGTTTTATCATGATAGTTCAATAAACGTTGATAAAGATTTGTTTATTGAAAGAATAGGTGATATTTATTCATGAAACTTCAGTTTGTCATTGAACACTGCCATTTTTCAATCTTTTACAAATGCACATAATATTTCACAGTGTACGTATGAGATAGGCATATGAAAAATAGCCTGAGGTCTATATTTTGTATAAATTAGTAAGCGCTGTACAGTTGGAGAATGATATCTGTGAACATCTAAGAACAGCTCATAAAGTTTAGCAATTTGGTGAACACTTTTTTTGCAGATATCACGCTCCTACTCTTTGCCGAGTATCATCATGAATGAAATCAAATTATATTATATCACTGCATAATATTGCATACTAGTAAATAATTATTGTAAAGTATTGTACATGATAAAGAAACATGTCATTTAAGAGTCAACAGTTGATACCGTTCTGTTATATTATTCTATTGGTGTTTGTACAATAGTTATGGGAGAATCGTTTGTTATTGTAATTGCTTTACGAATTTTACATTTACAAGATATACGTTATATACAAGTGCACAGTTTGCACCGCGTGTTGAGGGGAAGTATAGAGAAAAGAAGATAGAGATGTACAGGAAATAAATGTATATAAAAGTAATTGTTGAATAAAAAAATGATATATACTTTATCTCAATCTTTTAATTTCGAATATTATTTTAACATGGCCAATGAAGTTCCTTGTTGTGTGATACATTTTAACTCAATATGTTTGTTTGTGCAAATATTCAAATGGCAATATGGAAACATAACGTTCCATATATTGTGCTGGATGAATTTATCTATTATCATCATCATATCTTTCATCTATTTAAGCGGGATAAAATACGTCGCGATTAAAGATTATATTTTGAAAGAATTGTTAAGTGTAAATTCAAATCCTTTATATAGTAACGGTTATGACTCATGACAGTTTCAACTTTATTAAATGCATATAGAAAACTGATTCACACAAGATGAGAATGATGATTATCCCAGTAACTTACCTATGTAATTTTCTTAGCACTGGTTAAGAATAATTGAAATCTCATACGTTACAACAAGACGAGAACACGAACGAATGGACCGTTGCTAATATATTAAATTCAACAATATCATATTAACAAATGTATTGGAATTACAAACAACGACCTTTTCAAGACAATGTTGAATCAGATTTATCATATTCTTTGGCTTATCTGCATACTGTAAATTTACGTTTCTTCGAATGGGTAGGTCTACTGGCTATCTATCGGATGCTGTGCATCGAAATTCGAGAGATCAAACAGATCATTAATATTTTCCACTGTTGACTATCATTTGACCTTTTAAGATTTCTTACTTAACATCATCATTGCGTTAACTTTAAAAACATTCATTCACTACATGCCAACGTGAAACTCTGTTGCAGTAACAAGCTTACCATTACATAGCTTAACTCCGTCGATCCTTACCAGCTGCAACTTCCGCAAGTAATTCTCACATCATCAACTGGACATGCTCAGTGAGCAAATAATCACAGCAGTTGAAAGTTTAAAGGAGAGCAACCAGATACATTATAACTAAAGGTTCTACATGTAACGCAAACTATACGGACAACTATTATATGCAAGAAGAGCATGTTTTTTCTACTAACGTTGCTTTTTATTTAGGAATAACCAACGAGATTTTTTTGTTATCTTACTCAACATCCTCCTCAGCCATTCCAGTCTGTGACAAGATTTTCTGTAAGAATAGATTACATATACAATTGGTATTGATTAAAGGTACTTGAAAATGTATTAAAGTACACTTTCATTGTAATCTTATAAATTTTGAATAAAGTAAAAAGATAAAGGCTAATGTAAAAAGTGAAGTTTACCTGAGTAACTGAAGGCAATCGTTGCAGAAGAAGATGGAATACTTGTGGTGGTAACGTTTTTTGCAATACTTGCAGGAGTTGGTTTGGCTGACCACAAACTGCAACTGCATTGGCTAGATGATCGACTCCACCATCAAAGTCTCCAGCAGCAAGCATTTCTTCACCAAGTTGAACCTGATACAACAAAATTGTATAATTATATGTTTCTTCATATAAGAGAATTACATCTATATTAATGACCCACCTCTTGCAAGAAGAACCTTTGTACAACATCATGATTTTTGAAATCTGGTATTTTTGATCCAGACTTTTGTGCTAGTTTTTTGGCTCTTCTACCTGTTATAACAGAAACATGTTATAATTATTAAAATAATATTCATTGATATACTTAAATCATTATTGGGTAACTGTATCAAAGAATTACATAAGAAATTACAAAGATGCAAGTTTACATCAGATTCATATAAGAACGAAACCAATTAATTCCATGAAATATTTATTGTATATGCACTAAATATATTACTACAGAAACAGAAATCATTATGCGCCATAGTTCGTTTGCTCACACACATAGCATGACTAAAAACGATAATATAATTAAAGATTATAAACTTTTAAGTAAATACTTTTTTTCTCCAAGAATAGAAGTTTCATAGGAAAAATAGTATTTCGTGAAAAAAGAAGCGTATTAACCTCCCTTCTCAACGGCATGCACCTACATGTAGAGATAACAAGTGCAGCTGAGAAAACTTACGTTCACGCAGTTTTGCTTTAAAATCTGGATCACTACGTCGCTTCTGGTCGAAGTAAAAGCAATAGCCAACGAAAAATCCGGCAAGGCCGACAGCTATACCGACTGCTGCTTTCGAAATCATGGTCACGCTAATAAACAAATTTAAATCTTACAATCTTCGGAATTCACAAAACCTTCATTGCGACTTCGACCATCACGGAAAAGGGCTGCGTTTGCTGAGCAGTCCATGAGCTCTTTTGGATACATAGATGAACAACTGTACGTTTAGAATTTTATGCAAGCGCCAAAGCATAGACTGCTTGATCTTTTTCATTTAACAGTCGCGAGTATTAAAATCGCCTTAATATCATGCTATTGGTTAGCTGTCACCAAACCACCAATAATATAACTGTATATCAAGTTATGTAGATCGATAGATATTAGGTATAATAAATTTGAGAACCACGAGTTACCTAAGGAATGCGCGCCAAAAGTTGCGAGACAAAGAAGTGGTTGGATAGGAGTGCCTGGTAGATGAATTTATTTTAACGTTATTATTAATTGTACACATTTTTAAGATGCCTTTAATTGTAAAACCGATGCGTTATGCTCATCGAGAAGGGCATACGGATGTTTGCTATTTTACTGGAGAAAAGTGAGTTGTTTGAGATATACTCAATACAAACAGTATCAAAGATTTCACGTTCTGATACATAACTATATTGTAAAGATTTTTAGAGAGTTTAATCATGTCATTCATTGTAGGGGAGGTTTAATCACTTGTGGTGCAGATGGGGATGTTAGAACATGGTTACATTTACTTGACGATGATCCTGCTGCTAGTTGTATTTCCGAACAAGCAACGACAGTAGTCTCTAAGGTGCATTATTATGCATTGCTAATATTTGTTAATAAACAGGCAATAAGTTAAGTATTTTGTAATTTCAGAATGGTAAACTCTATGTTGGTACTGATAACAATACTGTTCAAATACTCACTTATCCAGACCTTGAAAAGGAAGGAATAGTAACTAGATTTTCTGCTGCTGTCTCTGCTATATCTACTGCTAAAAATAGTAATCTAATTGTATCTGGTGCCTGGTGAGTATATTGTGCTCAATTAAATAAAATTACTTTTTTATACATGCTTCTAAGTACTCTTATGAAATAAATAATTAATTAATGGTAATAATTTAATTTTATTTTTAATTAGTGACATGCGTATACAAGTGACCAATATTGAAACATCAGATAGTACAGAATTAACTGGTCATCAAGCTCCGATACTGGGTTTGTCGTTAGATCCAAAAGAAGAATTTGTTGTATGTACAACTGATGACAATTACGCCATAAGCAAAAAGTATTACTATCTTGATATTTATATTTTTTTAGGCTTCCTCCAGTGCGGATGGATCAATTAGAGTATGGAACATTAAAGAAAAACGAATAGTACACATCTGGGAGAATGTGGTTCCAAAGTGCAATTCTTTCTTCACAGCGAAAACATATTCTACTCCATCCTTTCATTCAGAAGATGGTCGTGTCCTTGCATATCCACATGGAAAAGAAATTGTCATTATCGAAAGATACACATGGAAAGAATTATTCAAATTGAGGTGTTCTGAACTTAAGACTGTGAGTTCTGCATCATCTATAACGAACAAAACCCTTCATGCAATATAAGTATCATCCCCTTAACTCTGAAAACTTTGCAGGAACTTAGCATATGCAAATTTTCCGAATGTGGAACGCGACTGGCTGGTAGTTCCGTTTACGGAGAAGTTGCAGTTTGGGATATTGTAAACAAGGAATTAATTGGTTACGTTGAACATGAACAGAATGCAAAAATCACTGCTCTATGTTGGAATCTTGATAAGCCAAGTGAAATAGCATTCTGCGATAGTTTAGGACAACTCAGTTGTATCGATGTTGTAAGCAATATTTTAATATTCCATTATGAAAATTACGACCGTATACAGAATATATGTATAGTTACAACTATGTCATTTATTATGCACAGATCGGTGACAGCAAATATTCAGCTGAATCATTGTCGACTTCTGTAACCAATGACGATGAGAATGCTGACCTTTTATTGAACAATGATGATGAAGATGATGATGACAATGAGAATGTGATATCATTAAGCAGAATTAAAGCTTCTGTCAATCTGGAAGGGGACGATAATGATACAGATGCTGGTTCTGAAAGACCACCAAGCGTCACGAGAATAATTGCACCAGAAATTGAAGTACAAAAACCATTCCAGCCTGGTTCATCACCAGTCCATTTATTGTCACGCTATATGGTAAAGTTTCGATACTCATGATAATCTTATGAAAGAAAGATGTACTTCTGCACAGTTTATCAATCAGTTCATTTTAATATAACTGAAAAACAATCATTCTGTTTGGTTTCGAATTTAGGTATGGAATGATATTGGTATGGTAAGGCATTATACTTCAGAGGATGCCGAAGAACCTTCTATAGAAGTAGAATTTCATGACGTATCTGTTCATCACGCGATGCACATTAATAATTACTTGCATCACACATTAGCTGCATTATCCACCCAAGCTCTGGCATTGGCATGTTGCACAGATGGTTCACGAAGTAAAATTGTGGTTGTATCCTTACAAGGTATACCTTCGAAATTTCTTATAAATATCATAGTATAATTAGGAAGATAATTAAATAATTATCACTATCTTATCTTTAATATCAGGTTGGGGTTCCGGAAATAAAGAATGGTCTCTAGATCTACCAGAGGGAGAACAAGCATTGTGTCTGGCTGCTGGTGATAATTTCATTGCTGTTGCAACTAGTAGGAGACATCTAAGACTTTACATGATCGGTGGCACTCAGCGAGAAGTTATAGCCTTGCCAGGACCACCGGTTGCTATGAATGCTTATCAAAATTATTTACTGGTCGCTTATCATACTGGATTAGGTATAAATTTCATAGATTCGATGAATTGACTTTCATAATAATTCTCAATTCTATCAAATATTTTCTTTACTAAGGTGTAAAAAAGGATCAATCTATGGCTATGATGTGGATACGAATTCGTGGATCGAATTTGCGCAGTCAGACACTGACAGTTCCATTGTCACCATCATCTGAATTAATGTGGTTAGGAATAACCGATATGGGTTCTCCTACGATAATGGATGCCGAAGGTGTTATCAAAATGTATGACAAAAAGGCATGCTTGTGGAGAGTAGTTTGCGATACGGATACACAGGTGAACTACCCCTATAATATCTAAGAAATAAATAAGCACAGTTCTATCTATTCTATTTAATACATAACACTGTTACATTCTAGCGCAAGGGTAAATTGGATAATTTTTTTATTATTGGAGTAAGTGAGGCGGAACAAAAGGTACGATGTGTTCTGTGTAAAGGTAGTCATTACCCCCCAACGGCACCTCGACCAACAGTCGCAGAAATACCTTTAGTTTTACCTCTTTGCGACGCGGAATCCGAACAAGCTGAGAAAGAAGCCAGGCTCTGGCAAGTGGGAAATGATCCTCTGGACCAGGATCAGATTCTACTGTCTTTGATAGCAGTAAGTCATTATTTGTTTTTATAATACTGCATCGAAAAATATTGAAAATTGTACAATATTATATTGAATGTGTATGTATTAATTACTGTGCGTTCTAAAATCCATTAGTTCGCTTGTCGAAACAACATGGAGTACCGGGCAGTAGATTTGTGTCAGCAAATCGCTTCGCCAAAAATTATAGAACTGGCGATGAAATATGCAGCACGAATAAATCGAATGGCATTGGCTAAAAAGTTCGAGTCGATAGCCGAGATTAAGGACCAGGAGGAGAAGGATGAAGCAGCGGAGATTAAAGAAGATGGCTTTGATAATTATAACAAATCTGTAATAGAAGACTCGGAAGCTTCAATATTAACGCCAATCGTACAGAAACAAGCTGATGTTGAAATTAGGCCATTAGCTATTAGTTTTAGAAGAAGCAATCCTTTTTTGAAAAGTGGAAATTCTCCAGCAGCTAAAGGTATCGTTATTCATCAATATTATAACTCACTATATTGTACTACGCATTTATTAATTCCTTTTTAATGTAATAGGTCTACGGGTGTTAGATACTTTACCGGATAAAACTCAAAAACCAAAACCTTCTCCATTACCAACGTCAAAACCAAAACAAAAAGCTGCTGCCAAGAAAGAGTCATTTGTTAGTTGGTACTCGAAACACAAGACGGACATGCACGAGGAGTTTCCCGAATTAAATGCAGTTGAATTGACAAAAGTTGCCTTAAAAAGATACAAAGAAGAGGATGCTTCACCTCAAACTTCCGCAGAAGTCTCCGACGCTAAAAAGCGAAAATTATCAGATACCGAATCCGATCTGGACAGTCAGTCGAAACGTGCCACTACGAATAAGCTTAACAGTTTTTCTTTTGAAAAGTAGAAACCAATAAAAACTTAGTAAAGTGGATAAAAGATATAATATGTAAGTTTAACACGAATGATAAGCAAAAGTTCTTGTGTTCATTTTAGTACAGTGACAGTGAATATGAATGCATGTAAACATTAGAATCAATACTTATGTGAATGTGATATTAATATAATTCCTTTTTATGACAGTAAGAAAAGTTTGTTATACTTAGATTCGTCCGACTAATCCTTACGTTGCTTTATAATGGATTAATACAGCTCGTGCTGCGTAGATTTGTATTTGAACAAATATCTTCCACGTGCCTATGTTCAATATAAGCGAAAACTATTGTACCATCGACAGCATCTACAGGGACCTTCCTAGCCTAGCACCACGTCATTAAAACAGAATGGAGGCAATTTTAGTCTTCCTTTAGTTCCTCCTAGCATCTTGAAGCATAAGTATATAGAGTGGTATGCAGTGAACGAATGCAGTATCTTCGAAGCAAAACTTTAAATACGTACGAAAATGACTGAGAACACGAAGAAAGGTAAATGGCCAACTATAACACAAGGATAGAACATTTACTCTTAAAATTCACAACTGTTTCTAATTATAAATTCCTCGCATGCATCCAGTTACATCATCTGAAAAGCGCTAAGAGATCCAACGTATTCGACGTGCTAAAATACTTCGTTAAGTTGCTACTAAGAAGCACGTTGCTGAAGTACATGAAACATTATTTCTATAAAATTGCTTTTGTACACTCATGTTTTCCGCTTATCGTTTAAGTAAATTTAACGTGTAAAGTATAATAAGAGTTTGCATGAAGATTTTTCAGATTTCTGCGAAAATTTATTGTTTCTTTTGATCTGGATGTACAATATGTTTGTAACCGGAGCCGACCACGTGTTCTCGCTGCTTTCTCTGTATTTCGAAAGGCGCCTTGGCATTTCGAAATATTTTTGAAACATTACGATATTTTTGATGGCACTGACGTATATCTTTATATCTAATTGTAATGATTCTTAAATACAATGGAATAATATTTTTGAAACATTACAGTACATTTGATGGCGCTGACGTATATCTTCATATCTAATTGTAATGATTCTTAAATATAATTACGAACGTGGGTTTTAAATATCTAAATTAATAATATAAGAATGTATAACTAGATTTGCTTATTTGTAACAGAAAGTGAACACGTGATTTTACAGACAGTTTTTCTCTTAATTTTGATAAAATTTGCATTGAAAAAAATTCATTAGGAAACCAGTTTCACCATTCAAAACCCAGTCTACTGATATCTTATGTGCATCACGTAAGGATAACTGTACAAAAGTTTAAAAAAACATGCGGTTTCTGTCTTCTAACACGATCTAGAGATTATATTATATTTGACCAGTGGTTTATAAACTGGTTTCATAAGATGAGTATCAATATAATGTTATAGAAGCGTATTAACTCTCGTATATTGTTTAATATCATTTAAATATTTAATTAAAAATCGTTTGTTTAAAATGACTAATTTATTATCAGGTTTTTTAAAAGTTTATTTACCTTTCAGATCATGCTCCACTGGATGTTATTCAGGAAGCCATGGGCGTTTTGGGTCCTTGGCATATCATAATTGCCGTTGCTGTATCCCTCGTTAAGTTTCCCGTAGCCTGGCATCAACTTTCCATAGTTTTTCTTGCACCGCCAGTTAATTTTACATGCGTTGCACCGCCTTCTTTCAACAACGAATCAACTTCAATGAAATGCTATGTCGATGTTGGAAACAATATCACGGAGAAATGTACGGAATTCGATTACGATCGTAGCATATTCCGTGAAACCATAATTACGCAGGTACTTAATAAAATATATTATAAAAAATTCTTATATGAAATTTGATAAAATAGACTGTTCCTGTTTTTTTTATTTACAGTGGAATCTGGTTTGTGATCGAGAGCAATTTGCGAATTTTGTGCAATCGTGCACAATGTTCGGTGTTCTTCTTGGAAACATGGTATTTAGTATGATGTCTGATAGGTTTGTATATATACTTTTGATTTAATTTCCATTAGCATCGATATATTAAATCATGTATTTTATTGATTTGATGTTTAGAATGGGACGCAAAATCCCTTTAATGATTGCTATTATTTTACAAGTATTGACTGGAATACTGAGCGCATTTGTACCTTGGTACGAATTGTTTTTGGTATTGAAATTTATTTCTGCAGTAGCTACCGGTGGCACTATGCTCGTTAGTTTTGTTTTGCGTAAGTAAATTTGTGCTTGTTGACTTTGCGTTTAATGTTCTTTGATGTTTGAATATCAATAACGCCAGAATTTATATGCTTTCAGTTATGGAAATTATTGGCATACAATGGCGCGCAACGCTTTCAGTTTTATTCCATGTACCATTCTTACTAGGACATCTATTGAACCCCTTGATTTCTTACTTAATACGGACCTGGTATGGATTTCAACTAGCAGTATCAATACCACCAGTACTATTGTTATCTTATTACTGGTAAATATATTTAAAATATGCATATTTACGTAAACATTAGACACCATTAATCATAACTAATCTTACTATTGATCAATATACAAGGATACAGATATGCCTGCGTATACCTATTTTTTTGAAAATTCAAATTTCTAATTCTCTATTCGACTAAGCGCGCTTAAGTTTTCTTTTATAATGAAACATAATGTAGCCTGTTCTTTTTATAACTCGACTCTAACCCATGAGGGTAATGCAATTAACCTTTTGTCTTTCTTCTAATGACAGCACTTAATTCGTTAATGAAACGAAATAAAATCGACAAAAGTATATAGTCCTTATTCTTGCTTCTTAAGAATATACTTTATTTTCATGAACCATACGAATATCCATTTCAACTATAACTGTTATAGTTATTAATCATAAATAATATAATAATTGATTTGAAATAACGACTTCGAATTTAGGATCATTCCAGAATCACCAAGGTGGTTGCTTGCCGTTGGCAGAATAAAGGAAGCAGAAGACGTATTAACAAAAGCAGCGAAACGAAATAAGATTCCACTTGGAAACGTGAAAGCAGCGATAGAGAGTCATGAAGAGCAGGCTAAAAGCACAGCTGAACGAGCGAAAGAAAAATACAATATGACCCACTTATTCAGAACACCAAATCTTAGGACAAAAACTATCTACATATGTATCAATTGGTTTGTTTGCGGTACATGTTTCTTTGGATTGGCTCAATACATGGGACACCTGGGTGGTAACATATTCGTGAACGTTGCTGCCTCAAGTAAATCTTCCATTTTCTAACTTATATCATTATAATACTATAGTACAATATGAAAATAACACTAATAAACGTCTACTATCTGTTATTCAATTAAATACTTTGATTTTAGCTGCTATGGAATTACCAGGCACACTAATTGTTCTTCCATTGATTTCACGAGTCTCCCGCCTAAAAATTCTCATGGGTGGAAACATACTGTCTGGCATAAGTCTTTTGCTAATAACAGTTGTATCCGAACCGACCATTCGAGTGTGTTTGGCTAGTTTAGGACTGGCAGGAATGGCCATTAGTTTCCCAACGGTGTACTTGTATAGCAGCGAAGCATTTCCAACAGTTGTAAGAAATGTCGGCGTTGGTTTAGCCAGTGTTTGTGCCAGAGTTGGAAGTATAATAGCACCCTATATAGCAACTATGGTAATTAGATATGCATTTATTTGTTACCATATAGAAAGTCAATGTTTGGATAGCAATCTTTGGTGATTTAATATTTCGTTAATTTTAGGGTATCGTCGAACCTTGGTTACCACCAGTATTATTTGGTGTTGGCCCACTGATGGGGGCTGGTCTTTGTTTATTATTACCAGAAACCATGAATTGCGATTTACCGGAAACCATTGAAGACGGAGAGAACTTTGGAAAGTAAATTTTGTTTATAGAAATCGTTTATTAGGAGAAGATCTGCGGAGGTAACGTCGTAATCCTTACTACACACTTTGTAATCGTTACATTGCGCGTGCGTAATGTGCTACTGCAACAATTGTACAATAAATATTACATACTTGCATATCACTGTAATGACAGGGATACCTGTAATCGGTATATAATCCTCTGATAACGTTGAATTAGCGTGTGATGTAGTATATTACATATGTGCAATGTATAATCATGATTCTGATGAGACAGTTTTGACAGCAATTACATTGAACTATTCGTAGCTGCAATATGTCATAGTATTATCGTCCAAAATTGATGTGTACTATTCCATTCTATACTACCGAACACGTATGAATCGAGTCAATATTTTTCAAAATATGTTAATAAGAGAAATGGGTATTTTAAAAAGGGAAATAGCTCTTATTAACATTTTTTAAATACATGCCTATGCATTAGTCAGTTCTATTTTTGGGCATCTAACAAACTAGTTCCACTTTGAGGGGCCAATTCGTAATATCGTTAAGTGCCTAAAAGTCCCCTGAATGTGGTATTAATGTCGCAGGTAAACCATACACAGCTGTTATGGAATATTGCACCACGTGAAGATGGTTTTACTATCGGAACTTAAAGGGCTACTTCATTTGGTGCTGTATTTCTGAGTAATTCTATATGTACTTTGTTATAAGGAAAAATGCATTAGCAAAGTAATCATTTAGTTTTCATACATTTGTTTAGAAAACAATCACCCAGTTACAAATTGATGTTTGTTCAAATTTTAATATGGTTTTTATTAATATATGTATGTATATAAATATATGTACGCATTTAATTCTTATTTTCCTATACATTGAGTAACCACTTATAAGCGTATAGTATATAATTATTTGACTCATATTAAATGCATAATGAAGAGTGACTATTATACGAATGAAAATTTGTTTATGTCAAGATACGACACGTACAGTAATTATTAGTGTTCCATATAAAAATACAAAATACCCACAGTCTTTAAGAACGCGACTATTTCGGGGGAACTACAATTTTTAAAGCAAGGTATCAGGGTCACCCCATATTTTAGGAAGACAGATCTTTAATGACACGTTACTCTACTAAATCTACAAAGAACATTGAATGAATGATGAATATTCGCGACGAGAAGTCAAACGTGATACGTAAATGTATAAATAAAATTATAGCAATCAGCCACATTCATGCTGTCGCATCTAGACAAAGATCTCGATTTACATTATTCTCACTTTTAAACTATGAAATTGTCCAATTTGTTCATAGCTGATAAATAGAGCAATACTCTTCCCAGCGACTATTTCATGATAGATGTACATCATGGGACACCTATACCAAAAGCGCAACTAACAACGTGGATATCGATTAGGCAGCCTTAAACAAATTTTATAAATCATCACAAATATTACCAGGAAATCTCCCTTCGGACTATTTACATACGAATGGACACGCGACTCTTCATAATGGAAAGTGTTATCTAGAACACATTCAGGCCTTTTTCGTGTGAAAACGTGTCTATTGACTTTTGTTGGTTTCCAACTCTTATATTTTATTTCCCTTTTTTTACGTATGCGTTTGGCCTAAATAAAGTACTTTGCTTGGCAGTCCATTCACGACACCATTAGTTTTCTTGTGAACCGCATCAAACATTTGATTGCCATATTTTACAGTGCTACTCAAAGAACCCAGCCAAGATGACATAATGCTCTTTGATGGTGTTTTTTCAGAACATGAAGGAGAACCTAAAAAGAATATAATTATAATTGATATAACATTGACTAATTAGAGTAACTGAATGCCATACAAATTTAGTATAATTGTGACTCACCTATTAAAAACTTCATTATTGCTTTGTTCACCACTTCTGGCTTCTCTTGATGCGGAAAATGCCCTCCACCGGTAATTATCTTTACACTAAATTTCTCCACGTATTCTGAACTTTGAACTATACTTTCTAAGGAAACAGACGGATCCACATTACCGACTATAAGTAGTATTCGTGTGTATATCGGTTCGTTATTATTCGTGTTTAATCTCGTAAACGGTAAGTTACGGTAATAATTAATTGGCCCAGTCCAATCCTCTGGGAAAAGTATATAAATAATTCTTAACATTGAAAATAACATATCATATTAAAAAAAAAAGAGAATATCATACCCTTTCTACTGAATGCATATTTGTACGCTTCCACATAATTCTTTTCGTTATCCGTTTGATTAATGGACAAATGTTTATACGTGTCATTGATCACCGAAAGATCTTGTTTCAGAGCATCGATTTCCGGTAAAAATGGTAATCTGCTAAAGTGCATCCATCTGGTAAGTAAAATAAGACAACATGAGAAATGATACTGGAAGATTTCTCACTGTCATATCGCTTTGTACCAAAGTATATTGCTTGAGTACATGCTTGCATAAGAATATTTTTCTTTAATTTCGACAAACAACTCTACAGCGATTATTAACTTTATTTTTCGCAGCTTGATATCCAGAGTTATCAATGATTTTGACTTACTTGCCATCAAACGCGCCATCACCTGATAAACCATTCCAATAAAAATTTGGATGTGGACTTGATATAGCTACGAATTTGGAAACCATTTCTTCGTGCAGAGCTACCATATACCATCCCAAAAGACCACCCAGATCGTGACCAATGATCGTGCATGATCTCACGCCAAGAGCGAGAATAAATTGTTTTAGCTCGTCAATTAATATTTCAATTCTGTACGATCTTCTGGTTAATGGTTTGTCGCTGTCGCCAAAACCTTTAAGGTCTAACGCCACCACCCTAAACAAAGCCAGGAACGATATTTATTTTTGTAATAAGAAATATCTTTTAATTGAGCTAATGAACACTGTGTATCATAGTGTGATGTACACTGTAAGAAATATCCTATGCACCTGTAATGATCAGCAACTACTGGTATCTGTTCTCTCCATGACAACCAGCAATCAGGAAAACCATGCAGCAATAACAAAAGTGGTTTCTCCTTGTCGCCAGCTTCCACATAATGAAATTTTATACCCTGGAAGAAAGATCTTAACAATGGAATAACTTCTTAATTATCATTTGCGCTCAATACATATTGTGGATACTCAGTAATTGATTTTGCAAAACTTCCAGTAGCAGGAAAACGAGCGACTCCGTAAAAACACTCAATTAAACAATCAGTAACATAAATGCATATGCTACTCCAGATCTTTATGTCTTTGAGTAGACAAAACAATGGCGTCTTATCACTTTAGTTTTTATCCAAACGTGACAATGCAGTAAGTTTTAATTATTAAAAGAAAAAGAAGCCCCTATCCATCCGACACTAATGTTTTTCCATTTGCCACTATCAAATTGATATATGTTCGAAACCAAATGAATACGACATTACAGACCGAGTGAAGTGGAATAAAAGTGTGCAAATGAAACTAAAAAAAAATCAAATCGCGGTACAAAGTATCCATGCGAATCTGTTATCAGTGACAATCGGAGAGGAACGTTATCAAGAAAAGCTCATCGTCTTCCAAAAGTAACACGATCATTCGATGTTCGATAAACGAGACATCAAAATCCGGACTGGTTGACTCGTTATCAAAGGTCAAATGAAACTTAACGTTTTTATCAGAGTCTTCGCTTACTGCGTAAACCAAAGAGTTGACTGCACTTCCCATATTTAAAGTATTATCCACTTACATTGTATATATAGAAATGAATATTCATAAACTCACTTTCAATTTCATATAGGAATGTTTACCCAGACTATTATCAACCAGACACAATGGTGGATTATCCCGTTGTTGTAGGACGAAAAATTGTTTTGGATCCCACGCCCATTTAATAAATCTCTTTACTATAAGATAGAGACCGTACACAAACGATAGAAAATGGAGCTTCATCATTTCCCACGCGGATACACTCACGATCTTGTCCTCCTCCATAATGTTTTTTAAAACAATAAACCGTAATGTGTCAAAACTGCTGGAAACAAGTGGGGCTTCCTCACTCGTTTTCACTTTTCATAAAATTCTACGTTTCTTCTTCGAATATCACGTTTGCAATGGTAACTTTTCAGTGTATCTTTCAATACCGATATGTTTTTGTACGTATAGATTTCTGAAGAATCGATACTTGTTTTACACCAAGTTTCTCATCTGTCGGTTCACAACCGACTGCGAGTATCGGAACGGACACGTGTATCACGGCTATTCTCTTTTTTCAACGCGCGAGCAAAGTTCAGTAACGTCACGACAGCACTGATCAACGATTATGGGAGAATCCAGTATTGGTTTAACAAGAAATTACCCACAGATAGTCCTTCCTTACATACTAATTTTGTACTGATCACTGTACTGCTAAGAATGAACTTCCTAAGTGGTTGCCGGAACGTGAGTCACTGATGAAATGCGGGAAGTCTAACGGATTGAACTAACCGTATACAGTCCCGATATGACTTATCAGATTTTATCGATTTTCGAGTAAGCAAAGTTCTCTGGAATTTAGTGATGGCGTCAGAATACGGGAAAGTCTGTCATCCTTCCGAATTGCGTGACGACCTTGAAATACGAAATTGGTGATACAGATTTTTATTGCATCATTAGACGTTGATCATACATAGAAGTATGATGTAGAACATTTTTTTTTGTATTTAATGTATGTTGCGATATGGAATATGTTGCTTCTTCATTCTAATCCTGTTCTTACTGTTCTTCCTACGTATCATGTACGTTCCATGATAAGATTTCGATTTACGATTGTAACGAACCACGGAAAGTGTCTTTTGGCAACGTATTAATTTTCTACTGCAATTTCAGTTTTAGTGCTACGAAAGGGAATACAAATCTCCATTTGTGATCCTGTGTCCTTTAATCGTGTTAGTCTCGTAGCTCTCCTGCATGAGACTGCGATCCATCAGGCGTGCTTAACTCATTTACGTTTCTCTTTGAGAACGAACGTAGTCTGCTACATTTTCCTAACGCGGAGGGGCTTTTACTTCAATGTAAACTGCGCCCGAAGGCTGGGACTATCATAAATATAGAGCACAGGCAATAACTTTTGAAAGATAGAATAAAATCACTGGTCGATATCATGTAAGAATTAAAAGACATATTTTTACTATATAGTAATACTCGAGGTATGGTACTTCGTATCATTTCAATACAGATAAATGATCGTTTCATCTCAACAAAATATGTGTATAAACTTTAACGAACTTTATCTTACTCTGCGACGTTTTATTAGCCAATTAGTATTTTTGCGAATATGACGGCATTTTATGTGCATCAACTTTCAGTCGAAAGCTGGAAAGTTTTTACTGTTACGTCAGGATGTATCTTATATTCGGCTTTTTTTTCGAATGCATTTAGCGTATTTGTTCGATCCCCTAGTATTCATGGATATCGCTGGATGGGAAATGAACACGAAGAAAAAAGGGGAAAGGATACGTGACTGCTTGTAGGGACATATATCAAATGATTCAATTACAATCTCATTTCGTCTGTTCCATTCGGAAGGATCCTCGTTTATTTTCTCGGCTGGCTTGTTTGCCGCATCCGATGCTGCGGGCAATATCGGTTCTCTTATATTATTTTTATCGTATTTTCTCTACGGGACTCTTTTCATTTTTCGATCGACTTTATTATCGCAAACGATCAGAATGAACTTTCAATTGATATATTGACGCGGATGCGTGCTTTGCCTCGGAAATTTGTATAGTATTAGGATTTTTATTTTAACCGATCTTGAGTAGATACAATTTTGAAAAAATGTATACATATGATAGAACCACCTTCAGGTGGTGCGTTTGTCGCGAATAACCCTATATATGTATGGTAAATATAAGATTTTAGAAATATGATCTAATACGGATGATTGTTTATGGTATAAGAAGCATTAGAAGTGCAACGGTGGCGTCAATGTGAGCCAAATTATACTAGGGTAAATTCTAGTTCTTCTGTTGGTTATGTAGAATAGTAATTTCAAAATGTAGCGGCAGGAGATATATTACGTCGATATGGTAGGTCTCTAAATAACGTATCAATGCTAATATTGCTCGGTTATGTTCTAACGCTATTTTTTATAAAATCTTACGTTATAATAAGCAATATATCACTATTTACTAATGATAATATATTGGTAAACGTGTAAAAAAAACCTGGCAGCGGTGGGATTCGAACCCACGCCTCCGAAGAGACTGGTGCCTTAAACCAGCGCCTTAGACCGCTCGGCCACGCTACCTGATGTTTTTGTTAATCTAGAAAGACTATCAACAGCATATTAGTGACTCCACGGAGATGCTAAATATATGGATAAGTTAAGGCGCAGAGCTCGATTAAAACAAGAAATGCAAATACAACAGCTTCAACAAAGATGTGCAAATTGATCATACCAAGACTGACGTTTCTAACATAACATTAGTGCCTTGCACTTTTAATTGCAACTGTAAATATGTAAATAGATCATAATTCCAGAACGTATCTTTTTCCTCATCTTTCGCTTCACACCCCCCTCTCCTTTAAGTTTAAACCAATTAGACAACATACAGACACAATGGTTTTTTACACTTAATTTTTTTATCATAGTTTAAAAACAAAAGAAATAGTACAAATACTAAAGACAATAACGGTGATAAAAACTAGTAATAATAATAATAGAGTTTTGGCGAGATGCATCATATATGATGACAAACCAAAAGTAGATATCATTATAGATTAAGTTATTCTAAGGCGGATTATTACTTAAGTATGTAGATCGATAAGAATGAAAATAAAAGATCTTTTTAAAACCAAAAAAAATCTGATGGTTTTGTAGGGCCAAAAATTAGTGTTAATCCCAGTATGTTCTATTTTTAATAAAATATTAAGTTCCTCCACAAACCTGACTAAACACATACATGAACCAGTACAGATATTACTAGAGTTCCGAAACATAAATAGAAACATCAAAATACAATATTTTTATATAAAACTTGGAATTTCAAAGAATTTTTTATTACGTCATAGAATATCGTTTTAAATAAACACAATTTCCGCTAATCCAAATAAATCCCAACAAAATTTTACAGTTTACTACGATCGAATACGTCACCTTTAAAAGTCTCCCGCGTTGTGTACTAAGTGCGTTAAAAAGCATAAAACGTTAGAATCCTGTAGAGAGACAGTTTGTGAAGCACATGTGATGGGCGTAGTGGCTGAATTAAACAAAGGCTGTCCCGGGCGGAGCTTTCGATCCATTCCTCGTGGACGCATGCGTGGCAATATTTCAAGCCATGTCACGTAACGATAGAGCCGCCACGAATACCAGAGAGAGAAAACACATCCCTATTTTTTCGCCGGGGGCGCAACCCGCCTGACAGCCATTTTGTTGCAACTTAATATTCCCCACTCATTTTGTAACTCTATATGTACGCGATGGGTTCAATTGTTCGTACTCTTTGTTCGCGCGAATCTACGTGTTAATCAAGTCGGTTAGCCTCGTTAGACGGAAGTGCGATGCATGAATGTCCCTGCGATGACATTACTAGCTATTCCAAGTCGGATTAGTCATCGATCGGTAATCATTACCTAGTGGCTTCTGGCGGGTGGTCTTACAAATTGAAAGTCAATCCAATTAGGTATGGCGCATGGCTACCATTTACTATGGTTCGATCAGTCTTGATTCAGATCAGAAAGTATCGGGATGAATATCGTGATCACGTGTACCTTATTTTATTAGTATTAAAGTACAGAAAAGACAACAATCGAAATTCATATCGATACTACAGATACGTGTTAAATTGATTTCCATTGCCAAAATATGAATTCTCCAATTACAAAAATATAATCATATACCATAGAGTCAATTTGCAATGAATAGCCATTAAAAGTATCGCCGTTCATGATTGTCATTGACAGACGCCATCGCTCCTATGATTACGTCGGCTCGATTAATCGAGGTGGTGACATAACCTCAAATTTTCCTATGGTACGACAACAATTCCCTTGGTAAATTAATCATTTCAACAGCTGCTGTCGTATTAGCAAGAGCGGATAAGACAAATGAACGTCGTGGAGCTTGTTAAGACGTAATCCGAGAGATACGTCGCGGTCCTCTCCCTTTTCGCTTCCCGTCAATTTCCCTCTTTCTCACTCGCACGGCATCACCCATTCCTACCTCTTCTCCAGCTTTTACCCATGTCCATCTCATCGCGGATTACATTATTAGAGGATCCCGCCATTTTGACTCGTGGTCCTCGTCATCCGTTTACCCGAGTCAATGAATTTTTATTTATTTTATATCAGTTCCAGAGACACGACGGCCATCTTGTTCTTGTCCCTTAGAAACAGTTTTCTTAGTGATCTTCCGATAGCATCTCGCGCCAAGAGAAAAAAGAAAAATAGTTACGGACAACCGAAACCCACAGTCCGCCCCGTCGGTTACGAGTGTTGCCGTGATTTCGAGGTTCTAAAGATGGAAGATAGTGTCAATGCGGGCGCCACCGTTTACAACGAGCGGGATGAGTCATTTTAAAATACTTGGAATGACTACGAGTAACATCTGGTATCCAGGTTGTCTTTCTCTCCTGTACAGAAAATCTACCGGATACGAATAATCTGTCGCGCTATCAAATAATCCAGGGAAATTTTCAAGAGTGCTTACGAAGAAGTTCAGAGCCGTTTCGTTGCCGTGGTATTATCGCCATTACTGCTGTCACTCGAGGTATGTAACCATCTGTCTTTTTATTATGGATACTATATATCTATATATCTACTTACGTTATGGCTGATATTTCTTCAGCTACAAGATACGTCCTACTCCCTGTCCTCGTTCTTCGATTCAAACCTTCCCTTTGTCAGAGCCAGTATTACGGCTCTCCATTTTGTCATCCCCTCGGTGAGTTTCAATGTTGTAACCATGGAGACGTCGCGTTTCCGCAGGGAGACGTGTAAGGGGTGTTGGTTGTAGATAGGTAGATGGGTAGGTAGGTAGGTACAGCGTGGGTAGATATGTACGCATGGTGACGCTGCCATTGTTAAAATTCGTGACGTGGCTATGCGGACGCATGAAAACCGGATGAAAATTCAGCCCGTTTATAGCTCGGATAATCACTTTTACGTGCACGATAATATTTCGTGTATACTATGCATATGCGTAGCTGCGCAGATTACGATGCGCACTCGATCACTGCTAGAGAATTTCGAGTAATTTTGTTGGTGTCAGTGATGACGTAGGGAGCTGCTGCGATATTTAATCGTATATGAAATTTAATCGATTAATTATATACACTGGGCTTTTATGTTGAGTCAAATTTTAAGGGATGAATACGTACTCGAATCTGTCAATCGTTTTAAGAGAGTCTCGAAACCTTCGTTCTCGTCGTTAACTGGCGAATTAGGGCTCGTCCATTCGTAATGAGACACTTCACGGGAATCTTATGATTATCTGTCATTACGATAATAGAGAATAATAGAGGAGGCTTCTGTGCAGAGAACGTTTCACCCGAAGCGTATTATCAGAGTTTTTGTTTCGGATTGTATACTAGGTACATAAAACTTATCCGGTTATCTTTAAGTGGTACTTAGTTATCTCATTATGGTATCTCGGATATGTATTAGATTGAAGAAGGATCTATTATTTGTTTAATACTTTTTTATTATTTTTTACCCACTAAAGTTGTCGTGCGTGTTTGATCTTCTTTTTTTGTATGAACAAATGAACTGTTGCGAAATGTTATTCGTGTGTGGTAAAGGAAGAAAGGAAATTTTACGTTTCGAGTGAAAAGCCCGCTTGGAAATTTGGACTATGTCACGAATGCAATTAGTGAGTGATTTGTCAAGCACCGCGAAGTCCTTCACTATAATAGCAAAGTGCTCTTCAGTCTCTCAAGTGCTCTTCTGGAAGCGACTGCATTTTGATTTGCGCTTCAATATGCTTTCTTATAGTGCAAGACAACTTTATTGCAAGCTGCATTTTGCATTAACGAACGTTTCGTCATGTTTTTTTTTCTTTTACTTATTTCTTTTCTTTATCTTTTCTGTGTTTATGGCGCTGCCATTCTCCTGGCGTTGAGGAGCTTTTCATTTTAACGAAGGCGAGATTTTTGTACGAGATATTAAATTTGTGAGTCGTCCTGCGATAACGGTACGTGACTATAGAATTTGAATGTTATTAAACTGTTTTCAAGTTTTGAGTGACAAATTTCTTGTTTCGCGTAATCGCGTCGATCTAGCTCCATAAAGTTATTTTGCGTCCGTCGGAAACAAGTTGGGAAAAGTTTCAGTAACGATAAAAAAATGCTTAGATTGCTGTTTGCTTTTGTTAACTAAGAAGTACAAAAATGTTTCGTAATAATAATTGGTAAGGATTAAAAATTCATAACTAAATTTTATTTCCCTTTTTTTTAATAAACGGTTTTTTTGCGTATCGCGACTCAGGCTTCCAAAATTTCTTTCTCGACTTACGATCATTCGAGACCAAAAATTGTTGGTACCGATTACAGTGACATTGATTTTCAAAAATTCGAATAGAAAATATCGTTTTTTTCGAATAACTCACAATTCAAACGCCGTATCACCCTAATCGTATAGAGAAGCCATTGAACCTGAATTCAATAGATACAAGACTTCGGTCTTGAAAACGAAATACTCCGAAATACTCAACTCCAAAAAAAAACTCGAAATTTGTATACGCAAAAGTTTGTCGTGTAGTTACATTTCGGAAAATTTATATTACGGACGACGAAGGGAAAATGGTGAAAATGTTGACGCTTCTCGATGTAACCAGATTCCCATTAAAGCAACACCTTTTGTGCGAAGTCGGACGCATTGTGTCCCGATTATTGTGCGGCAGACGCATTACAATGCATTGTATTAAATTTACTCGGCATTCTGAAGAGCATGTAACACCTGGTAGGTGTAACGTTGCCGCCATTTCCTATTACCAGCATAACTTGATACATATCGTGGAAGGATCTTTTGTGGTCCTGTTATTCGGTACAGAACGACATTCGAAAACCAATCTTAAAATCTTCGACGACGTTAACAATTTCGAAATATATCTTCAGATCGTCAAAGATTCCACATCAATTTTTTTTGCCACCACATATATACAAAAGATTCGTTGTGATATTTTTTTTACAAAGAATTCTTGTCTATCCTTTATCCTCTCTTTTTTTCATAACACCGTATAAAATATTTTTGAGAAATATTGTGAATTAAGGAACTGGATATGCAGAAGTCAGTAAAGACTGCAAAGATTTCAGTCACGTAGAAAGCACCGTAATCTCATTACTTGGAAAGGAACCTCCATGTGGACCTCAGTATAACGTGTCTTGGTCCCAACAAACCCCATAGACTCGAGAACCTATAGAACCAAACTCAATATGGCGGAGTCAATTGAATGCTCGTACTTTAGGGGTCTCTACCACCCTCTTTGGTCCTTTACCAACCTTACTGACTCACTCGATCTCTCTCTCTTTTTATCACTGTGTCTCTTTTCGTAAGTCTGCTTCTCCCGTAGAGGCACTCACCCTATCTCAATTTCTCTCCACTACATAATAGAGACACAATCAATAGTTACATCCACGCGCGAAACGCTTTAGCTCACCTCCTCATCGACTTTGAATGACACACACGCGACCCTTGGATAGCAAATCCCGGTCCACTCCTACGACACATTATCCCTGAGTGAAAAGCATGGGGGATGTCGCCATTTTGTTTCGCTCGTGTTGTTACACGCTGGCTGTTAGCTTATGCAATGCCAAGAAAAAACATTGCAATCCTTAAATTTTCTGTCCTCCTTGATTTTTCAGAAAACTAAATATTAGCATTTGTATTATGGATTTAACGTAGTAATATTTTTTTACTTTGAAAACAAAAATTTTTTGTTTTACGATCACTGGTAATTTTATCGAAACCTAGTATAAGTGACATAGTGTTCATAAGACAAAATTCTACGTCTACGTACCTCGGTACTGGAAAAAAAATAAAAATCAACACTGAAGTGCTCTTTCCAGAACAGGTAATTCCCGTATTTCACCTTTTTCCTGGTAACAACGGTATCCCATCAGCGCGCCGTTCTCGGCCCTCGGGATTCTTTTTTGTTTCGCGCTCTGCTCGGGCATTGTTTCCGCGATTCGTCGAGGAAATGACAAACAAATGAGCAGCTCTGTTCGCCGTCCCGTCGCCATGGCGATGAATAAATACCCCATAGCGACTGACGGTCTCGCGGCTTCTAGCAATCCCGGTGACACGAGAAAAATCTACATTTCACATCGTCCCCTCGACTTTTACGTTTTCAAGTTTCTAGAGAAAAAAGTATTAAAAAATCATACTATTTAATTTCTAAAGAAATATCGACGAGAATGACAATAAAAACAATATGATGAAATACTTGATTAAATACATTAGGACAGTCGCTAAAAAAACATGACCTATGCATTATGCTGTAATAGGCCTATCTAAAAAAAAATCATCAACCAAGTACCAACCACATCTGTAAATCAATGCGTGATTTGAACTCCGTATATAAAAATGTTTTCGGTATGTACTTTACAACGAATTTCTTTTATTATACGTTACTAATCAGGTTACCGTTAGACAGTCATTTTGATGGTGGTCCATTATAGTCGTGTCTTACTTTCGTTTTAGCGTCGCTCCACGATGTATAATGGATATAATTTCGAACTGTCGACAAGTGCAGAGCGCTCGCGAGCGATAATAATTCACTTGCTATCGCAGTCCGGAATCAATATTTCGACCGCACTCCATCTGCCGTTCCCTAAGAATGATCTTGAGGAACTTGGGTGTCATATACCGTCGGATAAAATCGGCGCGATATTAAAATTAACGTCGTATGACGTCACAGCATCGATACCCTACTGGTTGCGTTAAGGTGTGATTTCGTTTATGATTTTCGCATTCGGCTACTGCCATATTCACGATATACAACGAAGTAACGTCCGACCGCGAAAATTGTACCAATGAAATCATACCTTTACAGTAGCAATTCGAGGGCATCGCGAATTGCGAACCGCGACGAATGAATTTCGTACGGTGCTTTATATCGGCAAGGTCGAAGATCCCTTCGAAAGACTTTAATGGCGAATACGAGTGCTATGGCGTCTCGTTAGCGGCGATGACTCTTCGAGTTTCGAGACACCACTCCAATGGGCATTGCTGAAGATCAAGTATATATATAGTATATACTTATACGTGTATGTGTATGTATATATATATTGTGAAAGTTACGGTAGTCAAGTGTCGGTTACAGATTGACGAACGAAACATATGTTAGTGCAATTATTTCACCAGGCCTATTTACACGCATAGAAGTACTTGAGGATAGGCATTTTTAATAAAATGTTGTTATTACGAAAATTTGTAAATAATTATAATAAAATTGAAATTTTTGTTAATTTTTCATTGGCACGATGATCATTGACCGTAACTCTTCGAATCTCAAGAATTGAGTGTGGGGTTGAGAAGTCACGTTGATAAGTGGGTAACGAGTTCGTTAATGGTAGAGAAACGTAGTGCTCGTGGCAACCCCGTAGAGTCCGAAGTCCACCCATAGCGTGACAAAACCCATTGACTTCGCTCATTGATTTTACGTCAATCTGCAAGCACCCTTGTGGGGTCTCCATGATGCGTTTACCATAAGCGATAAGGGGGAGGTCGCGACACACCCCGTGAAAGGGAAATAGAATAGAAATGACCCCCCATGGGAGTCGCATTAGCGACACATGGCTAAGTGACAAAGCCCTTCCCCATAACCCAAAGGGATCTTGGGCATGTATACGGTTACATAACGTTACATGCCGCACCCCGAGCCCGGAGGGTTTGCACGAGGGGTTGGAATATATATGTACCAGCCCTCGAAAGGACGCCATTTTACAAGTAAAGTATTTTCCGACGCTTCTCATCATTTTCGTTCTATCTTTCTCGACAATTTTACACTTTCATCGATCATTTGATCGATACCTAAAATCAATTTGGTATCATAAGTTAAATAAAAATGTTCGAATTACTTTAGCTTGACCATTATCCATAAAGGAAGGCAAAGAAAATTTTCTTCATTGAACACAAAAAATGGCACCCACAATCTCATCAGGTAGAAATCATTCCTGACAAACGGTTCGGACATCAGGACCTTGTAATACGAAGATTTATCGATGCGTATCGAAATCCCTAGGATCCTAGACACCTGTTGTGTCGACTGTCGTGTCGTGACCTACGTCGCCATTAGTCGCAGGTTGGTCCAAGTGAATTTTCATGTAAACGCCATCCACGATAGATACAGAGGCGTTATTAGACAGGGACCCTGGATCCGAAGACAAAGGTTAATTTGGTACGTGTTGTAATCCCTCCCGTCGCACGGTCCTGGAACTCTCCTTCAGGATGACAGGATGAGGATTAGCAGCTTGTCCCGTCAAGGATTATATCGAGCGCAAAAGGTTAATCAACGTTTTCATTGAGCTACCATACAATACAGTCACGAACAATTGAATCTCTGAATATACATATAAAATTTATGCATTTCTTTTCACAGATTCCAAATAATCCTCAGGATACCCGGTACGCAGGATCACCCGGGAAAACAAGAATTATCGCTAGCTTCCACGTTAATAATCAGAAAATGGCGAAACCGGCCGATGTCACGTAGAGGTAATTCGGCACGCGTTCGCGCGTCTATCAAGTCGATTTCCACACCCTATTTTGAATGTATCTTTACACTCTCTGGCTTTTATGCATATATAAAAGGCACGTTATCCGGTATACCTATGAGCTAATAGAAAATAACGAATGATTTGATTTCGCGTTTATATGAAAAGTGATTTTTATTCGGCGTCTAGCTCGGCTAAAAATGGCCATCGCGAATGCAGATTTCAATTTGGGCTTTAAGACGTTCGCTGTATGTATCCCAGGTACGAACACCAAGCCGAGGTCGTGGCGGGATCGAATCTAGGGGGTTTCTCGAAACCGGAACTGACGGAAA
The DNA here is from genome assembly GCA_030142225.1 of Pachycephus smyrnensis. NCBI lineage: Eukaryota > Metazoa > Arthropoda > Insecta > Hymenoptera > Cephidae > Pachycephus > Pachycephus smyrnensis. The sequence continues at coordinate 583,686 of JARQST010000266.1, read as the reverse complement.
TAACTTGGTCGTTACTCGTGAGGGGAAACTGCTCCGCCGATCGTATTGAACGAAATTTCGGCTCGCTCGTGGCGCAATTATGCGTGTCGTCCGGAGAGTGGCGGAAGGTCGATTCGAAATTTAGACATGAATGTTCGATTCGTTACCAAGCTATGGATGAGTGCGGTATACCGTTGGTGTATCTATACTAGATATATATACATATAGATATAGGGTAGCCATTCTGGTGTCATCGGAACGTACACAAGATTAAATTCGCTAGCGAAATTGCGGCTTGTCTGACATACGTTTATATAGTATAGTGGTTGCAAATTATGTAACCGCGATAGTTTCGCTTAACGCGATGATAATACTGTGCGTTGTAAAGATAAAGAAACGATATTAGATCATAGCTCTGTAATGCCACGTTTTCATTGGTTGTACGTTACAGGACCGATTCCATGTTGTACGTTTCAAGATAAAGAAAGTAGTGTGGAAACGGTAGCTGAGAAAAAGGGGTCTAGCAGGATATGACAGGACACTTTCAAAATGTCTGAAAATAAAACCCCAAGGAGCATGATGAACATCACTTAACTACCACTCCACTCCATCGTGGGCCCAGGCTGGAGCCTCCCTAATTGAGCTGCGCCAACAGCCAATCGGGCTGCCAAATTATAGGGCCCCGGAGGAAAGCGATTGTCGACCAAACAGGGAGCACAAACAAACAGTAATGATCTAGCTCTGGTTCCTGGAAGGAAACGTGGAAGAAGATGGAAAAGTCATACCTCCAAGTTACCCAGACAAACCCACCCTTCCAGGACTGTAAACCAGAAGAGGATACACAGTGCCGTGGATGGAATTGGAGCCATGTGCCTTAACTACTCATTCAGTCTTAGATGGTTTATCTTTTAGAGATTAGATATCGAGAAAAGGGTCTTTTTGTTCTCTGAATGAGCTCTTCGACGTCTTATGGCTTCCTACGATGTTATGACGAAGAGACGTGAAAGTGGACGTTTTATCATGGCCACCGATCGCACGTATGTCACGCGCGTGAGGTGAGCATTGACAAAAAAAATGGTCTGATTTATCAAGCTAGAAAATAACGATAATAACACCCTCCACCAGTGATAATAATAAATCCTGGAGGGTACTCCTCCGCGACGTAGCGGTTGAATCTGGTGTGTGCTATTTCAAAGGTCTACTTAGCATTCGGTGTCACGTAGCAGTCGGGGTTTAATACATCAAAAACTCCGCAATTCCCTTCGGCACCCTCGGGGGTACCGCGACATTCATTTGTTCTCCGTGCACCCCTCTCAGCCACGGTGCGTGCCTTTTGTTTCGTCGATACGAATTCTGATTGGACCGTTCGTGGGGTTTCGACGGCCATAGCAGCCTTTTCCCGGTCTAGGGATATCGGGCCAATAGCCTCCTCGAGGGCGTTCCTGGGCGGGATTTACACTGGGGCCTTGCTGTTATTATTATACAAATTGTTATCATTATACCGGTTTGGTTGGTAACAGTTTCCCGGTACAAGCTTCCGCATCTTGCCAATAGATGGTTCTTCCATACGGAATTTCTTGAATAGCCTGAGTGCACCACGTGTCCTCCATTGATTTCGCCTGACAAGCAACCCCGATTCGTCTAGGCAGTCTCACCGGGAAACTTCAGCGCCCGATGTCATCCACTCTGCCTTTTCACGTATACAGTTTTTCCCTTGCAAAAAAAATTTAGCAAAAAAACATTCAAATTCTCCGGAAAGTCATGGGAGCGGTTGGCGCTTTTCGTCGAGCCGTTCTGGTATAAAGGTCAGAGGTTTTAATATCCTGGACAGCACACCCACTTAGTAGCGATAATTCGAATTAATAAGCACAAATTGGCAGGCCTTGACTATACCATATACATATGTTATGCAAAACTATATGTACGCTAGAGGTCGTTTTCCACTCCTCTACATCCGCTGTTACATCTTATATGATAGTAAAATCATATAAGCATTTTGGATTTATCTGAATCAGCTACGAGAGTCAATACTGAATTGCTGATTTTTTATTCAGTGGAATTCTAATGTATACGGATGTCTAATTGCGCAATATATACATTCTAATATCTTATAAAGAGAGATATATGCACACACGGATACATATCTAGGTTGAATTGTACGCACGTACGTATACCCACCAACTCGGCGCGGAGCACAAATGGCACTCATTTGTACAGATAGTCATCGTGGTCATCTTGCAAAAAAAACCATGGCTTAACGACCAAGATGCGCCTATGCGATATCTCGTCACAGATCCGTCAGTGATATCGAGCTCGGCTCAACAATGAGCCTACCGGAATTAAAAATGTATTACGCAAGGTGTCATTTACCAGCAATTTATCACAGCCATCTTCTAGCGATGCCTGGAACAACGGTAGCCTAGATTACCATGGACTACACGTGACTGAATTTACATCCTGGTACCAGTCGATAGAAAAGCGATGATATCGACTTATATCGTAATCGAGAGTAGTAACTCTTACGGGCGATGAACGAACTAACGTAACCTCTTAATCTTGGTATATTCTTAATTACAGGTTCATTCACATAGCCCTATACTCATAGCTCATTCTTAGATACCTCATGGCTTCTGAACGGAGTGCCTATGTCTACCTACTCACCTATCTACCTATATATAGAAACCTGAAGTGAAAAATATTATCCGGCAAATTGGAGAGGCGCGTCGGGTCGTCGGCAGCCACCGCGTCAAATAAACATGTCAGGGGGAGCAATTTAGAACGCTAGAATGCTCCCATGCATAGGAGCTTCGTATGTCAGAGTGGCTGAGCTACGATGATGACGTTCGACCGCAGCTCGTCACGGGCTCGCACGCGGGACCCAATGCAATTGCGAACGTCGACCACAAGGCGAATCCTCACGAGCCGAGGAGAATTAAAGATTCTCAGAGAACGAGAGAGTCACTCTTTCATCTCTGTCTCATTTGTCTTTCTTACCCTCTCTCACTTTTTTATCTCTTTCTTCTTTTTATACTCATCTCCAGTCCTCTCGTCTTCGAGTCTCGTCCTTGTCCGACTCTACGCTAAGAACTTTTTGCGACCAACTGTTTGACGACCAGCCAATTGTCATTGTCGTATAGGGCAAATTTCTTTGTACGCGTAATGTATCAGAATGGTGGAATAATAAGTGTATTCTGTACAGTAGTTAAGATTGCGTAATAGAGAGGAAGAGGGAATAGGAATCGTATGGAAATATTACAATCACGTAGTATTAAGGAAACAGAGTAATGGCCCTGGCTAATTTTCTATGTAGCACGTTGGGTGAAATGTAGTTAGAAAAATCTTTTGGCTGAGCCTCGCCATGGGAGTGGGTACATAAAGAATAAGACATGGATGGCGAGAAGGAATAAGATGGTGAAATGAGAGTAAGCAAGGGGGGTGTCGAATTTAAATAATCTTTCAGACTTCGAAATAAGGGTGGCGCACCCTGTAATCTCGGCCACGTGCAATATTGCCAACCGGAGGGGAAGCTGACTTTGGTGCGCAGGGGTGAGAGTTAAAGAGAAAAGAGAGTAACTGGGGACCTAGGTACGTGCTGGCTCGTGTCGAACCAGACGATAAGTATCTAATAGGAATGTCGAACGAGCTTGTAATACATTACACAATGCTCCACAGAGATAGATCGAAGAAAATAGTTCTGTCTAACTATTCTATACTGATTGTTTGGACAATAGCGCATTGTGCGGTTTTGTAGATATACTATAAGCACCATCAACAAGAAGTAACGAAGCGTTGTGAATGGTTCGCGGGTCGTGAAAATCATTGAAGAAAATCACTAGACTCGCCGATTGTAATCCTAGTGAAATCGTATGAGTCCACAACGGCGCCATTATTGACAGACATAATTTTATTCTCGTTATGCAGGACGTGCGAACCAGTTCCTTTTTTTTGTTTGGTTCATCTTCGTGTTCATCCTTCTTCATCCCTCTTTCCTCGTCTCCAGGATGCCGACGAGGTCCAGGATGACTGGTGAGTTCGCATGCGTGAGGGCCAACGAGAAAATGGTCGAGGAAGAAGAAGAGGAAGGCCAAGCCGAGCTGAGAAGAGCGCAACTTTCGAACAAGACCTCTGAAACAGCCTCTAGCCTCGCGTCCCTGTGATTCTCAGAAAGGCCAAGACACGTCCGATAGAGTCATCACGTCGGTGCTAGGATGGGGATGCCAGATAATGTTTTATTATAATATCAAATACGAAGAGGGACGTAGGAACATAAGAGAGGTCCATAAGAACAGATTGTGCAGCTAGTGTCCTGTATCGCAGCAGGGCATCTCTTGGAGCATGATCGATCTGACACGCACGAACTTGGTGCGTCATACACTCCTCCAGACGCCAACTTCTCGAGTCTTGCTCCTTCGTTCTTTATCAGAAGTAGTTACCATTTTGGATCCTGTTAAAGAACGGGATAAAATCTACGTATAAATATTCACTGAAAAACATTGAATAAAAGGAGAACAATGTATTTTGTTCTTAAATTCAATTTATTAAACTCGAATTTGAAATCTAAGAAGAAAGTAACTAGGACTGGGTTAAGGTGGTCTAATTCCTATGGTATCATCTAGATACCTGTACCTAGAAGTACATCTCGGAGGAACGATGTGTTATCATAAGTACAAGATTGCGTGTTTCAATTATTAGTATAGTACTCGGTCGTAGATTGTTCTGTAGCGTCCCGACGAGTAGAATCGCTTCATCATAATCGGTCATCCGAAGGTTTTTCTTCATGGCGGACCCCCTACCGCTTCGGCGGCCGGATATCTTCGCATCGAAATACCTCGCTGACAGGCAAAGAATTTGATATCGTGATTAGCTTGTTAGGGTATTTGTGTTACCACGGGATGCTATTGTTTCATTTTTTCCATGTGAGACGTGAGAGAGAAAAAACCAAAGAGCCGTGATAAGGACAAGGAAAAGCAGACCAGTATACAAACTACCCCTTATTCATGATCTCATTTTTGCTTTCAGATACGCTTACGGTAATCTTATTAATTACTTACAGGAATTCCTAATTATACGTTCCTTATCGTTACAATGAGACACCCTGATAAGAGATCGTCTCAAAATACACTTCAATTGATAACGCGATTAGCATTGCTGCAATGACGTAGGTGTTACGATAATTCTGGCGAGCCACCCTTATTTGCTTTTTGAGAAACTCTCAGTGGAACCCCTACGTCGGGCCGTGGCCTCATTATCAAAGCAAATATTTTATAGTCGATGCTGAGCGCGAAGGAAACGGCATCGACGATCGGTACTGGAGGGCTGGTGAGACTGAGGAACGGCTAGAGGGTGAGGTATAAAGGTGATGGAGGTATAGAGGGGCGTAAGAAAGGTGCGAGAAAAAGAGAGAGAGAGGTGACTGCCGATGTAAAGAGAGGAAAATAAAGCGCGAGATTTCTTTTCCTGTCTCCAATCTTTCGTTGAGAGTTACGAGACGCCCACCCCTCCATACCATCCCCCACCCACCCACTTTTATACCTACCACCTTCTTTCTGCCATCTCCTCTGCTCCCTTTCACTCCATCCACGGTGTGCCAGGTCTGCAAAAATAAAAAGAATCCCTTTTCACTCGTTCCGCGATTTACTTTTCGACTCGTTTGTTTTACACCCCCTACCTATAACTACGCCACCAGAGCCGATATTCCAGGGAAGCGAAACGATCGCCGATAAAAATTAGATTTCTCACAGAAATCAGCTCTTCGTGTTTCTTCCGAACGGAGTCTTTGTTTCTTACTTTAGAATTCTTACTTGATTTTTCGTCTTGCGACAAGGAGCACTGGTTATACCATTGAGAAGGATAGTTCTAAGTATGGATTTTGTGGGATGAAAATTTAGGAACTTTCTATTGAATGAAATATTTTTGGGTAAACATAGAGAATTTTTTATGTACCGTATGTAATGATAGGTTAGTCATTCAGTTTCGTTATCATGGTTGTTCCAGTATTAGATAGTATGGACAGATAATGTTCAGCAGCGAAAGGACCATTCGATCAATTTCCCTAATTCGTTTAAATTGATCCTTTTGCCGTGAAAGCAGCGCCGTGTATCCTTTAGGATTCGATTGAATCGTCAATTTGTCTAGCATTATCCACGACGTAGCAAAGGGCGGGTCTGCGTCTCCAAAGGATTTCGTGTATTTAGGATAACAAGCTGCTCCGCCTCTGAATTGGTATGCAGAAGCCCAAGGACTCCTTTATATTGACATATCGTGGAACGTGATCCAAATACATGGGACATTATACCGAACAGCGAACAAAGCTTCAACCGATTCTGCAAATCGTTCGTAAAGGTAAAACAAATCGTTTGGAAAAGAATTCTAATGCGATTAGAATTCCTAGTTCAAACTACAAAATCCTTATGGTTCCTTCCGTCTTGCGTACTAGCATTAATTTCAATAATCTCAATCACGTATTTAATCCGCATAAATTTACAAGTCCTACTGTTCCTCGATAAATTCCTTAAGTCTCGATCGCATCGCGAAAATAACAAAGTGACCGAAGATGGATATCCGTTTCAAATATTCACGCCCTTTTCGCGCCGCAGCATGAAATTGATGCGTTTAGGAACCCTTTACTCGAAGGGCGGACAGTTACTGCTACATAAATATCACCAAGAGCCTGCTGACCACATGGCATAGTTACAACCCTGAAAAAGAAAAAAGAAAAAGATAAGTATTTGCCTCCTCGAAAGACGCGCATCACGTATGCTTACTGTAGAATCCATTGGAATTTTTTAGAAAAAGATTCGTCTTAATTTATTAATTAAAATTAAATTAAGCTAACAATTTTTTTCTCATCACCTCTCCACCGTATCCTTTTCATTACATCGAGTAATGCTCGATTCCCAAGGCACATCCTTCGAAGCGTCGGTTATACGTGAATATTAAGTCGATGTGTTTGCGTTAGCAGCTATGACAGGCACTTCCGTTTCCGTCGAGCACTCTTGACTTTCATTCCGTTTCGGGACGCGTGACATGTTTATACCGCGCTGTCATCCATTCATATCCCATTTGCGACATGGTGGTCTCTATCCGATTTTCTAAATGTTTAACAGCTTTTGTATTTCCAATTTGAATCCAGAACCTCGACGATACAGTTAACGCTATACACGTGACGTAACATGAACGAACGGAAGAGCGTCAAGCGCCGTGACAAATGAAACGTTCGTTTCCGCATTTCGTTTTTCTTTGTACACGAGAAACGTCAGACAATTTCTAGATGCTTGATAGGGATTCGTGCGTCTGGGATCTTTAAGAATAATTAATTCAAACGTCATTGAACGTTTCAGCTGATTGTATTGTTCGTTGATTAACAAGGTTCGTTTGTTTTTCACCCGAAATCAACGGGACCTTTTTCTTTTTTCTTTTTTACAACGTTAAGTATATTCTTCAGCTATTCCGTAATACGATCGTGATGATTAATTATTCGTACGGCCCTCGTGACACTTTTACAGGGGAAACGACCTCGAGACCGACAATATAATGAATTTAGTGTGAAATATGGAACTTTATTGTTTCGTTCGGTTAATTGTTTCGTACACGGAATATTTTTAATGGCGAAGTCTTAACGGTTTGTACGAATTGGTAAGCATCTGGTAGCAGCTTAACGTGACCAATGTCTTAAATCGTATTAATTAACCTCAAAATAATGAAATTCGACGTAAACAGTACGCTGAAGTTTTCTATTCTAATTGTCTCAATAGTATCGCACAGCATTGTCCAAATAAACTAGATCTTCTTTTACAGCAAGTTTTACAAAAGCTATAACGAATAATAATGACGGATAAGAAAAAGGGAAGAAGAATTGGTATGAATGCTCCGATAACGATGTCTCGAAGTTTTCATCCACGTCTACATCCCGTAACGAATTATATTACAAAGTAAGTAGATACTGGTTCGAAGTTAGCCAAGAGCAAAGACAGAGCCTCATGGTATATCATTGGCTGACTGGGCGGGGTACGACGTGAAGTTGGCGCCGGCAGCGATAGATACCGCTAATTATCGATCGTAAATAACTTCACAGGGTGCACGGCAGCCCGATCATATCTGAGAGCAAGTGGCTTTCACCCTGTTCGAATGATATAGGATGCACGCGGGGTAGAGAGTCACACAGCACACTTCAGGGTGGTTGGATATATTACACGCTTCCAAGTCAGTTATTACACAAGTATAGTAATTGCCGGGCATCGTTTCTACGTAGCGCACTTTGATTTGTGTTCAGGTAGACTCCAATGGTGTGAACGTAGCCACGAGCTACGAGTATCGATTCCCTTTTTGATACCGAACGAACGAAGAACACGCGAGCTACTTTAGTTTCCAAGGTTCTTCGTGATTTCCAGTAGTAACACTCAGATAGTAGTAGTTACCGTAAAAAAAAGGTGGTGAAACCATGATAATACCATTTTGAGAAAGTAATAACGTTCCAATGATCTCCTTAGTCGATTGATCGATTAGCCTTAGCCTTTGACCCAAATTAATTTATTATCACGGGCGAAGCAGTGTGAAAATCCTGTGACTGACGTTTGACAGTGAAGGAATTTTTTTTTGTGTTAATGAAAATGTATTTGACTTTGATAAGGTTGCGTACGGTTACCAAGAAGCTTTTTCAGGGGGTTGATTTTACGTATCGTAAGTAACCGTGGATGCTATCGCGTTACTGGTGGAACCTTTGATCTCGCGACACTTACAATTTTCCCGACTGGCGATACACCCTTATTTTGCACGCGCCACGCGATTCCTAATGAGAGGCTATGCTGTACTCGGAAACGTAATCACAAGGCATGATGGCTCGTTCCTATCCCTCTCGTACCACCCCTATTACGTTGAAGCGTTAATACACCCCGTCAGTACCGTTAACGTTGCGTCAAGCGGTACCAATGCACTCGAATACCTATATAGACAGTTTACCTCCATCAGTTTCTTTACTGTAGCGAAAACAAACTATTTCTATGCGAATTTACACGATATATCTATATCCAAGTACTAGAAGCAATCAAAAGATCAGACCATTCACGTAGCGTATATACATATTTGCTACGTTAAAAAAAAATGAGAGAATCGAATCGTCCCATTCGTCCGAAGATGAGGTACGGATTTGACAAAGGGAGCCTTACTAAATCCCTGAGTATATCTGACGTCGAACCGGGCGAAGCCTCGGTGCAAATACAATAACCCTTTATTTGCTCCCTTTCTTCGCACGCTGCCCGTGATTCAACAATCTAGACGTCGTGGCAAACAGCGCCGACTCTGCCTCCGGCAATTTCTCGAAATTCCCCGAATTTACCCGAATATCACGAAGGGAGGAAATTCGAGAGACCTAGCTACCTAGTCTCTGGTATATAGTTCTCTCACACCGGTATACACCCGTATGCCGTGCGATAGAGTCTATAAGGGAGACATATATACATATTGGTACATATACAAGGGTGAGTAGAGTATCGGATAAGAGAAACTACGCAGGGTAGTTTTGCAGGAGTGATAGACACGCTTGTCGGACATACGGTAAACACTTGAAGAGATTGCTCTGTTGCACTGGACCATCACCCCCTTCCTCCTCCTTCACTATCATCCTCAAACGGAAATCTTACTTTCCCCAAATCCCTAATCTTCCAGAAGGGCGTGCAGATTAATTCCCGCTACCGTGATGCGATCCAGTCCCTACAGCATTGGTATTGGATTTTTTGTTGCCCAGTTAGAAGAAACGAAATTATCGCTCGGGTGCATCGATACCGTAGTATCCCGGTTGATACCGGTAGCCTGGTATAGAGGGTGCGAAAGAGCAATTAACTCTCAAGTGTTTCCTGCAAGGTGTGACTCGTGCGTAAAGGCAGAAAGGAAGGAACGCTAACCACCTGACACCAAAGATACCAAAGTAACACAGTTCAATGGTAGTAATTCAATTTTTATTCGAGAAGGATGTAATATATTCATAGTCAACGTTCATTTGACTAATAGCGTTTTTACCTAGTGGCTATTACAACTGACAGTTTTATACGTACGATTATGTAATGATATTAAACTACGTATCTGATGGAGGATGCTTGGCGACAGGATCATCATAGCTTAGCCGGAACTGCGGATAAGGACTTTGCCATTTCTTTGGAACGGTTACGAGTCCTCGGGTCAGGGACGATAAGTACAGGTCGTGAAAGGATTCCGAGGTATGAGTGTAAAGGTGCTTTTGAATGCGTCGGTATATACGACTTGGTATCTTGTAATCGTGGGAGTTGGTTGTCAAGGTGTGTATAATAAGGTTGGTTTCTCTTATGTTGGACGAAGGTAAGAACGGTCACGCTGGAACGACAAAACAAACTCGTTTCCTCTTTCGTTTAAAAAGACGCGCGAGAACGGGACGGCCATTTTGAACGTGGCGTTGACAACGTTCATGGTATGTATAATAACGTTGCATGGTAGTACCGTGTCGTAGCGGCGCGTTAATTACGAAAGTAATCGCGGTGAATCGCAGCCGGGAGTAAAATCACGAAAGCAAAACGCGTCGAGACGCCACGGAGTGACGGAAGATCTGTAAGCACAAACGGGAGAATTGAATTAAAATCTGACCCGTCATGCCTCGGATAAATCCGAATTAATTAAGCGGTTTGAGGGCCGCGCATGTCTTTTCTTTGCTCGTTCATTTTCTATTTTTTATCTTTTTTCCTTCTCTTTCTTCGCCTCTCTCCTTTGCCCCATACACATTCTCTCTTGGTCGCTCATTTTTCTATATCTCTACGTCATTTTGCTTCGTTCGAAATTCTTTTCCTTTATTTCTATTTTTCTTCGTTCTTTTTTTGTTGCGTCGGTTTGGTTTCGTCGTCAGGTAAGTTAAGCGCCGGAGCCATTCAGTAGCTGATGGGTTAATTGAGACCCACCTAGACCCCTGGATTCAAAAGGCTTTCTCGGAGCTGTCTGTGAAACGAATGCGTTTAGATATTGTCCTTGATATTGTTAGAACCAGTTCATCTTTATCAATGGTATCAATCCCTTTTTCCATGACATTCTGTTTAGTTCAAAGAAAAGTATTTATTTACCCCTGCACCCTCTCCATAGGTATTTCTATTATGTTGTGGCGCAAGCAACTTTACACCCCTTTCTCCGACGCCTCATTACAGCCCTGTAAATAATTCGATTCTTTTTTCCAGACAGCCAGCACCAAAGGCTGTAATAACAGTATGAATATTTTCATCTCGTAACGGATGGAGAATCAAATCTGGACCGGTACCCGTACTTAACCTCTTCGTTCTCGTGTGACTCAATAAAATCCAGTAATTGGTTTCCTCGATGGCGAACTCGTGTCCTTGAAACTGGTAGATCTGGTACAGGATATTTCTTCAGCTTGCAGCATCCCGATAATCATCCTCCCTTAGGTGGACCAGTTCGGTACTACCGGACAGCCCCGTTTTAGATATTTTCTTTTTCAGGGAGCAGGGATCGAGTGAACGATGGTCACCGGGGACTTTAGTGGTTAAGTAACTGGTTCGTTAGAATGTTTATTTACTTAGGGGTCTTTTGTCAGATGTGGACGAGTGTTATGACGACCTGCTACCACCCTGGCATTGTCATATGTCTAGCAGGAGGGACGTCTTCCGTCGACTATTCCTGTTCCAAGGTAAATTGAACAACCACATGAAATTTCCAAGCCTAATTAAAACCCATGATCAACATTGAGCCAAAGTAAATAAAAAAGTGACATTAAAAAGTATTAATAAAGATCAATAACATCCACCGTGATAAACTCGTGTTCCATTTATGCGTAAATAAAATATTTCTAATGTCCCGTATTATTAATAATGCAATAATATTCCACTCGGGCCAATTTTTCATAGCGTTCGATCTCGGCAGGGACTGTACCCACTCATTAAAAACAAATACGCGCTTCTCGTCAGTAAAAAAAAATACGCTAACGATACACACACCTCGAACACGTTTCTGAATGCTCAGTTGCGCGCGCGCCTCTGCACTCATAATCCTCGTGCGTGATTCCCGACTCTCTCTCTATGGGGATCGGAAATAATGTAAAGTGTGGAGTCACCATGAAGGCACCAGGGAGCCAGGTATCACTTCTGCTTCTTATTTATATAAATGACCAGCGAATAACTTACTTCGAGACGTCACAAACTAGCACCCGCGTAACGCGCCAGCCCACCTCCTGTCACGGCGAATGAAATTAGAACTTCCACACTGTCAGTTGTATATTATAAATCATCGATAAATTCACATAGAAAATTCCTGAGGTTAGCAAGTTTGCCAAGTGTACACAGAAGCGCCGGGGGGCGTTGATAGAAGAATTTCTAAACTTACTGTCTCTCAATCGGAAACCTGTTCGAAATCCGTACAGTTAATCTATGGAAGGCTAAACGATATAATCCCGTAATAGAAACGTCACGGTTCAGCTGTTTAACAGTGTCACGTCCATCTTGACGATTAATCCTCGCCGCGAAATTCATTCTCCGAACGTCCACGGCAACTGTAGGAAAACGAAACGTGTAGTTACATACAAATCCATCCGTCCACTTTGATCGATTACGAAAGTACCTGTGGTAAAACGTACGTGGGCCCGTTCATCCGTCCAAGAGGCATTTTTCGACCAGGGATTAACTTTCTCCGCGGATTGTACCCATTATATAGTTTTCAATAAGCCTTCTACGAGGCCGCCATTGTATCCCAAGGATCGCTGAACTTTTCGGCTTCTGAATCGATCCAACACCACCAATTAAAATGCCTCCAGCCTTAACGACCCTTTGATTCGGTCAGCAAACTCTTGCTGACTATCGATCAATGAATATATCTCTTGACGGAATGATCGTTGCGTTGTTTGTACTTTTTTTCGATGATTGGATATACCTAGATGTCAATAGGTATATCTAACATTGTAGCATTCAGCCTGTTTAACTATACACCAGCCCTCCGTCTTCTGGCACCTAACCTTAAACGACGTAGCGGATGGATTGGTTATGGCGTCCATTGTTGACTTGTCACGGTTTTCAAGGGTTGCCTTCCTGCTCGAAAACCATAACTTCTGACTATGCCCATAGGGTATTTACGGGTTATGCTTCGGGATAGTAAAGAACTGCCTCCGGGCTATTTCTGACTCAAATAAGATTGTCAAGCTGGTAATTAACTAATGAGTGTTAGATCGTCGATCACGATAATTGTTTGTTAAACCACAGCCACGCATCCACCGTAACGATTCTTTGTATGATTTTGCCGCAACAAACGTCCACGGATATTTATTTGCGTTCGCGCACATAAAAGAAAGAGAAAAAACGAGAGAAACACATCGGAGACGGCATTTCCCATTGTATTATTCGCCGTAACAATCTCTGGGCAAGCCTGGTTAAACCCATTCGCTTTTCGTGAAAAGGAAAATAAGAAATAAAGAAGAGCCGCAGTAGAGAATTCGCCGTGTATCCTTTTGTCGAAAATAATTGAACCGCTCTTGATAAATGTATCGAGCTTACCAGGAGGGCTACGCTTTATGAAGTACATTTCAGTGACTATCATTCCGACATTTTTTTTTATCAAAATGGATTCTAAATTCGTTTTGAGATGAATGACGTACAAGGTGGTGAATAGATCCCATTGCCATGATTGTCTTTCAATGTATTTTTTTCAATTCGTCTTTAAACCCTTTTTAAAATCCTTATTGCCTTTTTCCAGTTATTCAGTCTTCTCTTTTCTTCACTCTGCCCCTTCTTCCATAGGCCTCCCATTCATTGCTCTATCAATACTATACGGTTTGGTCCCAGCCAGTCGTATTCCGTCAAATCGATTGCACGGATTGTGCTACAATATTCCGATCTCCTAATTCAGGATCAAATCGACTGTAACCAGAACCATCGAAAATCATCCCGATCTCCCGTCGCTGTAACCACGAGGCGATGAATATTAACCAGCAAACAGCAGTCTGTTGGAATGGAGTGGGAGTCGGAGTAGGAGGGTACATATTCATGACGTTAACGAGCCTCCGTCGAACGTTTAATTCCGCCAACCGCCTGAGTTAGGTTAGGGTAACTCGCTCGGCAAACACAAACCCTAACTAACCGTGCATCCCTGGCTCTGTCCTGTCCTCGATGTCCTCGTATGGCGCTGTTTGCCTTTCTACACCATGAAGAATATCTCGGAGTGACCGGCGCTCTTAGCTTTACCGGTTGCTACGTGGAAAATACATGAATTCTGATGGAGAACGAAAACGTGACAGCATACCCACCATTGGCTAATTCGAATAAAGTCACTCTAGTGGTTTACCATAGAAACTATCAAGACTTCATAGTTACTGCAATTTTCCCGCAAGAGAATTTTTAGAGATTAAACGTTGCGGGTTACCTTTTCGTCACTTTATGCATAACCTACAAATATCGTGCCTGTATCACTTGTACATGTAGACGTCACAATTTAACGGCAAACTGGCAGAATAGAAATCACGTAGGAGGTCTTACAATTAGCGTAGTGTAGACGTCAGATAAACAAGATGGTGGAATACTCGTGCTACTGGTACTACCGTCAACTTCGTAAGTACTTGATTCTATATGCTTCGTACTCGTGACGCGTGGTGCATTGTACCACAGTGTACAGGGTACTGTCTGTGGAGTTTCTTCCGATCGATTTACATTAATTCCTACTGTTGGGAAAGTTGCGCAGTCCGGTAGCTCAGTGAGTGCTAACCCAGGGTACATTCCAGTGATCAGATATCCTAACACATCTTGCTGAGATCTTTCGCTGGCATCTCCTCTCCTCTCTGGGATCTTCGATCACTCTCCCTGAAACACTCACTCTCCTTCTCTCTCGTTTCACTCTACCGTTCTCTTCTGCTCTTACCTTCTCTCGATGTCTTACTTATAATACGTCTGGGCTAACCGAAGGTTCGGGTTCACATGTTATACCGGAGTGACTTGCAACTTGGTAATTTCATCCCCGGCGCGATGCCTCTTTTTTATTTTACGCGATGGTTTCAAGCCAGCCAGTCAGCCAGCCAACCAAGTACCAGCGCCTATAAGCATCAGCACCATAAGCGTCGCCACAGTGGTCATCATCATCATCGTCGTCCTCGTCTTCGTCGTTGTCGTCGTCATTGTCGTCATCGTCGAAGGCGCATCACCACCACACGACTGTATACGCTGAAGACCTCTTAAGAGCGCCTTCTTTTGTTTGCCCACAAACAATCCTCTCCAGCATAACCTGACTCTCTTCTTCCAAGTCCTTACATTGTCTCTCCTTGTCTATCTCTTTATACCTTTCTCTCTCACTTCAGAGAGAGAGAGAGTAGTTAGCTTCGGCTGTCCATCGAGGCAAATCCAGTCGGTAGACAAAATAAATGCATTTCCCACGGGCGGAGAGCTTTAAGCCATTGTTGTGACAATTATGAACTGCCGAGATTACGTGTCGAATAATTTGGTGAGCAGCTCGGATCTTCCCATGAGATTATTTGGAATGTATTCTATGCTCCCGTGATATTTTGTACGGTTTAACTTTACAAGAAGTATACTCTAAGCTTCTTGTAAATTAACTGTTTAGTGGTTTTGTGCAGATGGATAATTGTAATTGTTACCAGTCGCTGGGCGTAGGCGGGGTACGCGCTGTTTGAACCGGATGAAGTTTTTAATTCGGCATCGGCCCAGGATCAGTGGATGATCTAACAACAAGGTCTCAAGATCGAAGGATCCGTCAGCCATTTTGACAGGCAGGCTTTTGTTTTACTACGAGAATGACTACAGATCTTGGAGTCTCTAACCCCCATGAGCCCCATGGAATATTATATGAGAGTATATCTCGTAGGCGTCCAAGGATGGTGTTAGTGGCGCCAGAGATAATCCTCGCGATAGTTTCCCCTCCTCTTTGCCTCACGTCAATCAGGATTGGATTCGGTTTAGAGCTCTCTATAGTTGGACCCCGGATCAGAGGTGCTCAAACCATACCCACATAGCTATAGCCATAAGGACTATCTACTACCAGTGTCAAAATTGAATTGTAGACATTGAAAATTCGGCAATTCATCAATCAAACAATAATAATAATAGCACTAAGTATTTTTTATACACCATGATTAGCATTTTATTTTTAAAAAATTTGGTATATACGTATACTTCCAGCCAGACGTCGAACAACGCGAAGTCCTTTGTACAAAGATGGCGACCCACTTTGCGAGCCGTTACTCTTTAATGGAGCGTGTCTCAAAACTCAGGGCCGATTTCGATCGAACTACCCACATGAAAAAGGAACGTGTCCTACGCGTGACTCGTCTTAGATAACCTTCATTTCATAATATAAAAGAGACTCGAGGAGCATGAATATTTTGACGATAAGATATCTTTTAGTCGACAAAGTCCTTGGGAGGATTCTATTTCGCAAATGCTACCCCTGGACTTGACTAATGGCTCTTTAATTCATAATCCAAACGAGCGTTTCGCCGACGGGCATTACTCTCGTAATAATCCGTGGCTGTGGTGCGTCTACCTTCGTCTTTCTCGAAAACAGAAACACGCCAGGAGACGGTCTAATCCTCTGCATCTGGGATTCATGAATCCCTGCCATACCGGCAGCTCTTCCCAACCCTGTTAGAAATGTTCTCTCGACTCGACTCGACTCTTCTTCTCTACTTCCATATACATATATATGTATACACTAGGTTTCTCTCTCTCTCTCTCTCTCTCTCTCTCTCTCTCTCTGCCTTGTATGTTATCTCTCTCTCTCTCTTTCTCTCGCGCTTCCACTTCTTACTCTTCCACTTTGTAGAGAGCTACTTCCATATTTACATGGGAGGTAGTCGCAAAAGCGAAGTTAGACTAGCTAAGCTGATTTAAGCATTCATTATTATAATTCTTGGGAAGGAGGCGCTTCCTGGCTCAAATATGCTCAACTTCTCTGACGCTCGCGAAGCGAAATAATATCGATCTCAGTGTCGTAAAGGCGAATCTCAACAGACGGCAAAGACTCGAGGCTCCGGCTTTCCAAGGATCAAACTTTCGCCAACGGCAAAACACGTTCACATACATATGTATTTGCATTGCGTCGTTAACTCCTTGAATCTTTATAAATATTCTTCTCAGTTTTCCCAGCGAATCACGGAATCAAAATTGCATTAAAATCTCTTCATTATGATTGCAAGTAAATTAATTATCTAAAAGTATGAAAGCTTACAACAAGTAGGTTAATTATTCGATAGCTTTTTTGTTCAAAGATTTCCTTAGGTATAGATATCAAAAATGGCGTCGTTTTTTAAAAATAAAATAGTACCAAGTCAATGGCGCCTCTATCGTTCCAACATATTCGCAAAGGAGAGAATAATGCATGGTAGCTCAAGGGTGCAGAAGCTTAAGGCAAGCTTTCAAACGCGCGCCCGGCGTAGCGGCAGTACGATTTGCAATGAATTATTGAAAAGTTCGCTATTGCAAAATGCGGTATCCTCATGAAAGGAATGTAGAAGGTCGGAGAGGAGACTCGTGAAAATAATATCATCTTGTCGTCTGGCATACGGTCGCTGCTGTGACGTGATGATTTTTTGATGAATTTCGTCATTAGATGCTTTCCGAGTCATTAGCGGATGCCGCGTGCCCCCTGATAATTAAGTTCGGTCTTAGCACGCGCTAGCCTAAAGGTATCCATGTCTCATAAGGCCTTTCCTTCGGTTGTTGTTCATCTTTTTTTTAATTCTCCACTCATTTTTTTGTTTTCACTCGGAACAGTGCCTACCTCAAAATCCATCGGACTCGATTAATTTTCCCGGGTCCCCTGGGCGAATTTCACGACCGACGAGCGACCGTACGCGTTTGCGTCCATCCGTCCATCCTCTTAATTAATAACCAAGGCAGCTGCCCTGACGCTGACGTCATTACCGGCCGCGTCCACCATACCTTTTTTTCGCCTTTTTTTCCAAGAGTTTTTTCTCGCGCGTCCTCCTATGAGATATCGACGATATACATCACTAGACGCCACCAACGGTGTGACGGCCCCTTAATGAAGCCGTACCCCGCACTCGTTTTGCACTCTCGACGCGTTAAATAAAACCATCGGTATATATAGGGGCACCGCCAAATGAGGATCGCTTGGCGAAACAAATGCACTTTTCTTTGTGAAATTCGCAAAACAAATTTCGCTCGTAATCGCATACCTGTATTGCGATTCTTGTTACACATGCGGTACGTATCTATATATATATATACACACACACACCTACAGTATATCTGTATTTCGGTCTACTCTATATGGCTTTGGTATTGGTTATCTTGTCTCTTCTATTTTTAGATATGATCTCAATGACGCTAGACATATTTATTGGCCTAATTATCCATAACTATCTAATTACAAAAATATCTTGCCCAACCAATCAGGATATGTCACACTATCCATGGTGCAGGGTTACAAATGTCGCACGACAAATTTCAGAAACGAATGTACAGTCGTTACGGTAAATGTCTCACTCGAGACACAAACACGGAGACCACTGGGATAATAATATTATTACGGCCATCTTGATTCCACGACCCACGCTATCATCATACGTCACCAGCTGGTGCGACGCGGCAAATCCGCTATACTCGCGTTGTTGCGACCTGTCGAGGGATACTTTTTGCAGGGCGGTTACAAAGTATGATGATCCTGCCAACGTCGACCTAATGAAATCATCAGGGCCTGATTGTCCGCTAATATCGGGCGGCGCAAGGTAGTATCATGCTGGAGTTGATCGAGTATCTTCTGCCTTCGTTTTGCACCTCTATATATATATACACACACATATACTCGTCCACCTAATCTCTTCTTTGAAACTCCGAAGCAGCTGCCATTAGTATCTTCTCCCTACTTGTACCTAAATTCCGGTATCCTTATTTATGACGTTTACTAAAAAATATTTAAGAAAATAAAAATTTGTATAATTATAATAAAAATATAAGCAACAAAAGTAATGACCATACTGACCATCAGCAACGACTCTCAGCAACATTGACAGAAGTGGCAGCAGCAGGTACTTCTTGCACACCAGGGTGAGATCTCTCCATGACATCATCTCATTATCGAACTTAATGACGAAAGAGGACCGCTCTTGCATTGAGACAAAAGAATGACGAATTAACGAATGAAGGCGGTTTGACCCCATTGCCATCGTAGAATCAGAATAAGAATGGGGCGGCGGAGGCTTCGTGGAGGAAAAGAGGGGCGGACGTGGCAGAGGAGATCGGGTTACTCGGCATCCTCCTCTCTGATGAATTACTCCATCGGGCCATCGATCAGTGGCTCTCATCATCAACGACCTCAACAAGACCGTATCGATACTCGACAGGTATACATAATGCCATGTTAAAGTGGCTGAGAACCATCGAGAACCCCGATCGGGATCACCGGAGATGTCAGTCATCCTTTTGTTCTCCGATACTGCCTTTCCATAATGGGTCACAACATATTATACTCATGGACTTTAGCGTATTAAGGGTACGGTCGAATACAATAGAGCGTAAAACGCGGACTTTAGTACCGACGGAGGAACTTGCCGATTAACTCATCTACCGGGGGCATTGTTGTCTTCAATGAGAGGATACTGGCCATATTATGGGTATCGCGTTATTATACTAATATACGCATTGTGTAGCGATATATTCTCGGTGCGCCTTAGTACGTGTATACTATAGATACTATAAACCAGGCTTGCGTATACACGATTATTCAGGACTATTGCACTACCTGAACATGGTTCTACCATGGGAATTTATAGAAATCAAATGGACAGAACCATCTTCAGGCGGTATAATAGTCCTGAATAACTGTGTAAGGAGGGTTTTTAGGAAAATGGCGACGGATCGTGATACTTGTTAAGAAAATTGCTAAGGATCGTACAAAGAGCTTGAATTTTTATTGGGGAAGCTGTAATGTTGAGGAGCCTGAGAGTTGTTCTGAAAATGTTTATATCTTCAGCGGAAAAAAGTACAGAAAAGAGGAGACGGCTGGAATAGGCAGATCTACCATTTCAGCCATGTTTGCTTGATAATAACTAAAGTCAGCTTTCTTTTGAAAAATTCTTTGGATCTATTATGCTCTCTTGCTTGATGGCGTATATGGTATATTTGTATGGATGGCTTTCAGCAGGCGACGAGACATACTTGTATAGGATAAGTATCAAGTACAGGTGAGTGGATACTATAGTCGGCTAGTATCGACCCGGGAGCCAACATCGCAGCCAATCCTCGACTGCGCGCTAAAACCACGCCCTTTATTTCACGCTTACATTACCCACATCTTTCCCGTCTATCGAGACGCATGGAGATACTTGATCTTCTATTCTATAATCTGTTTCTATCTTATCTGGAACCCGTATACTAATGTTTCAACACATTTAGGTAATTGCTATGGGGTCCTTTAAATACGTGGAACAATAATTTTTTCAATTATTAAGTATATGTAAGAAAAAAAATGGTTTGGCTTTTCCAAAATTCTGTTGGGTACAACGACCTTTTTTTCAGGGATGCAAAGAGATTTTTAATTTTGAAAAAAATCCAAAGGACGATTCTAACGATCGTTTCTTGTCAAGGAAAAACATTTTTTTTATCCCCACGACAATTTCATGGCGTGCCACGTCGTTTTTTTCGGGGCTCTGGTATTTATGTAAATAAGGAATTTGGATTGGTTACTTGTATCGTAGAAATGAGAAGCAAGCTCTCGATGGTGGTATGGCTGTGAGTAGATATATACCTATATACATAGATATAGGTAAATTGTAGGTGCTAGTTATAAGGTGGAAGGCGAAAGGAATGGATGGAGGTAAAGCAACAGAAAGCTCCTGTTAATGAGCTTCCTCACCCTCAAAGCTTTGAAAGCTGGTTACACTCATCTCACTCACCCTGCAGAGAGAGAGTCGTTCAATTCAAAGCTTTCAGGAAATTATACGTCTGTAACGTACCGTGCTGCCATGAGAAAGACTTAGGAACCCAAGGCTAATGAGAAGCCGTGTATAGAGACGCTTCAATTTCAAATCAAAGAAATTCCGTCTTTCTGGAAAAATACAGTTACACGTTTGTTTGACACGCGTATACCTGTACTTTGGCGAAAGAAAATAAAAAAATTCCCGTTAAACGTTAAGCTAAGAAGTTAATGCACGATTTTTCAACGAAGCACACGCGAAAGGAAAAATTTCGCGAAAAATTCTTAAAAGCCATCTGTCACATTCCCGTTTCGCCAAAGTATTTCCAAGGCCGAGTTTAGACCCCGCAAACCATTATGGCAATTTCTCCGGGGATGGTTACTTACAGTGTTGGCTTAAACAACATACTTAACCAGGCTACTTAGTACTCGGGGGGTGAGGGGGACAGACGTACCCCTTGCAATAATAACATTTCACCCCTTAATCCGGTGACGCTGTTAGTGCTTAGCTAAGTATCTGTCCCTACCCTTGCTGAAATCAAAACAGGTTTGACGATACAGTTTCGCATAATTGTACAAAGATATTTCTATTTTTCCTCAATTTTACGTTTTATTTTGGCAAACATTGCGACAGTATTTTTTATGGGGTCATTATGTAATATTTATTGTTAAAATACAGGGGGTGTTCGTTGAGAAGACGGAAAAGGGTGTTTGGTACGGTACTTGGCAATTATTATTGTGCTTTGTGGGCATGGCGAATGCGGTAGAAACGTATTAACACCATATGGGGTGGGGATAAGATAATGTACAGTAGACAGGGCATTGGTTCCTATATAGGTACTATGGTGTTAGAAGATACGTACCCCCGCATCGGCACAACATAAACCCCATAGTGCTAAGCGGCTTAGTAGCTGGCAAGGGCAGTGACGCCTGACATATCCACATACGACCAAAACCCTGGTAACATCCCTGTATGTATATATACTAGTATGGGTTTTCCGAATGTAGCGGTTCGCAGAAAATTCAAAATGTGGGCGTGGACTCAGTATGATAAAGAATGGAGTTTTGTTGTGAA
This sequence comes from Pachycephus smyrnensis, assembly GCA_030142225.1. Lineage (NCBI taxonomy): Eukaryota > Metazoa > Arthropoda > Insecta > Hymenoptera > Cephidae > Pachycephus > Pachycephus smyrnensis. The sequence goes on along the minus strand of JARQST010000266.1, from coordinate 561,740 downwards.
GGGATGAATTCTATGGAAAGTTATGTGGGTACGTGCCATTCTCGAGATTTTTTATTAAAACGTGTTGAAATGCAAGACTGCAGTTTCTTTTTTGGAATTTCGTTACTCGTCCCCCTGTCATTATTTTTTTTATGTACTTTTTGTTGTGCCTGATACGTAACACGAGTATCCGTAATGCAATTATTTATAGGAGGTCAAAGTCTGTTTATGGGAACCGTTGAAATCTCTTAAAGAATCAAGGAGGTTTCGGTAGAGATTTGTAAAACGTTTAGTTTCCCATGGACGAATAACAACCCCAGCAATGAGATAGGGGGCTAGCGAACCACACCCCCATTGAAATCCCATGCACGGGGATATACTTAAGTTAAACGTACGGCAGTGTCACATTATGAAATTCAATGCCAAGTTATATCTAACCTTTGATTAACCTCGTGTGAACCTATGGCAGTGACCCTCTGTGAAGGCTGATTTTGAAAATTAAAATTATTCGGGCGTTTTATTATGGGTTAGCGTTTCGCGTTACGGGACATACACGTCCCATATAGTTCCATATACATTGAGCTTCGGTACATGAGAAAAAGTGACGTAATCGAGGTGTTTACAGATTTTAACTTCACAGCAAACCAATTTCTTTGGATTATTTTTTTCCTCTGTTCTTTTTTTTTCGCCATACATCTCAACCACCAAGCTTACTTAAATTTGTCGCACCCTTAAGCACCCAAAAACCCATGATCCCTCACTATGGCCGGAAGAGGGAGATGCGGCTGGAGTAGGGGGATGAAAAAAAAGTTGTCAATGGTGAACTTCTTACCACGACAATGGGTAAAAGCGATTTTAAAAAGATCCTTCGAAGATTTAACATCAGTTTCACACCTCCTAGTGGCTCCCCACTGACGCTAAGATCTACAACAAATACCTGGCCGTGCCATAATCTTACTACGGCCTCCCATAAAAGGGGCCCTACGGGACCCATTATGATTTCGCGGCATTGTCGGGGTGTCGAATCTGTCTACAAATAACCACTAGAGAAATAGTTACTCCATCGCTACTATTCTCTTTTTCTTTCTTCTTCTTCTCTCTCTATCTCTTTCTCTCCCTCTCTCGTCGTATTCGAGCACTCTCGCACCCTGTCTCTCCCTCCGGGCCGCTCTCATTCCGGGTTTGTGCCATTCAGAGTGGACTACATTATTTTGTTGTAAGGCCCCGGCCACCGCATTATCCTAAACATCTAAATCCGGACAGCTGGGGTTCCCCGAGGGTTCTCAAACGCGACGAGCTATCGAAAATGGCTGCTGACTGTTTTGCCATTGAATGAAATCTAAATACATCATTACATTAACATTAATTCCCCCTTAGAGCCATTTAAATATATTGTTAAACAGATTATTTATAAAATTTGATAAATACGATGAAAATATATTAAAAATATATTCTGACGCATCAGCCGGTATCATAATATATTAAAAGATTAAATTCAAAATAATAATACTGCGTATATCTTCTTTAGTAAACTGTAAATAAACCACAGTATAAAATACCAAGATTAATTATTATTATTAATAAATAAGGAACAGTAGAGGTCAATCGTCAAAATTGTATTATCAACGATTAAGAGTTTAAAAAAAAATGTATCAAGTCCAATCAACCTATTACGTCATACAAGAGACAATCCTTCGCCTTCACGTACAACTGTAATACAAAACGACTTCAAAACCGTCATTCGCAAAAGTTCCAAGAGTAAAGGAATCATCAAGAGAAACACAACAGGAGGAAACAACTAGTGGAGGGACAATAAATTCCAAGCTCGTTTGCGGTGAGAACCACTTTCTAATGAATGTGCCAGAGGTGTCAGAGCAGCAACTGTCAAAACACGACCAGGTCGAGACAGAGAACATGCGGTTGGTAGGTATAGAGACAGACATCGGAGAAAGGAAGAGAGAAAAACAGAAAATGAAAGAAAGATAGCAGTAGTATAGTAGACAGGAAGAAACCAGACAGATATATATATATATATATATCTAGAATGATCCTTTTCACGCCATATTGGTTATCCCCATGAATGCCACAGGAATCGATGCTTATCGTTAATCGCGATATCCGTCCGTTTTCTAGGTACCAAATACATAGCCTTTGTATATATAATATATGACGCCTTTCCGTACATTTACTCTCTCTCCATTTCTACAATCTATATATATATATATAATATATTTTCTGGTTCTCCCATGACTGTTATCTCGAATCGCCCCGATCGAAACGTCCAGTCTGTTAAAAGCGACACTCGAATTTCGAAGGGGGTTGACATTCCCCATTGGTATTCCCTACAGGACGGAACCACTAATCAATTTGATCGTAGGGTTCCTGTAAGTGTATAGACAGTGTCGATTAAAAATAATCGAAGAATACGTGTAAAACCGGTTGATTATTTGTTATTATTTCTTTTTTCTTTATTCCTTTTTGTTACCTTGTTTTTTATCCTTCTTCGTTCTTCGTCGACTCTGCTATCTTCCAATGGAATGTTGTAAGGGATGCGGCACGTTCATTCCACAGGGTGGAGTCTTGCTTGATGGCGCTTTAAGCGTGCGCGGTGAGTGTCAGCTTTTCATGAGAGCTTTGGTCGATGCCCGGTTAACCTATGGGATCGGTTACAGCCAGGCTGCAAGCTGATTGGTCGATTTTGTCAGCGACACCCGCCCACGCCAGTGTTATCCTGCAATGAATCACTGCCGTGACTCTCCCACTGGTTTGACTGTACTTTTCCTTTTAAACGCCATTTAGGGAGTGCCAGTTTTTTTTTCTTAAGGTAAAATCTACTTTGTTTGGTTTTTAAAAATTTTTTGGCGGTTTTATGGACTCTGTAGTGGTGGATGATTAAGGGATGAATTTGGATTTAGGGGCTGACGGCACTGAAACCAGGTGCGTAAGTTCATAATAATTTGATAATATATTTTCGCGTGAATGTATTTACAGGCGCAAATAATAATGTTTATATATATATAATTTCATGTTGTTAATCGTTACGCAGAGGTACCTATACGTCTTACAGCATTTATGTATATATTTATATATATTCATATGTATAGGATTGATTATACAAGAATTTTACTAATTATGTCTATCTACAATGAAGGGAGTCGAATCACACTTTCTCTCCTTTCTTTCGCTCGATTTCTTTCACACTTTCTTTTTTGCGTATTTTCGTAATTCGTATATTGTTGCGGTTTTGATAACCGGTGCGCTTCTTTTTTAATTCCTCTTTTTTCCTTTCTTTTTTACTCCCAGAGTAAGACTCTCGCAACCGACGATAATCAAAATGCTTTTGTAAATCGCTAGTTCTACTTAGATTATGGGCGTAATTAACATGATCGGCCCTGCGCGACGATTCGTTTCACCGGCCAGTTACTTTTTTTTATTTTCGTTTCCGCCATCATCGTATTCGCTTCATTTATTTCTCTCGATATCGCAATTATTGAATGTACGTGTGTTTGCGTGTGTACGTGTATGCTGCACCCAAAATTCTGAATGAATCACAGAATTACTTAATAAAATTTAAAAAATTTGCAAATATTCATCGCTTTCGATGTAAGATAGCGAAGTCATGAATTTGTAAAAAAAGATTATTAACTTTTAATAGTCTTCAAACAAAAATACGTTAAATCCGAGCAAAGAATATTTACAATTGTGCACATAGATTTCGAAATAAAAAAAATACAGAAAGAAATATCCACTACTTCTTACTATCTTGGCATTTGCGTAAAAAACATTCTTGCGAATCCGTAGTGCCGCTGAAAAATGATCTAATTGTTCCTATGCTCCGGTTTGTCTTTCTTTTTTTTTTCATTTTAGCAAATTTGTCAAAGAACGTCGGAGTACGAGTATAACTCTACTCAATATCTACAGTGTGCGTTTTTCGTATGTGCTCTATTAAGATACTCCCTTTTCTCTCTCCTTCCAACCCCAGTATTTCATCCCCCTTACGTCGACGCAAAACGTTCGATCGATCGATGCGTCGTGTCGGGCGTATTCGCTTACGTAAACGCGGCTGAAGTTTATTTAATTTTGTTTGTTTGTAGTTTTCCTTTTCATTCCCGTCGTTTGACTTTCAAGAGTGGCCGTAAGTAATAGGACTAATTCGCGTGGGCACAGGTTCTCAAACGATCTAATATTAACGTATTAATAAAAGCGCGAATGACGTCCCACGTGACGAAGACTAGTTTAACATAATTTATACGAGGGGAGTTCAGAATTGATCTAAATCGTTGCTTTCCAAAAATCCATAAGGATACACAATATCAGTTCGATTGAGTGTATTGACTATTCGATTCTTTGAAATAGAATTCAGATCAAATTTGTACTCTCTTCGTATACGTACTCCTTTCATTTTTCAGGGAATAATATTCCGTTTCAATTTTATTCTCTTATTTTTCTTTAATACCCTTATACTCTCGCGAGTAATTATTATACTTGCCGTGTTTTACTGAGATCGAAGGAGAGTTCTCTCATAATCGAGGAATTATAACGGACCGATAGCCGCGTCTACGATTGCGATCGAAAAAAAAATCAACGTTTCACATAGCGAAAAAAAAAGATCGATTCTTTGAGAATTCAATGATTGACGTGTCACATAGCCGCTGTAATCGCGCTTTCGCAATGTTACATTAAACGTATTATGTACAATTATGCGTTAGAACCCGTGAGGAATGAATGTAAAAGCGCGAACTCACAACACCTTAAAACATTCGGTGCCATAAAGAGGAATAGTCTGTCGCTCTTCGCTCTTCAATGAAGCACTCTTCTCTTCGTAATCGTTGAATTCGGTTCTGTATCACGCGGGCGAGAATGGCCTGTGAATCTGAGGTGGTTTTGGATTGGGCGGTGGCGTCGCGACTCTTATTAACCCCTGGCCTTGAGACTGGCCTTGAGGAGTCTGCTGAGTAGAGGGTGGACTACCCCTAGACGAGGGTGTGTGTGGACTCGGGACGGCAACCCTTAGCGGACCCGTCACCGACAGATTGGTCGCCACCAAGGGCGGACTGTGGGCTTCCGACAGACTGTCGGACAGACGTGATATCCCGCCGTCAGAAAGTCGAGAGCCTTCTGATAACCTGGACATTCCTTCTGGTAGCTGATGCTGTGGATGGGGATGATGCAGAAGACCCTCGTGGGGGTGGAGCCTGGGTGGTGGTAATCCTAGAGGATCTGGTAATCTGTAGGAGAAAAATATAACATAATAAATAACATAATCAACCCTTGAATTCTTTCATGTGTGTATACTTAGACTGATCTAACTTAACTTAAATTTTATTATCAATAGGTCATAATTTAATTTTAATTATATAGATACTGATCTTCCGTACTAACCTCGAACCAAGATCACCCCTAGGTCCAACAGCCTGAAAAGGACTGGTCTCGGTAAGTCTGAAGATTCCACCACTGGCAATGTTCGGATGATTATGCTGAGGACTGTGCGGACCAAACCGAAATCCCGCAGGTGGGAACTTGAAGGCGGTAGCGTGTCCAAACCGGAACTGAGATTGCGTTGGATCGAAACGGAAGTTGAGCGAGGGTGGAGGTAATGACCCAAGAGATCCTAAAGGAACTGGTGAGGGTTGATGCGTCGGCGGTGGTGAGGAACTCGGTGAAGGTGGTGACGTACCACCAAGTGATATATCAGAATCTTCAGAATCGCTACCACCGGGTCCAGGACTCAGAGCTCTTCTGCTACTGCCATTGCCAGGTCCAGATTGCTGTTGCATTCTACAACAAGAATAAAAAAATATATTTAAAAAACAGTAAATACATATGTTTTAAATTCACAAAAATCTTCTATCATCCAAATACATCGTCTCTCATTTTTCTATACTGGTACATTAACTGGGTACCCACAATTAGTCCTGAACGTTACGAGAATGCTAATTCTTTGGGGCGTAACAAACTAGACGCACTGTACACGCTTTCGCGAACCGGCGTTTCCAGTAATTACCGCGTACAGTTATAAGCAAGCCCAGGAGTCTGAATTTTGAATGCGGCAGACAAAGGGTTGCGTATTTCGCGTCTCCACATCAGTTACTCGAGTACGATCGTTCTCGACGATGCGTCTGGCATAAGGAGAGCGCGAGGGACTCGGGTCATTATCAAGAGAACTGATTCTCTACACTGATATAAAAACCGGTAGCTTCTCACGTGGTGTGATTTACCTAAAAAATGATGAATGGTATACTAGAGTGGCTTATCAGCTATTTAACATCTTGAAGAATTAATGGATTCGACAGCGGAAGGTGAACGAGCCCTGTCAAGGCACTGACAGCACAAGAGGAAGAACAGTATTGTTAAATAGTGCAGAGCACTTTTGGGAAGGCGGTGAAGGAAAGGGGGGGCAGAGGTATTACTTATCAATATAGTAAAAGACACTTAAGGTTTGATAACAATAAACTCGAATGCATTGTCAGTGAATTGTTCTATTGTTTCTTTTCTTTCCTTCCTTCCTCAAAGAAAACCAAAATGTTTGCCTCAGGGTGAGACGATAAATTTCTGACGTCTTCGGCATCGTCTATACGTCCTATCTCTCTTTCTCTCTGTCTATACCGTGCTTCTTAAAAGCCTCGACACAGATCGATGTGTAACCCGCAAGCGTCGAGACGCCGGGCGTCGCGCGCGAGGTTCACCCGTATTTTCGTTGCTAATTGAGTACCGAGTCTGTTACCAGGGCAACCTCGTGTGATCTCGAACAGGTTTGTCGGGTCGACACCGCACCGGCGCGCAGAGCGGCAGCTGTCAATCTATTTTTACGCAAAAAGGAGGTAAGAGAAAAGAGAGTGGGAAGAAGAGGGAGAAAGAAAAAAAAAGTAAAAGTGGAAGACCTAAGAGACGTAATATGGTGGCTGAGGCTGAGGACCGAGATAAAATATAATGCGGTACGAATGGCTTTCGGGAGGTGGGAGCTATTTTGCGGCGTGGCTTCTCAAACGAGGCGAAACCGTAATCGAACCCGTCCAGGACACTCGACGCGTTTTAATTATCCTTACGATTACCTTTTGTACGGTGCACGTTCCTTTTTTGTGAATATTCGCCAGTGCATTTAATCGCTATCGCCATTGCAGCTTGTTTGGTGGGTATAATAAGAAAGGGTCTGCTTGAGGAAAAAAAAACAAGATTGTATTTTTGTTGCTCAAGTAATTTTGCCTGTTTTTTTTTGTTTATTCGCTCACGCTGTCTTCTCTCTTTATTTTTCTTTATTACTTTTTTTTTACGACGAAACTGCCGCTCTATTTGTCCCTCGCACATTGCGTCGCGACGCGGAACGCGCTCGACCGTTGTTTGTAAGAGATCTGCAGGTGCTTGCGTCGTTGAGGTAATTAAAAAAAAATCATCGGCGGCGAGAGCGTATCAGGTGCAAAGGAGGACTTGATGAGGATGCACCAGCCATATATTTATGGCCGATGACGAGTCACTTTTGTATATTCCAAGGGCCAAACTAAATTCTTCTTGATGATTATAAAGTGCAAAATTTTTTAATTATTTTTCAAGCGTCATTGAATCACAAATTCCTCGTTGCCTCACTGTGCTATTTGAATGTTCAACATTTAAATAGGTCGCGTGGAAGTATTCTTTGCGAATCTACTTGGTCGATCTATAGATACGAAATTGATCTCTCTACGGGCCTGACGCTATGGAAGGATATCATTTTAACTAAATCTGCCCCGTGTCATGGGACACCGTAGAATGGTACACCACCCTCGTCCCATGAGTTTCATACGGCACACCACCATCACTGTCACCATCGTCATCATCATCATCATCATCCAGTTCTCCTTTTTGGGCCCTTTCCCCGTGCCATGCTAAATACCCAAGGCACAATGGGGTGGTATATCGTTCGAAAATCTGAGCCTTCTAAGGCCCCACAAAAGGTAACTGGATACGGGCGAAGCAGCATGTGAACAGGGCGCGATTTGAAGAACGGGGCGGTTTTTCTTTCTTTTTTTTCACTAGTTCGTTTTTAATAGCCGCTAATAGAGACGTTAAAACGATACGACCCCTCGCGACTCAACGATGCTCAATTCTCCTTCTTTTTTCATGCCTCCCCAATTTCGTCTCCGCTCTTCACCACCCCTCCCCATGGGGGACCGAATTGGCATTTTTCTCAGCGTCGCTTTCGATGCCCACCCTTATGCATTTATACGCATTGAATATTTTCAGCTATAGTTTCCTCACCAGCTAAATGAGCTATCCAAGCTTGTCGATATACCTTCTGTACACTCTTATACGTATTCGTCTTTAATAAAATTTTTTTTAAATTTCTATTTTTTTTCCTCCGTCTCTCCTCCGAATCGCATAGCAGTTTATTACACGAGGTTGCCCCGATGCATTAGGGATAACGTTTAAAACAAAGTGGGCTCTCGACACTCCGCGTAGAGTGCATTAAAGAAAACACCAACGTCCGGAGCCCGCGTTAGCTGCAACCGAACGAACCGACCGACGGACAGACAGGTAGTCCATGATTTGCAACATTTTATCCTGTCTCGCATCGTGTTCTTTAAAGCGGGTGCAATATGGCGGCGACGGGGTTGTTTCGTGCCGGTTGACAGCCGATCTTCAAATGCGGAGTAGTCACTCTCTGTTAAGAGGGAGCAAATGTTTGCCCAAGAACAAAAGGTATCGGCTGACCTCGTATTCACTTGTTTTTGGGATACGTGAATTTCGATATGTTTGAAGATTTTAAGTGCTCGGTTCCGTTCGGCCGCGAAAGAAAACCGATCCCTACGGTGTACATACGGCTAATATATAGATATGTATATACAGGCATAGAAATCAATATATGGAGAACAGAGCAGAAACCAACCGGTGCAGAATTTTTGAAAAGTAAAATAGCCATTTTTCTTTATGTAAAAACCAATCAGTTATATAAATCTTGTAGGTATACATACGGGAGGCTGCACAGAGACGAGAGTAAGGATCGCGCTTGTGATGAGGGACAAACATTTTTCTACAAGAACTAGACGTTTCGAGTGTTTGTCCAGGGTCCCTTGAATGCTCCACCAAATACCTACTAGTCCTTCGTGGGAAAAATCTTGAAAATTAAATCCTTCCTGAGCTGCGGGAACAACCTCGTCGAGCTAATCCCGTTGTCTCAAGCAATCCCACCGTTCGAGAATTACCAGCGCCCCGAAAAAGATAATGACCGCAGTCGAGAAAGACCCACTAGGTATTGTCCCAGGTCGTGCTGGTAGAAAACGAAACATGTCCAAGAGTTCCATCCGTTTCCATGGTAACAAAAGCAACACGAAACAAGCTTTCGGCACTGGCATACGCTTTTGCATCGAACCGAAATAAACGGAGGATAATTAGATTTCACATCACTCATGCTCGATCGGCCTTGCCATAAGCGTCACGATGCTTTCGGGTCCCTTTCGAAAAATTGCCATGTACAGAAAATTCAAAAATTGACAGGCTAACGAACCGAAAATTTTCTGTACTTTGTGCATCCCATCCCCCCCCCCCCCCCCCCCCCCCCCAAAAAAAACATTTGGCACTCGTACGTACCCACGTTTCACTTCGCAAGCGATATTACTCATTTACTTATTGAAATGTGGAAACAACGAGTGACGTCACTCAAGCGTATGGCGTTTTTATAACTATACGATAAAGATCCATCGTTTCATGGAATTTAATGATACCGTTTCTTATCGCAGTGACGTACTGAAGTGGAATGGACGAATGCTACCAATACTACTGTGTACTTATACTCTTACGTCCCGACGTCGCACGAGATATAGAAATCACTTGGTAAATAATTAATATGTAATCAGACCCTCGTTCTATGCTTGCAAGGGACTTTAGTCAAGAATCAGCAGAGTAGGCGTGTGGGACGGGGGAGGAGCAGGCAAGGGGCGCCACCGTAGCTACACAAGAAAGAAGAAGGGTGTTTGCCAGCAAACACTAAAGGGGCTCTTAACGGATCCTGCGCCTGTGCGTGGGTCTCCTTTCTGTCAGGCTCCGCAGCACGGAAAAGGAGTCTCGTATGATAGAAAATGAAAATGTACTTTCTCACTCAACATTGTTATGCGCACGATAATCACAAACACCCCGTATAGGAATGACCCCATAAACGGTAAACTAAATTGGGAAACTGAAACATTAAAGCTGTATTCATTCCTTGATAAAAATAAGCACATTTTTTGGTCTTAAATTGGGTCTTTATTATATGGTGGAGGGGATCATTTTGATCTTACGGTTTTTTATGTTATTTAGGTATGTGGAGGCGTTATTACCATTTAAGGGGTTTGGTCTCTTAAAATTCATATTAAATGAACAACGTGACGTGGAATGTCTAAAGTAGCTGTCGTTATTCTACTGCAACCGATATCTCAATTATCGTAGATGAAGACACTCAATGGCATCTGATTGAGGCACGCGCCGTCGCTTAGCGAAGCTTGTCGAGTTCAAGAGCTCTTGAATCGATTCGACCCATGGCGCACTTCGGGACAAATTAAGTTTCGCTTCTGAAATATGCGTTATGCCTCCCACCCTTGGTATATGGATCTGGTAGTAGGTTTATGTTGAGGGAAGAAAATATTTCACAGTATGGATAAGGGTGTTACAAAAAAAATATACGTTTATAGATACGAATTTATAGAATTGAAAATTTTTTTCTCCACCAGTGAGTTGGAAGGCGCCAGTAAATGGACGCGTTCACGTGAATTATATCTATATATAATGATTTTAATACGGGCGTCCATTCACTGGAGGCGTTTCTTAAGGTATTCATTTACTGGTAGATTTACCTTACCTGAGGTATATTCGATTTAAGATAACTACTAGGTGGTTTAGCACCTCTGGGTGGTATATATCTTGAGTGTGTAATAAAAGTTAAGTCTGCATCCGTGGTTCGATCAATTAACCATTTTCAGGGAAAAAAATGCGCCGACCAAATTCTGCGCGACAGCCCGTGAAACCTGCAGCTCGTGTTCACCGCGCGAAGGGGGTAAGAAGAAGATGGATAAAAAATAAAGGAGGTTCCAAAAGCGTAGATGGCCATTGAGTGAATGCTGTATCGTTTTTCAAAGACTCCCGTTTTTTTTTCCTTCGTCGTAATTTTCTCTTTTTTATTTCTCCGCGACTCATCCACTTTTTTCGAACTTGTCCCTTTGCTCTTCTCTTTTTTCACTAGGACTGTCTCTCTTCCTCTCTCTCTCTCTCTCTCTCTCTTTCTTGCGTTACTAAGTAAAAAAAAATGATAGACCGGTATAAGATTTCACGGTACACGCGGGGGATCAGATTGGCCAGCTTTAAGCCGTCGCAAATTACTCCGTAAGCCTTTTAGTTGCCCACGTCCATGTTTCGCAGGGTGTAGGTATACCCCTCGACGCGTTATTATTTTGTTGCACCGTAATATTCTAAACCCCCATGGGGCTTTACGGGGGGATTCTAAAGGGAAGCAGCGTTTACGTACTAACCGAACTCTACAGACGATTGTAAACTGCCTTGCTACCCTTAATACAAAATTGAAGCATAAACACGTTCATATTCATCACAGGCAGAAACTTACAAAATAAATCCAAAAATCGCACAAACATTCCAAATTCACATTCGCACAAAAATTAAAATAAAAAAAATTCTCCCATATGACGAATCAATAAAAATATTTTTCTTCCTGGTACGAATTAAGGAGAAACCCAAAGCCATCCTAAGGGTGAAGTGTATCCTCTTTAGACTTTCCACCCCGGGCAGGCAATCTAGTGCGTACAGCATCAAAAGGCCAAGACGTAGAGCCCCAAGGGGATTCGCAACTAAAAATTTAAATTTAACGCAATTTCAAGTGATTACCGCGCTCCTCTCTGTGATATGTCCCTTTTAGCCCACCCCTGATTGGCTTACATTGTCGATGCTTAACTGTTTCATGCACCAGTGACCGACAGGGGGATATCATTTTCCGATAGGGGTAAGGTTTCATACCCTAAGGCTGAGACTTGTTACCCCCATGAACAATCTATGCCAACTTCAAGTAGTCTGGTTATATATTTATCATTCTATTTTATACGTATCGCATTAACAAAGAATTAACACGTAAACCTTTTTGTCTATTCTGGTCTAACGTGTGCTGGATACTGGACACTGGCTTATACTAGCTATATATATAGTGATCTACGTATAAGCTACGAGACCCGTACGCATAGCGTGCAGGATCAGGAAGATACCATCTCATTCAAGGATCAGGATCAGGACTGCTGCAGTGTTGCATTACATCACCAGTCACGTTTATCCCCTGATATAACGAGTGTCCTCTTAATGAAGCCGCAAACGAGCCAAGGAGTCGCATTACTGCGTCACGGTTGGCTTTCTGAAGTTACAAGAAAATCATGCCATTGGGATAGTTCTTTACTGCACGTTTTCTATATTTACCAAAAGGATCACTCGTGCATTGTTAGTCTAGATTTATAAAAGTCAAACGTTTCTCTAAGGTTCTTTACCTTCTCAATGGCTGTTTATTACACTATTCGATATGGGTGGAGTGTAGGATGTATTGAGCATAAATGCCTCTGTTCCAAGATTTACTATGTCTGATTAAGCAATTAAGCCGCGCCGAACGCTTTGCGGTGTTTTTGCTACGCGGTCCAGGCAGCCTCCTCTTGCTTTCTCGTTATGCCCACGTCAAGTCGTCCATGCTTTAATAGAGGAATCTCGTTGATTTTGGCTCTCTCGGTGATGATTCTCCTTCGATGAATGTATAAAAGGACAACGTAGAAAAATTTCGTCACGCCGAACTCCTTTAATTGTTCATGCTCATGTTAGCATTGAAATATCAGGTTGTTAGGCTAACGATTACAACGCAGGAGCAGTCAGGTTTTTATAGTTAGAATATACGAGTATAGTCCTATAGCGTTCTTCTATGATTTATTTTTTGTATTATTGTACAGAAATATTTAGTTATTACGCGGAAATGTTTTCCTCAAGGAATTTTATAAGGCTATGAATTTATTATGGGGGGAGGAATGAGCTACCTGAGGGTCGGAGGTTTTTTTTAAATTTAAATAACTGTATCCTGGAGATCTTACCAGCGCCCTTGTCTCGCTTGACTTTACTGAATTGTCGAGATGCGGAAATCGGGACGACGGGAAGAAAGAATTCGTTTAGCTAATTTATGTCCGCACCCTACGGCGCCGGTTGTTGATTCATTTTATTAATTTTTCTTTCTCTCTTCCTGTCTCTCTTATTCATTATCTGATAATTCGATCGGTGAAAGGAAGCACAATGCTGTTGGTCAGGACAGGCTTCCGGACAGTAATAAAAAGAAATAAGATAGATATTTCGCTGGATAATATATTTCGAGTAAAAAGACGCCAATGAGCAATAGTCTTCGTATTCGTTTCACCGAGAGAAATAAAAATGAAAAACAAAACAAACTCTACACTTCTCTATGTAAACCTTACTGACGCATGGCGCGTATAGGCGGATACGGTGGCGTCCTGGAAAAATTAAACGATTCGCCATCCCCCGGGGAGAGCCGAATCAATTTCTGACGTCCTGCGGACCGTGTAAACCAATTTCAGGCAATTTCGCGTCAAGAATAGCCTCTTCAACAATGAATTGACCTTCGAAAGGACCTTTCCAATTTTATACGATCTTGAAAATACTCCAAGAAAAGTACGTACGGCTGTCCCCTCCGATACGTCGTTCTACTGCAGCCGACAATTGCACGACACCACTTCACTCCTTAGCAGAGACAGATTAGATTAGGTTAGGTTTCCTTGACCGGGATAAACGATCGCGAAATCTTTCGTTTTCCACGACGCACCTAATCCTATAAGGGATGATTGACACGTTGATGTACTGCCCACTCGTAAACCACGAGTACTTTCGCAATCTTTTTTACGTTGACGTTATGCCGTGCCCGTTACTCGTGCGAAAAGAAGAGACTACAGCACCTCTAGCGGACGAGTCGGGAAGCTCGACAACGACGAAAAATGTCTAGGAGCAAATCGAATAGATCTGTAGAACGGAAAGGAAGAGGAAGTGTTGGATAAGATGGCGGAGTCATATTAAAGGTATATAGTATGGTGGGTAAGAGGGGATGACTTGCGGAAGACAGTAAGGTTATCAAACCTTTGACGTTCCCGTGGGACTAGACGTCCGACAATTTTATCGGCGAGTATTTTCACAGAGGACGTATCCGCGGGTCCAGAGTGAAATTAGCGGATCCCTGTTCCCGAGGGATAGGACCACCCTCCTTCCTTTCTTTCACCAACACCGGTAACTGCGTTCTACAAGACAGGGGGATGACGAGTTGATATTCCTCGGCCCTTTTCAATGTTCCGAGTTCTTCGAGTGTCAAATTTAATAAAGTTACATCGTTTCGATAATAAGACTGCGCAGTGACTGTGGAAAAGTGACTGAATATACTATCAGTGTTATCCCGATGACATTACGATTGTTACTTCAGGAACGGTTATTTATCATTACAAATATTGTATCTCATATATATTTTTTTTCAAAACAAAAACACGTTCACTGGTATATTTTTGAAACTGGAAATCAGTCTTAATTTCGCTGCATACGACAATTGCGTCAGAAAAGCTGCTGATTCTTAAAGAGCGAGAAAAACAGTCGTAAGAGAAATGAACGATCTCGAAGGAGCAGCGATAGAAGAAGCTGTGATATTACCTTTCAGAGTAACGTAATACGTAGCACAGGAAACTAATTACCCTCTAATGACACTGCACCGCGCTTATTAGCACAGTTCACGCCCGGTTGCACGTCTAACATGGTAAATCGATCCGTTCGCTTCAAGAAATTTTGGAAAATACCATTGAAAATTTCTGTAATATATATATATATACATAAAACAGTGACTCTAAAAACCTCCATAAATTACTTTATAAACTGATCTGTCATTTAGTTAAGCCACCTCCATGTTTCTCTTAAACTCCCTGCCCTACATACAAAAGCGTATACATCTACGTTCATAAGAGAGGTTATTTACGCGTGTAAAAAGATGGTATCTTAACGCGTTTTACAGGAAAGAAAAAAAAGCCGAGAAACCATCTTACATTATTTCGTGCCGTTGTGTCGGTACACGTAATTACACCGGTATCTCGGATCGCCGCGATTAATTTCACGTTTTAACGTAACGTCCGATGATGTTTAAATGCGTCGGCGCATGCGCGTGAGCGACTGCATCACACGTAGACGCTTTGACAAAACGTCCCTGTTGACGTTGTCTCCCTCAAATTAAAACAATGACGAATTCTCACGTTCTCAAATAAAAAACTAGAGGTAAATCCCCCATGTCCCCTTCCACCCCCCCGACGCCCCAAAAAAAAGAAACAACATCCAGTATAGTATATATAATACCTCGAAAAGAAATGGCGGTCTACGTTCGAATCTGTTAAGCATCGGAACATCAGTGGCTGATCGTTTTATTAAGCAAGCAAGAGCAACGCCGATCAGTCGACTAGTTAAGGATTAAGGTTCAATCCGTTCGAAAAGTTATTAGACGCTACCGCCATTTATAGAGTCGCTGACATTTCGAGGACAGTGGTGGTTGTGGACTCACCAATATATTAATATCATAGACAACGCGCGTCAATATACATATATTAAAATTATTTATATGTATAGGTACAAAGTGTCTAGACGAATTTCTAGGCGGGCCGGTCGATCGTTCCCGGCGACAAGTAACTAAACGCCAGCGACCTAATGTCCAGGAGACGTACGACGGGGCAGAGGGAATTAATCACGACGTGAGAGATTTCGATCGGGCTGATCGGTGTCCCGATTTTCTCGATTTCAAAGCAGGCCCACACGCGGCAACTGTATAAGCAGCCGTGTAAGCAGATAGGGGAAGATATAGACGGGATAGGTTGGTATAGTAGCCGAAGGGACGATCGCTTGAGAAATGAGAACCAAGCTTAAAGTCAGTGGGCAGAAAATGAATGGCGTGCACATTCCCTGGGTACGATCGTGAGTAAACTCAAGCAAGGTAAGGAAACAAGGAGCGTGCCTTACGTAACGAGCTCCATAAGTAAGCGGCTACGCGTAAGCAAGTATACGGGAGACAGCGAAGTAACAGTATAAGAAGTAAGCGCTTATATTAATACTATGGGGACAGCATTTTGGTTTTGTCGCGACATTTGTCATTTTTACATTTCCGTAGTAATTAACGTCGCACCCGACAGTTGCTACCTCGTTTACGTAATATGACGCGCGAAATTACATGTTTCGCGAAAGTTTACACGTTCACGTGTAATACTATGTGTATATGCATAGTTTTATACATGGTACAGTCATTCTCGTGAGTATCGCAAAAACATACGGTACTGTATAATATATTTATGTATATATATAATGCTGTGTATATATACCACATATATATATACCATATACACGTATTTACTGCGATATTGATGCAATCATAATACACGTACTCTAAATGCGAGCCACTTTGCGAGTTATCGTACTTGACGATCTCCTCCAGCGGCCGAAAACCTCGCTTTTCCCTACAAATTAAGGCCCACGGCCATTTTCAGCGGGCGGATGTGACGTTGCAGCCTTCGGAAGTAGCCCTTTTTGTTAAAGCCATCCCCCTGACCTAATGCGTCTAGTTAATTACAGTTGTCGCTCCTTTAAGCGTACACGAGCTTGCTGGTTCAATTCTACGGTGCGAAATGAAGGTGATGTAAAATTTTCGCAACCTGTGTATATAGATTCGCGTAAGGCTATTGTGTATTCACTATAGAGCTGTCAGTGTTGCCAATCTACCCGGTTGGATAACAATGCCGTAAGGATGGTGGCATTCGTGATAGTTGATCTTTGGTGTCCCTGAAGAAGGTGCTATACGGTCCTTCGAATAATGACCTAATGACTCGATAATTCCTACGAGTCGGGAAGCTTTTCGGGACACGAGAAGAACTCATAGGAGTCTTCGTGCTCGAACGAGCAGTATAATAATGATCGCGCTCACTAAAACACGAAGGCTGTTGGCGATGAGTGTGCGCCTTTTTTCAACGGGGGTCCTAATTTTAATAAGTGTGTTGCGACTCGCTCGACTAAAATAACAATAATCGCTCTACGTATTATCGGACGAATCTGAAGCACAATGCTACCTCGTTAGACGGGAACTAGTATAGTAGTTATAGCTACTATATTTGACTTTATTGTGTCCGAGGAAGATGCTACTTGGCAGAGAATTCAAGTGAACTGAGTCAACGGTAGTCGTTATCAGTCAGCATCTAAGAGGAATAAAACTACGTTAACGAAGATAAATTCAAATTTGGTTGAATTTTACAAATTTCGTTTCTATAGCGCTGTAATGCGTGTCAAAATAAATGTCGTAGATTTGTCGCATGACGAATCTTGAAAACGGAACTTAACAGCTGGGGACTTAACTAGGATTAGATACGTGCCAGTAAGCAGGATTAAATTTCTCGTTGTAAAACGCGACTGCGTAAAATCACTGTTTGTTTTGCTTTTTCAGAAAATACGAGAAATTCGTTTCCTGAAATCAGGAGAAAGGTTGGCATCTTCCTCGGGCAATTTCTCATAATTTTCACTATACAAATAAGAAATGCTTCTGCAGCTGTCGTCAATTCTGGATTCGCGATACGCTTTAAAGTCGCTTGTCATGCGCGATTCTACGTGCTGCCCCTCTTTCAATGAGAGTCGCGACTATTTGAAAAGTGTGAAACGAGCAGTCTTCACGTAGCGAACTATCATCGCTGAGCTCACGTATAAGAATTGCAAGAAGACATTCTTGGCGACACAAGCCGCATTCATATGACAGTTACAGATAATGACGTGTCGCTGGCTTCTTTCTAAGCTCTAATCTAACCCTAGAAGAAATACTCGTCCTCCTACGGCCTTGTACGTGACTGGTTCCGAGTATACTGAACGACCAGAATTACATACCAGTACAAGTTAGTATGTACAGACTATAGTACATATACCCAAGGAACATGCACAGCAAAGGTCCTCCAGTTTACTGGTAGTTGGGTACCTTGCGGTTAATTATGCCTTACTAACCAGCCAGAGGTGCTTCCATCTGGTACCTAACAACGCCAGAGGCAGGGGATAGCACGATGATAATCGCAAATTGGATTATAATTCGCGCGAGATAAGTCACGCTCGTCACTCGTTGCAAAATGGCCAACGAGAGATTGCTAGGAAGTAGGAAGAAAAGGAGTAACGCGTGGATACGCGACCCAAGTATATAGAAGCGCAGCCGTCAAACCCTCTCCCCTCTCTTTTCGCAGTCTTCTTAGCATCTCTTTCTCTCTCTCTCTCTTTATTCTCTTTGCCGATTGCACTGCCATCCTCGCCAGGATGGTCCACGGTATCCTCCTACCAGATTAGCCAGCAGTACCCTCTTCATCCCATCGCCAATTATTTCGTAATTGAATGCGAAGAAGCCGAGAGTCATCGTTTAAATTATCATTCCGCTTCCACCGCCAGCGTCGCGGGCTTTATTGTTTATCGCACCAAAGCGACAAGAATAAGGAACGGTGTGCGATCCTCATGAGAATCCCGTCTCGTTTGTCAACTGTCCACCGTTGCGCGTTCTGATTGTTTTCCCAATGAACGTCACTGCTGCCGGCTGATGTTCGTTTCTTCGTTATATTCGTTTCTTGCGTGCTTTCATGTCACGACGAGTCGCAGTGGGAATACAGTACGTGTGTCATTCGGACATTCCTTCGCTCGTAATTTTCTCGGCAAACGTGTCGTGGAGGATTGCAAGTGAGATGCCAAACGTCCTCGCGGTTTAAATTGTCTCTTTGATAAGAAAGGTAGGGGAAAAATGGAGTCTTCCCTAGGCGGACCGACAAACGTGAAGATAATCGAGCGATTTGTACTGTGTCCCAGGACGGAATTAGATTGTCGACAGAAGATACATGGTGGCCGATGAGGAACCTGTAGCTGTGGAGTAACTTAACGGGTGGTACAGAACAAACTGTTCTCATTGAAGAGAATTCGGTTTGTAAAAAGAAAAAGGACTAGGTGGAAACGAATGATTTAATTAGGTGAAACGGAGGCAGAGATGTTTACGATATGAAGAACATGCAGTTAATAAATAACTCAAAACGTGACTCAAATATTTCTGACAAGTTAATCAGGAGTAGGTAATCCCTTGAGGAATCATCAGGAGACGACTGGACACCGTCTCCAGGATGAATCCACAGAAAGTGCACATATTTATGTAAATGCATAGGCGCTCAGCTCTGCGTCCTCTGCTTTTTTGTTTTACAAATATGGCCACACGGCGGCCATCGCTGTTTGATGACTCTGCAGAACGAGGCCTGCCGGCACAACCCCGCGATCATCAACGCACTATGGCATACGATTAACATTAATTACACAGCTAGGCTCCAAAATTTTTATTTCACCAGGAATAATCGCTCGAGTGCACAGTTCCTTTACTTAGTGCCGACCATTTTTCTGGCTTATCTTCAAAAAAAAAAGGTTTCCCTAATTTTTACAAGGCGTATGTTATCTGTTCGATCATCGAGAGGCGGTGAATTACGTAAAGCGAAGAGAACTTTTTTTTTTGAAAAAAAAAGAAGCAATATAAGAAAGCACGTGTGTCAATTCCCTAGGGTTTACTTAAAGCTTTTAAAACGATCCTCTTACACACCCTCTCTTGTCCCTATTACATTTTTCGTTATGTTTGTATTCTTTAACATTCTCCTCCTCCATACGTCATCCGGGGGGGATTGCTCCAAATGGTAATCCCGTAGGCAAAGCACGGCGTTACATAGTAGCGCTGTTTTTACAAGCGGGGACTGTAACGCCTGTCACTTGTTTCGTGTTTGCCAGCCTGTTTGATCTCTGCGCTCGCCCGCTTCATTTGATTCTTATTTGTGCTCCGTTTCGTCATGCACAAACATCATACCTCGAGGAAGCAAGCCAAAACTTTCCACACGATACACGAGATTGATTTGATTGATGAGTTTGCCGTGTAAAAAATAAAAATTGGAAAAAAGTACCAAGACTAGTTTCAAAAATTAAAAAAAAAACATAAAATCAACATTTAAAACCCCTCTACCTATAGTTTCCAACAACTAGACACACCCTGTATCATATAGTGGCTAACCAAAAATGACGTGGTAATAAATTTTTCTTTAACTTTCCTAAGGATCTCGACGTGTGGATATGAAAAATTTCAGCAACTGGTAATGAGCTGTGCTCACAAAGGGGGCCGCGCCATCTTGGACAGGCCACTGTCATTTGTTCTCGGATCCGCGGCCATTTGTCCGAAGCCCTCTACACTGTGTCTTTTGTTGTTCCGTCAAAACAGCATTATGCCACGCTAACGATGCTCATCTCTCGCGCCACCCTCGTCACAAATAGAGAGCAAGGGAGCAAGAGAGAGAGAGAGAGAGAAGGCATCCAAGAGAGGCTAGCATATGTTACGTCCTGTCGTATTAATACACGTAGATACATATTACGTAGCTTGTCATAAAAAAACAGTGGAAAATTGGTAAAAACAAAAAAGAAAGTCCACTATAGCCTTTCTCCTCGCCTCCATTCATTTAAATGTTTATCATGACATTTCCGCGTTTTGTCGCCACGTTGATTGCTCAATATCCCGTGACAAATCGGCTCCCGCGCTATTTTCAAACTCGCCACCGGCCCATTGAGTCTCGCCGGTGAAGATGCACGCCATTATTATTGCCATCAGGCTGATCCAGTAGGATTATCGAAGAACGATCGATACTCGATTCGATCCATATACCCGATTGAAGAATCATTTCTGGTTGACAATCAAGCGACGCCACCCACCGCGACGCTCCGGGAGGATTAGCCCAACTCGAAACAATTGACTGCCGCGGGATATGACAGGACGAGAAACTCTACGGAATTTATCGTAATTTTATGTATGGCACAATCAGCGGGGACGCGAGCCTCTCACTGCCCCATAAAAAGAGATAAAAAAGCACCGAGATTTACTGCCTTTTAAGAACCTCTCTTCTTCCTCTTGATCCTTGCCAGAGGAAGCGGCAACACGCGATATGCTACTGCCTGCACGTTGCTAATCCTCGACTACCGTCTTCCTCTTGAGCAGGATGCATTGTTCTTTTTTTTTCATATTTCATATCACGAGAATTTTCAAAGTCTCCCAAAGGACGCGACGATCATACGCGACTTTGGATACACATAGGCGTCGGATTGCCAGGACTCGTATGCACGAGACTTAAGAACTCGCTGCATACTTTATAAGGTCTAATATACCGTGGCTAATTGACACGCAAGGCGAGGGTATCACATTATACAATAATAATCTAGGAAATACCGAATCACATTATACTTTGTAATAACGTGGCGCGGCGTATCCCGCGTAAAAAAAGAGAAAAGTGTGTACCGGCCATGTCAAATCTGAAATTCAATTTTACCCCGAGGCGACGGGAAAAAATTAGGGGAAGTTTAAAAAAATTTTTTTTAAACATCCCCAACGCCCGCGCAACACAGAAAACTCTGTCCAGCTTGCATTCACGTTTTTGTACCTTGCGAACAGCTATCAATTTAATTGCCTCGAGTAATACCATCAATTAAAAAAAAAACCGGAAGTCTGTAGACTTAACATTCCTACCAATCGCCCATCACCTCTTTTTCATTACCAGTAAAATATTTATGAATTTGCATCGTATCACACACATGCGTAACGATGCCCGTAAAATCTAGCACCCGTGTGCAATTTTTATCAAAATCCTCCAAATCTCCTTAATGCTTGTTGACGCGATAGCAACGATGCGCAATGGCGTTAAGTCGTCAGGTCGATACAGTATGTTTTGTTTGACCCCGTGGCTTCACGTTAGCCGACAAACGGGGTGCCTTCCACATTTACAGGGTGGAGAGAGTGCGTGTATAAAGAGAGAGTGAGAGAAAGAGGGCGAGCGAGATACCGAGAGGGACGGGAGAGAAAAACAAAGCGCACTCGAGAGGAGCCGCCATTGAATCGAGTGTCACTTGTCTTCGCCACCAAACTCCCTCGGGGATTGTCAAGCATGTATATATACCACGTGTGTATATATCCACATAGTGCAAGAGGGTTTCTGGTCAAATCGATATAGTGTTTTGTTTTAAGTGACGCTAAAAGGGCGCAGGAGTAGCGAAACGGAAGATCCTAAAGTGCCACACAGTATATACACATATATATATATATCTTCATAGTATACATTGTTCTTAACAGTAGCAGGTACTGGAAACGTATATATCGCAATTTTAGATTACAGAAGAGCTTCTTACTTCACCATTTCATTCTTACGTTTTTTTCTTTTCGTTCGTAGCCTCTGTATTATTTTCCTTTTACGCTTTAAAAAAAAAATTCATTTCATTCTCTTTCTCTCTCCATTACACTCACTGCCACACAGGACTCAAGTTCCTCTTTACCTCGTGCTCGAGAGTCTATTTTCATCGTCGGAACAGATGTAACCTCGCGCTCGTGGCAGCGGCGCGTGCATCGATCGTCAGATGTGTCCCTTCCCCTTTCCAATCTGCAGTCAATTGTTTCCAGCTAAACTGTTTGCCTTTCAGTCGGCACCCTTTGCCACGCGGGACGTTTATTTGCTCCGTTAAATGTAGCGCGATTCGAGAGCGCCGAATTCACAGCGAAAAGTCTCGTTCTCGGATGGGCATCCGGAGAATAAAGGGATACGTTTTGGAAAGAGGGGAGGAGAGAGAGACAGAGAAAAAAGAGTAAAGATTAAAAGAAAAAATAAGAAAAAAGTACACGCCATTGAATATTCAGGATCACGAAGTATTAAGAAGATACACAGTATACAAGTACTATATTGATAGTCATCGGATGATTCCTTATTAGGGTCATCCTTGAATAATCAAAGGAAGGTCCTATTAGAACTTTCGATCTTCCCTGTTATGAGAATCCATTGGCATGGGGTAACGATATACAGGTGGGGGTAGGGTGGGGGGGGTGATGCACGTATCGGTACTGCTTTAAGTAAAGATCCCATAGTCGCCAACCCCATTCAGTACCACGTGAAATTAAGACGGCCGCTTGATAGGTTTTCAATTTGAAAACAATTAATCACTGCCTCCCATAGGTTCCCCGGTAACGGCTTAATTATAAAACAATCACGCGCATCGAGAAAATGAAAGGCGATAGAGACGAGCAGAGACTAGCGGGTGAGTGTAAGGAGCGAGCGGTGCCCCGGAGTATGTGCTAAATCATCTTCTGGTCGTTTGTTACCAGTACCCGGCCACATCCTCGACTATCTCTATACCGACCGACCATACGAAACGAGAGACGTGATTTGGACGTACCCTGACTCCACCTCATGGTGTTTCTGTCCTCTTCTGCTTACCACCATCCAGCATCGTCGGTCCTTGTCTATCGTCTTCTGCTCTCGTTTCCACGCGGAGAGCGGGTATCGTCTCATAATATAATCCACGGGACATCAATAGGCAGCGTATAAGAAATTCTTGAAACCGTTAAGTATCAGCTCGGGGATCATCATCCAACGAAGGTAGGTAATCATCACTCGAAGATTGAGAAACTATCACGGCGTATATATCTTGAAATAAACCTGTTGCCGGTGTCTTCATTCATGCTCCAAGAATTCCCTTCTGTTTACGAGTTTCCAAAGAACTTGGGCTTCTGCCGGTCGCTGCTAACCATCCTCGTGGTCAGATTGTCAGTTGCTTAATTAACCGTGAAACAAGCGAGGGTAGCTGGACACCATAGACGAAACCGCATGGGACATTCGATACACCCTCATGGTTAGGGACCCTTTATAAGGTAGTCCTTGGAAAACACCATAGGTACCTGGCTCGTAACCAGACACCATGATCTGGACCGATGGAACTCTATATCACAGGTGGTAGTAGCACGGACCTTCTCTCGTCTCATCTCTCTCCTCTCTTCACTACGTCTGACTATTAGGATGCCATATTCTCGTTATCCACTAAGGCTTTCATAGCATATCTATATCTCTTTTACCCCACGATCTCCTCTATTCAGTCATTCCTTTCGTTTGGCCTTTTCTCATCGTTTCCCAGACGTTTTAGTGTAATCGAGCGAGTCGCGCGCCAATTTCAGATTTCACCTATTGAAATAAGACTCGGAGCGATCTTCAGGATCTTCGTCGTCTTTTACGAGCCCTCGGGGCAACGTCACGCTGGCATTATAAGTATACGCTGCATATAGTCGTAGCTTTATAAAGAGCCTATCAATCTGATGGCTCGTTCAGAAGCATGGGCATTAACTATAGAAATGATAAAAAAAAAGAACGTGATCCTGAAAGGACAGGATATGACGCCATGAAGATACCGATAATTAACCCGTGTACACAGGGTTGTCCAGTGACTATACGAATAATGCATATACTTTTCAGAACTCCTTCAAGTACGGACTAATCATATTGCATATAAAACAGCGACGTCAGACATCTTTCTGAAGAGATGCGGTTAAATATTCCAAGGGAGATTCAATAAGTCACGTGTACATATACGAACATCTTCCTGGAAGCGTCCCACGCGTTAAACGGTACTTCTTAAGACACATCTTTTGTCCGATGAATTTCTTTTTTTATTCTTCAACGTTAAACAACGTCAACGTAGTTACAGTAGCTCTCGACGTCGTATAGTCATCACGGAGAATCGTCAGGGTTGTTTTATTTTATTTTACTTTTCCGAGTCACCGTCCACTACAGGAATAACGTTCGATTCTATTCACGAGTTTTATTCAAATCGCCGACGGCGCACTGCGCATGCGCGGTTATAATTACTCGAGAAAAGCGTGGCGGTAAATTTGAATCGGAGAATTGGATAAGAAAAAAAAAAATAAAATGGAAGAAAGGGAGACGCCACGAGCTCGGAATACGCTCGGGGATCGATTGAAGCTCCACGTCGACGGAGCTATCACCATATTTCATTCTATTCGAGGAACAATGGCGGAGAGAAGGTATCGGTTACCTTATGACCCCCTCTTTATATAGCTCGAGTACTCTTTTCAACGCCTTCTAAACTCTCCTAGAAGTATAGGGGAATGAAATTTTTTTTCTTATTATATATATATATAACCACTTCGGCGCAGCTCTCTCGCCGGGGGATAATACACTCTTTTAGCCCCCTAATGAGCGGCAATTACCGTGTCTCTCTTGCGAGTAACAATCGATGATCTTCGGGCGCGCACGCCCTCTGTGATCCGGCGTTCATTTATTTGAGCCCAAAACAAAAGAGGATCAGATAGAACGTTCACGGATGTTTCGTAACATCGGTTAATCCGTTGTCGATCCTAACATCGATTGTCCGTCTCGTCTCGCGTGCGTCTCAGCGCTCGAGTCCTCGAGGATTATTTTATTAAATAGTACTTTCGAACTTGTTGCAGGAAGGGAGGGGAGGAGGCCGTTACCGGGGTCCAAATGAACAAACGGTAAAGCCTATTAACGCGACGAGAGCTAAAAAAAGAAAGTAAAATAAAAAGGGCAGATAATAAGAATACCGGAAAACGTGCTAGCATCGAATCTAATCGTAGCTATTAACGATTAAATAAGCATTTCAACGCGGATGGGATAGCGGATGAATGAGCGACGGGCCAGTTCGTTTCATGAAGCGGAAGGCTTTACACGTGCCGAATAAGAGTGTATACATATATATATACCATGTGAATTTGTTCCTAATTTTTTTTTCATTTTTTTTTATGCCGAATGCGTGTAAATGTGATTGATCTCCGTCACGAGAGCGGGGATGTGAAAATTCATATCAACGCTCGTCCAAAGGAGTGTGGTTAGGAATTTCATTGATATTTCTTTCTTCCGCGTATTACCTTTATCGACGATCGGCGAAAATAACCAAAGAAACTGCCCGAACCAGGGGGACAAAGGGCCGAAATCGCGAGAAATAGCCGTGTGCACGCTAGCGAGAAGTTCAGGAATCAATATTACGAGACGAATTAGTAGCTTGTGGTCCAATATATATCTCGCCCTAATATTTCTCGCCCCCAATGCCAATGGGGGAACCCCCGTAGGGATGGCGTGAAAACAGGCACGCATCCTACGCACGAGCCCACGCACGCGGAAAAATACACACGGGTATAGTAAAAGTATGCGTATGCGAAGGTATATTGGGCTACCAGGAAACAAAAAGCGATTGCCGCGGAAACAAGTGACAGCTGCCGATGAGCCATGCGCGGCAATTACCCATTTGTACTTCCCATTTCTTTTGAACCGGACGTCCGACAAATGTGACTAATTATTTCCCGATAGATTACGGGGAAAAATAAGCAATTTCTCTCTCTCTCTCTCTCTCTCTCTCTCTCTCTCTCTCTCACACTCTCTCTCTCTCTCTTTTCATCTTTCGTTCGGTCATTCGGAGCCACAAAGAATTTCCCGGTCAGGTCCAAAGGTGCGCGCGCGCCTTCGTTCAATAGCTACCTGTCTTTGTATGCTAGCCCTTGATGGATGACACTGTCCCACGTCAATGAACGCTTATCTTTTGTTTAGATAACGTGGAAATTGTTGATGATTGTACCGTTATTTGTCGCCGAGAGCGTTAAAGAGTTTGTATAAGGAACGTGTCGATCGATCGGTAATGGGGCAGGTGGAAGTGCGATTTTCTTGTCTCGCTGAAATAAAGTATTCAGTAGTACTTTATTATAGGAGCAAATCTAACGTGTGGTATTGTATGACAGTATGGAGAGCGATTATTCTTCTGTGTAAGTTCACCTTATACTTGAAAAAAATAACTTTTTCTTTTATTCTGTCATTCGAAAAATGATTGCTTGTTATACAGTACCAAAATTTTTCATTCACAACAATCATTGGGGTAACGTGCATGAAATCACTGCCTGCCACGATTTGCTCGTAAGACAGTACAAGAGTAAATTGAATTAAACGAAAAAAAAATTGAAAAAATATGAAAATTAGGAAAAAAGGGAAGCAACAGAGTGCCAGGAGAAACGGAGTAACCCCGAAGAACGCGAGATCTGGTAGATTCAAGAAGAGGAGCACCATCAATCACACAGTATCGTGACAAGCTTTGACAAAAAGCTGCTACGTGATTCCGAGGGCCACCCGCGGCGGCAAGTAATACCTTCCCTATATACATATATATACTTATAAATTTTTTCTATACCCACCCCAGTCTCTGGATATCGCAGGAATGTCAAAATTCACAATCATTAGAAAGCACGGGTCCGATGCCCGTCCGCCGCTCGTAATCTATCACGAAGAGCTCGTGCTAGCAGGTGTCATGGCAGCGGGCGCTAATGATCTCGGACAACGCAGCGTAGAATTAATCATTGCCTTTGTCTTGATATATTCTCGCCGAGAGAGAAGAACGGTGTGAGGTAAGTGCCAAAGGTGGAAGAGAGAAAGAGAGAGAGAGAGAATCGAGAGGGTTTCGCAGACGCAAAAGGACCCCTCCTGATTCTTCTCAAATGCTGCCAGTCCTGCCACTCCTGGCAACGTTTCTTGTGCTGTTTCCAGGACGCTAATAGTTTTCGGATCTTGATGCGAGTGGCGGCGGCAATTTCAAATTGAATTTCGTTCTGCGTGGGTCGCCGGTTGCCACTCGGACGCGTCAACGAGTAGAATCCTCGTCGTTTGTCGAACAGCTGTCGTCCATCTGCGAGTGGACATTCCTGATTGGACATTGGGGTGATGACATTTGCTGTGTCTTGCTTGTTTCTCGCTTAAGGTCATCAAGATAACGGAGAATCATCCGCGAATGACACTTGACCGTGACTCGACGACGTGTGTTCTTCGTATATATCTCTGTACCTGTATACGTAATCTCTGTAGGAAAGCCACGGTAACAAATCGAGTTATACGAAAATGACATTTCAGAATAGTCACGGCCGGCAGAGACACTAAGCCACTTAGATAATGCCTGGGATGATTTTGTCCCACTATGAATTGTGGCGTTAAAATGAAATTTCGCAATCTTTCGCCGCTTCATGGTTTATTGCAAATAACAGCTTTAAGAATTGATGGAAAATTCCTCTATGCGTAGCCAATGTATCTACAAACGTCAGACTCTTATGAGCTGCGTATGTATCTTCATGGGATTGTTCACTTCGAGGTATAAGAATCGTCGAACGAGAGACTGGCTAAAGGCGAGAGCGAAGAAGCGACCGAGGATCTCGTGTAAAATCGCAAAGCTAGTTGAGATACGCATGGAAACACAAACAGCACGCCCTCTAATACACCAGGGACTTTATCAAAATCTGATAACTCTCAGGGCAAGAGAGCGCGCGTAGACTAAGCCACCCCCTGGAAAGCCTGCAATGTGCAGAGGGAGTGAGCGAAAGCGTATGAGGTTATGAGAGCACCGATGAGAAGTGAAGAGAGAGAGTGAAAAAGGAGAGGGAAGTAGGGGGATGGTTGAACCCTTGGTGTGAGGGTGCAGACAACCCGGTCTTCCTGGCAACGTTTCTCTCTATGACGTAGCCGGCGACTCTGCTTCGCTATACATACACGCTCGGAGATTGCTCCAGGGCTTTCGGGGTTGAGCATATTGAATAACTCGCTCGCTGGACCGCGAAAATATACCACGAGGCTGCTGGCAGCATCTGACTCTGTGCGGATCGACATTCATGAAAGAACCTCCACGGAGTCCTCCAGGCGCCTATCCGCTCTCCCTATTCTCTCTCCTCTTCGTCTCTGTGTATCTTCGTTTTCGTTTTCTATACTTCATCTCTCTCTTGTCACTCTATACGAACTCTCTTCACTGGATTCGCTTGGAAGATGGATGAATTCTCGTAAATGCGACCACTCGTTCGTGGGATTACGTGAAAAATGTGGCGAGAGTCCAGAAATAAAAAAAAATATCTTTACGTCAGGGAATTTTTTACTTTGATTCTCCCAACTACTTTTCTATTTATATTACATATTTTGTATTGAGACTATCAAAATTGTGGATATGGATCTATGCACGTGACTTATTTTTTTTGGAAATTTTTCTGGCTGATAAAGATAGGTCGTTCTTGTCTGTAGTATGGTGCTATAGTGTTTCCTTTAATTTTTAAAAGAGATACTACGTCAATGACGCCCAGAGTGCCTTGCGGTTTATTTGTATATCTCGTAACGCAAAGTCATCTCAAAACGATCGGCATCGCTATAGCTGTTAAGAGGATGGATTTTGAAAACGAAAGCCGAGGCCTACGGCACCAGGCTGTCTGCTGAAAATGGTTGTGTCGCAACAGGGGATGTATTTTCGAATTTTTCGACTTCGTTTGTTCCGAAGGAAACGCGGCCGCGGTCACTTCAAAATTTCTCGAGGGAGGTCTTCATTTTGCAAATTATCAAATTACAGACGTAATCTATCAGCCACGCGATGTGTATTACGTAAATAAAATTGAATAACCTTAACGTTTTCTTCTATTTGCGAGCATTGACTATTCGTATCCGTCGTATGCAACAGATTGGATACATAAAGTGTAAAGACCAAAAAATCTTCCCGGTTATTTACGACTAATTAAACCAGAACGAGTGAACGATCGTTAACCGCGGTTAACGATATATCAATTGTTGCAGTCTTTGATAACGGCTAGTAATGACCTAATACGGAGTACATTCGTTGCGTGAAACAGAACGCGGTGAACAAGGACAGATGATGAATTTGCAAGGAAAATAGTCACGAATAGGTGGACGAAATTACTTTACAAAACTGTAAAAAAAACGTATGATAAGGAAAATACGTTGCGACAAAAATTATTGTACAATAATACATTAACAGTAACAATAATTATTCATTACTCTGGTCAATTATATTATTTAACGGACGCAGTCAAATTATAAACCGCGTCATTTGATCAACTTCATTTTATTATTCATTTGACCAGCTTACGCGGTAATCGCTTTTATACTCCGTTATGTTCAAAATACAATACGTGTTACGTCACTAATATAAAATTCCAGTCGCATAATACGATTTGTGTTAATAAACGAAAATATTGTCGATATATTCATTCTTGCAGTCACAATCGCCTATTTCGTGTCCGTATAGCAATTAAATCAAATACATCCGAATAAAAAAAATGGGACAAAAAATGGTCATAAAAAACTGGAATAAACATTTTGTAAATAATATACAAATATTCATTGTAGTAATTATCGATACAATTTTCTGATACTTAAATATTTCGCAAAAATTTCCATGTGATACCGTCATACATGAAGGCGCCATTTCTCCTTGAGAAATTCCATATACATACAACGAATGTATATAAATCGGCCTGGTTTTCCCCAGGTCTCATAAATTATGAGACTATAGTAACACCAATAAGAAGTACCGAGTGCGAAGAGCCGTAAACGGTACGGGAAAACCCAAGTATATCCCCAGGTTACCGTATTTACGCATGTGACGGCTCCTTAGGGTAACAATAACGACTTTCAACACTGGAAGAACAGCAAAATAGCAAGACACTGCAACCACCAGTCGTTACCTGCGAGACGAATAAAACGGTAGAACGACAGGTGGTAAAATCTATAGGAACTATTCAGGTGCGAACCCTTTAATGAACGTCGTGACTGAAGCAAGGGTGGTAGAGATTATAATTACCACTATCTTGAGAAATCCTACTCAGCCGTCAAAACTTGGAAGAAACTTTGAAGGATGTAGTGTCAACTGCAGTCGTTAAGAATTTCTAAAAATCCTATGCTAAATTTATATACAAATGGATATTCTCTCATTTTCTGTTTAGGGCACCGCACGATATTTCTTGTAGAAATTAATTTATATCGTGGAAGCAATATGACTAGATGTCTTCGTAGTATTCAGAAACAGGGGTGACTGTGAATGGTATAGATCTTGATGCTTGGGAGGGGCTTTTTGCGAAACACGATTTGAAAGACGTAATGTGAAAATCGTCGAGCCGTCGGCAGGGACCCTCCGTCGGACGTCAAAATGAAATTACGCGACCCTCGTCGAGCACGTTGGGGCAGGCTACAAAGGCTCGTTTGCTGAGGACAACATAACAATTTGTCTAAAGGGGTCTAAACCGCTAATCGTTTCGCGATTAACTTCTATTAAATGATACTTAATAAAGAAAATATTATAAGGATAAAAAATCGATTTACAAGGTACAGAGATACAGGTACAAATATGGTACAATGAATTCTTTGTTAAAAAAAAAAACGAGTTTTCGTTTGTTTGAAAATGTTGGTACTTCATT
The DNA here is from genome assembly GCA_030142225.1 of Pachycephus smyrnensis. NCBI lineage: Eukaryota > Metazoa > Arthropoda > Insecta > Hymenoptera > Cephidae > Pachycephus > Pachycephus smyrnensis. Next base: position 530,620 of record JARQST010000266.1, on the reverse strand, counting down.
TTGGGACTTATTACTTTATTGATGCACTGGTATGGATAATCTGATGCATGTTTATTGTATGGTTAATTAAACTTTATGGAAATCTAGTAAAACTCATTCATCGATTCAATCTATTTTTTCAATAACTTCGTTCCCTTGATGGCTCTTCGTACTTTAGTTTGGGTTTAAAGGGTCGTGATACTTTCACAGTAAGGTTTTAGGGTGTAATAGAGGATTTTTACTGTGACAGTTATTAGAGCAGGTATAACAAGAATTCTCGTGTGACGTGTAGAAACTCGAAATTCCTTGGGATCTCTTTGAAACAATGCAACGCGAGAAACATGTGTTCTATGCGAGTTCATTGTCTTGGCACGTGTTATATCCTCTTGTCAGGAAATAAAAGAAGGGACCAACCCCAGTTAGTAAAGGCCCAAAATGAAACTAAGTACACGTATGGTCACAATACTGGTACCGGACATGTTTTCGAGTTTCATTCATATTTTAAAAATCACAAAAAATCATACACTGGAATTTCATGACGTACGTAGCCGTAACGAAGGTCACTGGTCATATGTGAATTTAAAAAAATTAATAATTTACGCACTTTGCATTAAAAAAATAAAACATATATCTTTGACGTACCTATTTTTCGCAGCAGCAGCCCTGTCCCTCTGCCTCCTATTCTTAAACCAGTTTCCAACTTGCGTCGGGGTGAGTCCCGTAGCAGCAGCTAGTTCCCGTTTCTTTCCAGGATTGGGATATGGATCCTGTAGGTACCATTCTCTTAGCAAGGACCTTGTCCTCTCCTTGAAGCAGTGAGTCTTCTGTTCTCCATCCCAGATTGTGCGCGGAAGTGGAAATTTCTTACGAACACGATACTTGTCTACCGGTCCCAAAGGTCTGCCACGTAGTTTCTCAGCTTCCTGATAATGGGCCTCAAGCCACATTGCTTGCAACTTGCCATGGGAGTCCTTGGTGAATTTATGCCTCTCAAGGATGGCATACAGTTCCCTATAATGGCCTGAATGAAATGCCACAATTGCCCTGGCCCTTAACACGGCCTCGCTTTGGTTTAGTTCCTGGATATTTGGATGAGCGACTGGCAAGCTCCAGAGGAAGCGCGCCAGCCTCTCGATGTCACCACTCTCCTCCAGGGTTTCGCAGACCGTGGCAACCTGGCCAACCGTAAAGGAGAGCGTCGGCAAAGCGAAAACCGGCGCTGGCACTATCGGACCATTGGTATTGGTTGTGGTACCTGTACCGGCTGGTGCTACGGCCGACATCTCGCAAGAACTTTTCTTTGATCACGTTCTAAATCCTAATCTCGTGGTACCTTCCTGGTTTGGCAGTGGTGGCTTCAGACGTGTGTCGGCATCGAACTCACCCGAGCTGAATCATTTTTTGAGTACTGCCCTCGGGCACTTAAGCATCCCTTTGTATTTCGCTCTTGCGCTTCTCATTTGGTCGCAGTGATTAGGACTTGTTTCTAATCAATGTTAAATTCATCCGTAATAGATATATTTATACGTTTCACAGATAATACCCACTAAAGGTGAATAGAAGTCACTGACTATTACACTCCGTCGATTACAGTTCGTTGTGGTCTCTGATATATTGACATTGACTGCTGTCAGTGCTTTCGTCATTCAGGTACTTTAGATAAAAGCTGAATATTATCACCTGTACAAATTAAATCCCAGGTCCCCGCAACTCTGGACATTTAAATAAACACTGTAGGACTAGTTCTTGAGTGCTTCATTCAGCATTGTTTTTCGGCTTCTTGACAATTCGAAATCCAGACTGACACTGTCAACACGAATATCCCCTAGTAACGTAAAGGCTCACGAAATTCTCTATTAGAATGACAACCCGTCCAAAACACACATGACACATTCTCCCAGCGTAGATATCTTTGTAAAAAAGCCTTGAAAAGAAGCAAACCGGTTAATTATATTTAGCTCCTAATAAATTGTCGCACCGAGCAGAGCGTCTAGGCCTGAAGTAGCTTTTTGGCAGACTGTCAAAACTCCTTGTTCAACGACGTTCCTGTAGAGACAAGGCAAGAAGCACAACCGATAATACTAACACTTTAGAGTTGTTTGGGGGATCACACGGCAGAAAGCAGGGCTGTTGCCTCGATCGTATCGGATAGCAAACTGGTTTCGCTTACAACCCGGCATCTCGGCCCCAGCCCTTCCCTGCATGATACGTTTGTCCGCGTTGCACCGGGAGTCGCTACTACCTACCTCTTCGGGAACCTCGGCCAATGACAGACCACGCCTCCCTGCCACCCCACGATTGGCCGGATCCCATCCTCGTCGTCATGGCAACCTTTCTTTGACCTTCCCCTGACTTCCCTTTTGCGCTTGTGTTAGTTTAATTATCCCCGCCACAATAACTCGGGACTCTCCTACCTCTCTGGGTCTCTCGACACGCTCTCCCAACCCGGGAGTCTCTCACGCCTCTCTTTCAAGAGAAAGAGAGTGCGAGACCCGTAGAAGAGTATGATCGTAGTAGAGATCGACTCACTCCTACCTTCCACTATATACCCTCTTCTTCCTACCTCTCTTATCTATCTCTTCTTCTTACTCTCTTGCGGTTCGCCGATAATCTGAGATGGACACTTCTTTTTTTTCCCTTGCTGCTACTCACTAAGACGAGCTCTTATTTATGCCACCGACTCGAACACCGTGATTGCTTTTCTATACTGATAGGGCTTTACTTGTTTTATGGAGTTGTACATACCGGAGTAATGAGATTTTATTATTTAGCGTATTCATAATACAGGATAGGATCCGTAATACCTCAACTTTCCCTTCTACACGATGTTGCTTCTATATATTGCATCGAGCTGGAAACACGTGGATGACTTTAACATCACTAACAAGTTTCAGTATCTCATGAAACTCATCGCCATGAAATAAGACGAGTGAAATTTTACGAAGCATACCTACGTTATGTATGGATATTGAACCGTGTCGTAGAACGAGGATTACAGCGTCATCAAAATTCGCTGGAAGCATCCACTTCGTTATCAGTCAGATTTCAAAGTGGAGAACGACCTTTTGAACTTTCATCTACAGTAGCCATTCCTACAACAGAAATCTTAGAACATCTGGGCTTCGAATGGAACGAGAGAGACCCACTGGGAGAGAATTGAAGCGAAGGAGAGATTAGGAAAGAGTAGGAGGGAGGACTGAGGGAAAGGATGTGCGACGGCGCCGAAAGCTCGAGCGTCGCGACGCTCCACGTTATCGAGCGTCGAGAGACGACGTCGGCCTTAGTCTCGGCAAATATTCTCATTTGCAACTTCCCCGGAAACCGGAGTATGCAATCGAGGCTCTCCCGTATCTATTCCTATACAAAATTTTTTACCATGTAACGTTGACTTCATATAACCTACATTACAGATACATAAAACCGTAACTGTTGTTGTTATCGTATCCGTACACGAGTATCATATGAAGTTTACTTGGTTTAAACTAATATCGTTCCGTTTATAACGACTCCGTTATAATTAGTTCGCTTGATCGGATTTGTAAGGAAGGAAAATCGGCTTAGGCGGTTATTACAAGAGTTTTCACGAATGGCTACGGGGTTTTCCCGATGACCGTCTGGGAATATACGTCGTACATAAATTCCTTCAGTGGTTGTCTTATTCCTTGGTGAGAATGATTTGTGCGTATTTATTTAAAATCGAGAAACAATCGCGAGCTATATTATAATCCTCCTGTATGGACAATGGCAAGGAGAGCGTCCGATAATGGTAGGACTTTATTACCGCCTTCCTGGCACTAACGACCTCCGACTTGTTAGTCCGACATTGCAATCAGAATCCTGAGAACCTTCCATGTCCTCTATTATTCATATCACGCTGTTGCACCCTTGTGCGGATATTCGCCATTGCTATATATATATATATACTCAGCGCCACCCTCGTGCGTGGCCAATTCGCATTTTATAGCTGAAAATTCTCCAGGGACATCATGGCTTACCGCACGCCTTATTAAATAATCATTGGGTCGACGAGATGCTCATGGATTAAGATCACCCTATTAAAAATAAAAAAAGGGCGAGAAAATATTACGTAGTACCACAGTATGTTGTTACATTAAAATAAAATTACTTTATTTAGTAATATCAAAATATACAGTTAGCTTTCTTTGTCTTATTCTTCCTGGCTGATATACCAGCAAATCAGGTGTTAGAATCTCGGCAAAGCAACCCCGTATACCGGTTTCCTCAAATATATGTTTTTACGACTAGACACAGTCCCGTAGGTAAAAGTTGGGAAGTAATATACAGAGGGACTCTGGGTTTCCCCAGAGCTTTCACGAAGGGTGCAACTAAGGTAGGGAGACAATGAGGTACCAGCAAGACCCCCATAGAGCGGAGTGAGCGACGGGAAAATCGAGAGGTGGTAAATACTTATTGGGCCCAATTAGCCACTGACTGGTGGTTACATTCTACGGTGACAGTGCTGTCTGGTTCTTCATGGGAAACAGATTCTGCATCAACAATCAAATTTTTATACGTTACAAGCAAATGACATTGTGATGCAATTTGTCTATAATTACCCCATGACCTACTTTTCTAGTTTCTTCCGTCTAGCTTACTTACCAAGGGTTCAACAATTCCTAAACTCGTTTTCAAATCCGTCTACGTCCACACAAGACCAAACGTATGTAATCAAACCACGTTGCATATCTGCATACGAATATAGTACTGTACATATATATATGTATATATAGATAGTCACAAGTCCAGGAAGACATTTGATAATGGATTATAACCTAGGATATAATAGAATATCGAGCAGCGAGGTGTCTCGTAGATAAATGTCGTGATAACGCCAGCGAGGTATATTGTTCCATCATCCACCCTCGATTACGCGGATCGAACTATCGCGTGTGTCGTTTGTTTGCTGACGCGTGGCGTCGGAGACAAATGACTCCGTCGCACGGCAGCCATTTTCCTTTTTCATCCTCTATCGTTCCATCCGCTTTATAAGCTCAAACCTTTCAGCCTTCCACAGTCTTCTATACGCTTATACCTACATACACAATATATATATACTCACGTTATTCCTCCAGTATACGAGACCAGGTTCTATTCCCTAACCTCATATCCGCTGACTGTATCTACTGACAGGCATCTCTGTCTTTCTGTCTCCGGTATAGACTTTCCATTTATCTTCACTCGCGTGCCTATAAACATATGTACAGGACGATATATATGCGTACTATATATATCACGCATAATACAGTGTACGAGAAATCGCAAACACCATCTGCCATCTATCGGCTTCATCGTTACCTTATTAAATTCCGTTGCGAAAAGTATGACTTTTAGGCGGCGCCACTGTAGCGAGAAATGCCTCTCGCAGACGATTTAATCGCGTGTTCGGAACTCGTGCTGGTTTTTCACTGTTTATATCGCGTTGCCTTTTTACGGTAGAAAAGCAGTGGAAAGTGTCTTGCGAAAAATGGATGTTGCCGACTGTTTTGCGGTGAGGAAATGGCGTAAGTTGCTTATGGTTATAGATATAATGTTGGACTGTGATTTTTTTGTGATTATTGTTTCTCAGCGATGAGATTTAAAGATTGAGGTATCGGTTATGAATTTACTATGGTTAACATGGAGTGGAATCCGTTATGGGTACCCATTATGCTATTGGTGAACATGCAAGTAGGGAAGGTCGATGTATCGCTGTGGGATAATCCTCTTTTGGTTGTGCTGTCTATGGGGTGTCTGTGCCTAATATGGCGGCTTTATTATTTAACGGCTTTGCTAATGGGAGCTTCCCTTTCCTTGTATAGGGACATATGTTTTATAGTATTTTCGAAAGGAGACGGGAGGGAGAGAGAGGTACTCTTGCGGCTGTAATTAAATACCTTATTAAATATTATACTAATTAGTTATTGATTACTTTTATTTTATTGGATTATACCCAGGCATACCTAAAATATTGTGATTATCCTGCTGGTGCTATAACTTGAGTATCTTCGATCATATTGCCCTCGTAATAAAACACAATATCTATTAGCAGGTATGGAGGTAGTAAAGCGGACAACGCTAACAAAATGGTCTCGTGTTTTATTCAGGGTAGGTATATTTGGATAAGGACATTGTTATTTTTGATTCATCGTTCGGGATGTTTGACACAAATCGAAACTGTCTAAAGCCTAAGTACTTATTCATATTTTTATATATAACGGAAATGTAGATCGTTTTCAAGACCTGAGGTAATATGAGTTTTTATGGGTCTCCAATCATTTTTTTTATTCATATAAAAAATTATGTTTATTTGACTTATAACGAACGTTTAAAGATACCTATTTAATTTAAGATATTCTTAAATGTGGATGTCTTACGGTAAATGAAACTCTTGCGAGCATCCCCAATGAAAAAGTCAATTTTGGAAAGGAGCGCTGTACAAGTGGCGCCGAGGAAGTCCTCCTCAAGATGTTTACTCAGGAGTTTCAAGCCGGTCGGAGACAGAGGGATGAAATTCGAGGTACCGTTACCGGTGTGGTTCGACCGCAAGGAACCAGGACTCACTGGTACACCCGCAGGAGCCAAGGAACCTGGCTGTGATCACAGCCCAGAGGCCCGTGGGATGACGGGACGCATCTGCGATGGCGCCACAGCGATTTGTTTATTTTACTTTTGGGAACCTTGACTAACCATCCCTCGCTAGTCAAACTCTGGGGTTAATGAGGTCGTTAACGAAGGCTTAACTAATTCCGCTCTACCACCTAGGTAGGTGGCTAATATGTGAGCCTTTAAGTCGGAACTCAATAACACTGCGTTATCAAACTCAAATATTCATGATGGTTTAACGTAGTTGGTCTAGCACTGTTGAGTGAATCGTTAATGGTTGAGTGAATCTTACTAAATTACGTAATGAATTTAATAAAAATCAGGGTATTCACTCATCAGTTAATTGTTTCACTTAAAAATTTATTAATCCTAAATAAAGGGCCACTGACAAAATTAAACACAGTACAGTTTATTATTTCTACCTGAGACTCATACATGCAGCTATTAATTATTCGTATCCGAGTCTATATATTATTTATATTTTTCAGCACAGTATGTATTATGTCTGAATTATTTCGATTACATATAGCAGGTTGGTCAACGTTTTCACGGTACTCCGATTTTATTATGATTTTAATCCCAGTTTGCAAATTCGCACAGCAGACCACAATTTCGCGGATGAATCGGCGAGTGCATCGGGTGTCGTTCGACCGGAATATCGCGTCCATTTTACTGAATATATATAGGAAATTTTTATATCCCTCTACAGCCATTTTACAACTAAGTACCCACTTCACAAATTTTACGCATGACATATCACGCTTCAAACCTTCATATATTCATAAACAATTCCCAAATTTTCTTATACAAAAACATAAAATCGAGAGTTTATTCTATTACTCCGTATTTTCATACTTGCTCGTACTGGTAATAAGTAACATTCCAGTCGTACCTACAGTCGTTGAAAAAAAAAGAAGAAAAAAAGGAAAAAAATACGTTCGCGAGTAAATGCACTCCGGGAGAAGACAGGGGCTATTCTTGTTGTCTTTAGGGGTGGCGCTCGTCAATCCAAGAGACGTCAAGACGAAACGTGGTGGCGCCAGAAATGAAGTATAGAAACGCAGCCAGCGCAGGAAGTGCCGGGAACTCGATATCGCCGGCAGCAAATACGTCTTCCAAGCTGTTTGTTGTTACATCTTAGTCTGGCGAACGGGTGGCCTTTTAAAAGCGACAACTTTTCAACAAATTCTCCAGCTCTTAAACGTTTTTCCAAGGGCAACCATAAGATTTGCAATACTTTTGAAACATCAATGCAGTAAGTACCAAACGTGCTATAGATTATACATATAGTATACACAGCATCCAAGATTTCAGGAATACCAAAATGAAAATAGGAAGTGCTTGACAAAATAGTGGAGACAAGACGCCATGATGATGGAACAGAGAAAAGCAAAGTTTTGGACAGATTTCAAGTTTACGATACCACTCGACTCAAGGTAGTCAATAAAGTTATCGATCCAAAGTGGTCTCACGTTTGTCGATCCCGTGTAAACGTGCACCAGGTCATCTCATGGAGACACTACGTATAGATGAATGGGGCAGGCAGGTTGGCGAATTGTCGTCAGTCGTACAAGCGACAGGTTCTCCTACCTTTACTACAGTAGTAGGTGTAGACCTCATAGAAACCATAGAGTATAGAGTACAGAGTACGTAGTGTACCTACTGTACCTAGCACCTTCGAAGTCCAGGTCTATAAGGGCCGTACGACAATAAACTATGCAAATGCGAAACGCACTGGACAAGTACACAGGGAGGTCACATCTGGAAGTAATTACGAAGGGGATGGATGGATGGATGGTCCTTGGCTCAGGTGCAAAACTTTTAAGGAGGGTATCCTCGCGAACGTGAGGATTCCCCAGGAACCGGGATTAGCGTTGGTATGCTTTAGGTATTGCTTGCGGAAGAAGTCGCGATACGATCTTCTGTTGTGTCGCCATAACCTGCCACGTCGATGCTTCTGCTCCGTTCCCATAAAATATTTTTTTTTAACAAAGATGAACATACGTTTTCACTCTTTTTCATGTTCCAAATATCAAGTTAGTATAGACGCTAATCAAGCATAAATCTGTGCTAAATTTTCAGAGCTAATATTTTTCAATGATAAATCTAACCATCAGTAATTATTTTCTCGTACCTGTAAATACATTAGCAATTAATTATCCAACGTGGCGTAGTACGTCACGCGAGCATTACCCGCTTCCGATTAAAAGACCGATTGTAATTATCTCGTTTCATGCATACGAGAATAAATAATGAATGAGTATTGTACAGCATGTCACTGTCTTTTATTTAAAAGTAGTATTTAAAACTACGTCACATACGTATTAGAATTCCTGAACCTAACCTCAAAAGTTGTATACCTACTGTCAAGTGTTAAGTAATTTTGAAGTCACTATCTGAATGCTACATATCCTAGAATACATAAATACTCTACAATAAGGTATCAGGTATATGCTACAGACTGAGATAGAAACTGAGAAAATTATTCTCGTGTAATCTGCCGATTTCGGATAATATTAGTAATACACAGTATCCCGTAGGAACGTGCCTTCTCTCGAATTGCGGGGACTTGGGGTACCGGCTCGGGAAGGATCCAAGAAATGGAAGTAGGTATTTAAGAAGCATTCACCTATTTGGCATTGTAAGCCGGACACTTTTCGACAACTGACACGAAAGATCGCCGAGAGGATCGGTATTGATCGTAAGCGGCTTGCTCGGTGGGTTTTACCTTTGTGCCCTGGGTACGGAGTATTTGTGTCCCGCAGTTCACACCTTGGCATAATGCCGCGTCCGAAAAGCAGGACACATTCGGCAACCATTATATCCGACTATGGGGCTCCGACAACCCCCTTCGACTCGCTACTGTATTATATCCCCATCTACGTAAAATGGGGAAGCGTGTACACGCTCGTGTATATATATATATATATATATATATATATATATATTCATATGCGACATTGCGTCGCAGGAATAATGTATTCGTCGTCCATTTAAGCGAGCCTTGCGCCATGTTATAAATCGCCTAGAGGCTCGAAGCTGCCATCTTTTTTTAGGACTTGTCGCAATCTACTAATCATTAATGGGAGTTGCATGCGTGTTGGTGAGCATAAAAATATTGCTACCAGTTCATCTTCGTTTCCCTTTTTTCTTCCTGTACCCATCATTTTCTCTCGTTATTTTATTAATCGTACGTTCATGACGATCGCGCTTGTTTATTGTCGCTGCGAACTTTTTTTTGAACATTGCGCGATATTAATTATTCTTTCTTTACTTAATTTCTTCTTCTCTTTTATTCGTTCTCTCAGTTTGTATCGCCGTGGTATACGTTCAATACTTTCAGACAAAGGCGCAGTTGTCGAAAGCATGACTACTGGGTATACCAAAAAAAATATATCTTCTTTACGTATTATATGTATACAGAGAGGAGTGCGTTCATGTTTTGTATAGGGTTCCATAAGTTCATCGCGGGCGCGCTGATGCGTATGTAATCCCGTGATGCTTACCGATAGCATCATGGGTTTTATTTTCATTATTCATTTGTTCGACGTTCCCCATGGACGGTCGCAGGCTTACACGCATAACCCCATGTTTCCATGTCGGTTTAATCAGATAAAATCCACAGGCCAAAATCGGTGTGCGCATACTATATAGGCACTGTACCTATTGTGGCCTATGGATACATATATAATATAGTATATAAAAATCTACTATCGTATATATAGGTAGGGATGAAAAAATCCTAGAAAAAGGTGTACAGAGCATTAATGGCGGCCCACGGTCGATATAGTTACTACCATAGTAATTCCAATGGATAAAGACGTAACGTTAAATGAGAATAGGCGTTGAATTATTATAATTTTTTTTTTATCAAGAGCCCGATAATACACGGCTTAAGTAGATTAATCCAGCGGGTCTGTAGACAGATCGACGCGGAGTCGTCCAATTAAAAAGTCCAAGTGCTGACAAGTGCCAAGAAGAATGGCCGGTTTAACGAATTGTGAAACAAGACCTCGATAACGGGATTAACTCTAATCAGTCCCTCTCCAGTTGATGAGTATTATATGGAGTTCAGAAATCGTCCAACAAAAAGTCTCGACCGTGTCGTATTTTCTTATTTCTTAAAAATTATTTTTATAGTAATCTTCGTACGAGGTTATCGTGGGTGTTCGCCATTATTCCTCAGTCCTCGTTCGCATATAACTGATACCATAAGGTGGGTTTATAAATATCGTAGTGTCGCTATGTGCTGGTAGGCAGGATCATTTTTCCAGAGCATCGCTCCTTGCCAAATTGGCTCCAACGGAATCTCGAATTACGGACACTCGACACCAAGCCTGTACTACTCCCTGGATGCCCAAAGAAGTCTATAATATTCCATTGAGCGAGATCGCTATAATCGAGATGCTGTGGGGCCTCTGAACGTCTATAGTTCGCTATAATATCCAGCCATGGGGGTAGGTACGCGCAGTGTTCCAAGTTCAGACACGCTGTAACCTAATAGGCTTCCCATAGGAAGATCATACTTCGGTACAAAGGCTGATCGCTACATCGCACGCGATCATGGACCACGTCACAGAAACTGACGATCTTCATAGCACCATTTGGTCGTAAGCCAGATTCACGTGCGTGTACCGAATTCTTGACTTAGGATAAAGACCCCTAGCTAGCGTAGCCGTAGGGTGATTTTGTAAAGGCGTTATGGGATGGATTTAATATATGAAACAATATGCAATTTTGATTGCATATTATTCACAGTACATTTTTTTTAATTATTTGTAAAAGATTAAAGTAACTATACGCTGATAGTAACACTAAAGTATTCTAATGTATGAAAAATAATGGAATCGTATACGTCAAAATATTCGTCCTTTTAAAATTATATATCTTGTACAACAATGCAAGAATGTCTCAAGTGTCATTTTTGATCCATATGTTGTATAGGGTTATTCAGGAATACTGGACCAACTGAAGTTAGCCCATCCATTTGATTTCTATGGTAGAACGACCTTCAGAGGGTGCAATACTCCTGAACAACCCTGTATGTACATATAAATGGTCCATCAAAAAATGTCATGGCGAAGCGTTCCAAAAAATTTGAATTTCATATACTTAAGTGCATACGCGTGCACTTGGAATCAGTACTGATCGATGCCCGCGTCAAAATATATCAGATATAAGTCTGAAAATTCGAGTCCGTTAACGTCATGAATTGGTTTATCGTGGAGTTCAGTATGCGTAAGTAATCATGCGTGGAGTAAATTATGCGAGATTACGATTCGACACAATATATATAATGTACTATAAAGTGAGCCAAAGCGTAACACAGCCTTTATATAAAATCTCACGACTTATGAAACAGTCAAATCGATACTTTTATATCGAAAGCATATGGCCATCTTTGAAATCTAGGTACTCATACATTTCCCATTATTATCTCATTCAACGAGTCGAACGTAACCACTCATCCAGGGGTTGGTAACTATCCCAGCGAAGACCCTCAGCGCGGCGCCATTTTCCTTTTCGAAAGAGAGTCGGAGGTAAAAAAGGAAGATGGAATTCCGTATTCCATTCAGAGGCAATCAGGCATCCCGGTTCTTTATGCTACGCAAAAGTTCTTTACATCGAGCGTGCACTCTAGGATGACGGCAAAAAGGGTTTTTCCAACGAAGGGTAGTAACACGGTAACAAGAAACTTTATTTGAAAACAGAAGAACCGCATTGTGGAGATACCATGAATAGCACTTGGTATAGTCGGGAGCAGGTATTCCTCGATAGGAATGTTACGCGCCGTGCGCGAATGCGCACTCGTCGCTCAACGTTTACCCTTCTATTCGCGATAGTAACGTGCCGCCAACCTAATAAACCTAATCCATCTTGCTCGAGGACGTTTATATTCTATTTCAAATTATTCGCGCCTCGCTTCGCTTTCGAGAGATACACTCGAGTCCTGTACATACGTACACGTATTTGTATTAATTGTACAAAAGAAAAATTTCAACTTTGTTAACAACGTGAAGCTAGTGGAAAAGCTTGAATACGGATTGAATTTATTGAAGTCTTTGTCCGTGTAGGAAAGATGGCGTCGTGAAGAGACTTACGGTCGTTCACGTGTTCTTTACAATGCGTGGCAATCGTTTTTTTTGGATTGTTGTTTTTAATTGGATTGATTTATTGGCGATTTTATATCAGTCCTCCTGGAATGTTTAATTGATCGTTCATTCTTCAAGTCTATCGCGTGATTCACCGTCGGCTAATATTCTAACCAGATCGTTCGTCGACTCCACGACGTTTGTGTACGTCACTGTATCTCGTCTTCTTCTTCGCAGCAGCCATTGAGCCAGAGGTCCCCTTACTGCGAAGAACACGGTGGCCAGGATGCCGGCTAGGATTAGCACGAGGACGCAGGCCCATAGCGCTAGATACAGGTCGCTCGATAGAAATTCGCATTGCAGCTCGTATGACGGGATGCTGCTTAACTGTTTGTTCAGATGCACTTTCGGTGAGTTACATCTGCAAATCGATAAATGAGACGGTTGGATCAGATCGTTTGAACATTTATGATATATTGATTAGCATGATTTTATCGATGAGCTCGGTATTGATGAGCAGTGAAAAAAGAAAAAATGTAAATCGAGACGGAAAGAGATTAATAAAAATTATTAAAAGTAAATTGATTATAGTAATTTCAAAAATTTGATGAGATAACGTTTAGAAAGAATCCGCGGAAGTCACTTTTTTATGACCTTGTGTCTTTACTGGATTGAAAAAGTTATATAATGATAGCTGGACGCCATCTAGAAACTGTTTGAGAAACGTTAGGAATTGAAACAAGGACACGTTAAAGACGTAGTGTTTACTTGATATGTGGAAATTGATTGTGCTTTACGTGAAAAGAGGAAGATAAAATTGTAAAAACGGCGTATTTACCTCATCTCGCTACTTGGATTGTTTGTGTTGTTCACTGACAAAGCCCATTGCATATTGCAATCACAGTTCCAAGGGTTACCACCCAGTCGCACTATATGCGTTCTCTGCATTATTGGCTGAAGGTCAACGCTTATGGTCTTCAGGGAGTTATTCTCGATCGACAACTCTGACAGATGTGGTAGCAAATCATCCCTCCGCGGCCATACGCGTAACTGTACTAGATTCTTACATCTTGATATCGATAAGACATTCAGTTTTGTGAAATTTTCAAAATCATTTAAAGCTACTGATGTTAAGTTTGGCATATCGTTCATATATAACTCCAATAAATTCGGTAATATTACATTCCCTACGTAAAGGATGTTTGTAGCCGATATATCAAGGAATTCGAGGCTTGTCGGTAAAGTAGGAATCGTTTCGATAGGGTTGTAAGAGATATTTAGATAGACTAGGCTTAATAAGGGTTGAAAGAGAGAATCGGGAAAATAATTAGCAGAAATGTTTTCGAGATTCAAATGCGTCAGTAAACTTAAATTGGTAAATGCGTTCTCGTGTATTCCGTTGCCTATGGGATTACTTGCCAATGATAAATTCTTTAATTTCTGAAAAAAAGATAGTGTTACGTTTAAAGGAAGTATATATATGGAATTATTTAATTTAATTTTTTTAAATGGGACGCCATTATTGTATACCTGCATATGTTCCAGCATCGTTTCGTTCACTCCTGTAAGTCTATTCCACGAGAGATCTAATACTTGAAGATTAGGTATGCGATGATTTAATGCCTCATCACTGATATATTCCAGATGATTATGACTGACGTTCAGTACTATCAGATTGTATTCTTCTTTGCAAAGGAAAAAGAATCGTTGAAGATGATTGCACGAAAGATCAAGGATTTTCAGCGCATCGAGATTCGCAGAGCAGTCGAGAAAACTGTCAAATTTATTGTCGCGAAGGATCAGATTAGTTACTTCATGTAAATTAATTTTAGTTTGAAGTTCCAAAAAGAATTGTTCCTTAGTGAGTGAATGCGAGGATAGATCTAGCTGTAAGGTAAACGGAAGTAAATCGAAAAACGATAAATTCAATGTCATTAATTCTTGTAAAAAAAATCCACAAATGAAAAATTTCGTTTTAATGAGAAATTTTAGAAAATTTTAAGTATACAATCTCGTTTTTCTACACTCACCATTTTTCCAACAGTCGAGACTGCAATGAATCCCAAAACGATGAAAATGCGAATCCACATCGTGACAAGATCAAGTTACAATAAATGCTTAAGATGTGTCTGCGACGTGCGCGAGTTTCACTGAGTTGCCTAGTTTGAACTAATAAGTCTTTCACGTATAAATCCAGGGAACGATGGAGAATTCATCTGAGGCAGACGTGTGATTATTTCGAAATCACGAAGCTAATGCACCACTTTTTTTGATAAATTACGATAAATCCCTCTACCGTTTCTATACCACCCTTGTTAAATTGAATTGTTTTCTGAGCCCAATCGCGCACATGATTGCGCGTATTTTTTCAATTCAATTACACGCGAGCTATGAGCATAACTTTTCATGCTGTACTGTACATATCGAATATCCCGACGGTGCTTGCGAAATTTGCGACTATAATTAGCAAAAAGGGAGCGTGATCTTTCGCGGCGTTTGATGTCGCTCTCGGGAAAACACTCTGGGACGCACATCTGAAATGGTTGCGTATCTCATGGAAACGCTTTGGAAAAAATGACGGCAAGTGATAAGAAGACTTTATCGAAGTACCACGCGCGCGTTGCTGATAATATTATATCATTTTAAACTGACCTACCGATGCTTGATAAACAGTTGAAGTCTCAGTGTTAATTCGATGACAATAATTACTATTGTCTATTGTGTATTTCTTGTAGTTAATTCAATATTCTCATGACGGTAACGACGAACCGTAGATGATTCAAGAAAAGAATTTTATAATGGATTTTCCAGTAGTATTCATATACAATTCTGTGATTGTCCTGTTTATCTGCTTTTAGAAATCCGTCGCCTTAATGGACATAAACAAATAGCTCATTAAGATTCAGTCTGTTTATTGACTGAATCATATCGCGCATAATGAATGGACGCAGAAATGATACTTTATACATTGTAACAAAATGTGTTATTTTCATTATTCACTAAAGCGCAGTGAAATACTGCGATCACTTTTTCGGTGTCTGTGGGTTACTGCTGGCTTTGAATACTAGAGACTTTGAAACGCGAAATATGCTTGGTAGCATCGTCGCCAGAGTTCCAAAGACTTCCTCGGACATCCCCTATAAGAAGAATAATATACTACAAGTTTATTCTAAAGCTTAATATAGACATAAATATATTTAATGATTTCTAATTAACCTTTGGTACTAGAAATTGTAAATTCTTTAATTCGGCTCTGCCCCAAGAAGCCATCTCTATTATAAAACCTTTTACACATTTGAAAACCAGTTCTGCCCTTTTGGTACACCATTCGACCGTCATATCCTGTAACATGTTATAGAGTTTATCACAGAATTTCCATTTTTTCATATTTTTTTATTTACCTCCGTCATTTCATGAACGAGCAAGACGGGAATTGTTAGCGTAGTGATATCGTTACTGCAGGCCAATTTTAGGATATTCCTTAAACCCAAAATTGCTGGATGCCTTGAGTTTATATCACCTGCAACACAATACTATATTGAGAGAATGCGATGTCTCACAGGTAATTGAAAACTATGCAAGCGGTACGTCTACTTGCAGTTATTTCCACAGAAAATATTCGTACCTGATCTGAGAGAATCATGGACGACCATGTGGAAAATAACGTGAACCTGAGCCAAGTTTGAATGTCTTGTAATGAAGACGTCTCCAGTCTGCAAACTTTTGCTGGTTGTTGATTTTTTTGTCTACCAACAGAAGATTGCACAAATTGCTTCATCATCATATTATCAGAGAGCAACTACAGTGAAACCATTGTATAGCCATTAGTAGTATGATAATTAATTTATTAAATATCTGGTCATGCGTCACGAGGCTCTTGGAAAGTCAGGGAAATGGTCAAAATAAAAAAATCTGGCCTGAGTCTTGAAATATCAGATAGAATTTTTAAAAACTATAATTGTGACTTCGTTTAACCTGAGGATCGCTGCCTTCTCTGTGGTGAGCTTTTCGCCATGCAACAGCTTCCTTGACGTCATCTCGTATCTTTTCTAGCTGATCATCAATTGGTGGAAAGTGAAACTCCGTCGTTAGCTGACATATAGAGCAAAGTTCTGCAAGACGGTTAGAGTTGATATTAACGCAAGTCAAAACTCGTTCTAATTATATGATTGTACGAATAGGATATTTTTAAATACCTTTTGTTATTCCAGAATAACTACCCACGTGATTGTCACTCAAAAGAACCAATCCGCATAGATCATTCGAATATAATCCCAGGGCGGTTTGCAACCTCTGTGGAGTTGGATCCATGCTAGAAAAAGTTATATTTACTACAACATTGTAATACCCAAAAATAAGTATACTTATTAAGTTTAACAAACCCAGAGTCGTTTGGTTTTGTACGACAAAAGTCTAGGACGTCGCCAGTTAGTATACGAATATTGTGCATTTGCTTCATCTGACTTCCTACATGGGTAGTAAAGCTCTCTTCGAGTTGTGGAAATTCTGCAGTATTTTTGTCCTCATTATTACTAATGGTGTCTAAGCCTGGTCGCATTGGTGGCATTGGTATCATAGGAGAGCTTCTGCGTAAATTGTGCAGAATAATATAACAATTGTTAGTTCTTATTGCCTTGGTTTAGACTCCATATTGGACTTTTGGATATATTAGAGAACATACACTGGCGTTGGTAACATGTTGGTTTGCTGCTCTTCTAATAATCTCATAATCCAATTTCGGTACTGTCGTCTTTGCTCCAATTTTAAAGCATCCACTCTAGATCCCCAATGACCTTGTAGTAAACTCTGCTCCTCAAAGTGTCGTGCTGTCATTTCATTGATAGATTTTTCAGTGGAGCCAGATTCAAGGGTTTCAACGGCCATGTGCGTTTCCTCTGTTTGCCTGTAAAATATGATTTCTGATGTACTTCATTTCTTTTATATTTGCTCTATTTTTAGAATGATCAGTTTGCTAATACAATATCAACTAAGAAAGCAGAACAATAGTGATTTGAATGGCAGCCAATGACTAACTAAGGTTGAAAGGGCAATAGTATAAAATTTGTACCACATTTCTTAAGAAACCTTATTGTCATCATTAACCCTCTGATATTGCTGATATTTAGTCCGCCATTGAGACGCCTCATCAAATGCTATTTTAAAATAAACAAGAAGCAAAGTGGTTGTCTAGAATCGTATTATAAATATCACTACAATTAACGGAGATCTAATAATGAAATTACAATTCTTTATTGAATAAAATAGAATGCATAGTTTGATGAGTAAAGATAGGAAGTTTGTTTTGTTGTTGAAATAAAAGTGGTATTAACTGTTTTGTTAAACGCTCAATGTCCTTGTCTCTTGTTTGAATGACTTCGGTGACCGCTTTTCCAAATTCATGTTCAGCTTGCAAAATTGGTTCCAAAGATGGCGAATGAACTAATTTGTGGTAAGCTGCTGCAAATAGCTCTTCATCAGTTGTTCCCACTGGTTCTGCATATTCAACAGTTTTCTCTTTATAAATCTTCTCCCAATTTTTTATTATATCTTCAATATCCAAACTTCCTTTTCTAGCAGCATCAATGAGCTTCTCTGCCTTTTCATCGTGAAATTGGAGTGTTAATTCATGTACAGCTTGCTCAAGTGCTTTCAACAAATCAGTCTCGACATAACATGGCAATTTAAATGCTGTCATTATACGATGCATTAATTCTTTTATTGAGCCTCTATACGGAATTTTTAAAGGAATTTCCAAAGTGTATTCTTGATTGGTCGTACATGTTGGAAACTTGAATATAAATATCTTCTCAGTATAACTTTCCTCAGCCATATTGTTGTTTTCCTTGCTTTTAATTCCAATTTCTGATGATATACTCCAATATTAACGATATCAATTTTTTCTATTCACTACGTTATAAAAACGTATGGACAGTATAAACAATGAAATACCAAATCAATTTGCAACTATTATATACATTGGCATAACAAATTTGGTTTGAGAAACCAAAATCTCATGGTCATCAAGGTTTCAGATCAACTAAAGCTATGCATTTGATTTACTTTGGCAATGAACCGTTCTCTTGAAGGATAGCTCTCATGACATATGGGGTAAAAGTGCAAAGATAATTCACAGTCTCTTTTGCTGTTACACTCATTGTTGTAAAAATTCAATGATGTATAGCTGAGTGTATTATCATCACTTTACAAGTAACAATTTATTTACAATCAAACGTTTTCTCCTTGTGCACATATGAACGAGCGCTGCGTATATTCGTACTGTTATTGTCGCGCTGGTTCATTATTGTTCATTATACAGCACCTCTGCCTTTCAAGCACATAATTATTAATCCGTACACATGCACTATTGACAGAACCAAAGAAAAGTTTTATTTGACGCCCCCTTTGACACCTCTCATGCTGTTAATAACAAGCTGCCAACATACGATGTAATAAAGTTTTCATTGCCTTTGTGTATCAATGCTTTTTCAAAGATTTTTACTGACACAATTTACAGGACTTGCATACAATAATGGATGTAATTTATATTTAATTTTAATGAATGTAAATTTCATTTTTTCGTCGGTTTAGCATAAATTCACTTCTAAGAATTACTTCATACAGTTGTTAGCACTGATTTGTACAAGCGCATTATTTGGGCAGCCGGTCTTTAACGGTCAAAAGAATTGTGCGATTTAACAATATTTTCACGATGGTAGATCAAAGAGATGATATTATTGAGCTTACTGATGCCGAAGCTGAGCTTTATGATAGACAAATTCGTTTATGGGGTTTGGAATCTCAGAAACGGTAAGTGTAGTGTTACCTTAACCTATGAATATCCCGGCATGAGGAACACGTAAGAATATTATATGAAATATTGAGAAAATAGTATTGCGACTATGTAATTGGTTAGTAGTAAATATATAGCTTATTAATGTTAAAATTTAGATGTAATGATATAGATTATTTGAATGTAATATGCATTAATATATAATAATCATATCAAATTTTATTTCACAGGCTACGCTCTGCAAATATCTTACTAGTAGGATTGAATGGATTCATGGCAGAAGTTGCTAAGAATATTATTTTGGCAGGAGTAAAGTCTGTCACTTTTTTGGATCATAGAGATCTTCGAATCGAAGATACATGTTCGCAATTTCTTGCTCCAAAAGCGCAAATTGGAAAGAATGTAAGTAACAATTTGTTTTTTGATTAAACAACATATATTTATAAATTATGATATTGTATTTATTTTCAGAGAGCTGAGGCATCTTTACAAAGAGCACAAAATTTGAATCCTATGGTTATTGTTAGTGCAGATACTGAAAAGGTAGATGATAAGCCAGATTCATTCTTCGAAAATTTTGATGTTGTGTGTGTTTCTGAATGTACAATCACACAAATAAAACGGATCAATGCTGCTTGTCGTAAATACAATACCAAATTTTTTGTTGGTGACGTGTGGGGAAGTTTTGGCTATACATTCGCTGATCTAGGAACACATGAATTTGTTGAGTAAGTATAGAATAAAATCATATTTCATACATCTTACTAATAATCCCAGTTTATATGATAAATCATTTTATTTTCCAATTATTGAATGAGCTTGTACTAAAAATATTCCATTCTTTTACAATCCACAGGGATGTGGTTCAGTCTAAAAAAATGCAAGTACCAGAAGGTGGTGAACCAGGTGGCAAAGGAAGGTTTGAAAATATAGTAACAACAGTAAAGAGAACGATAAAGTTCACTCCATTTGAAAATATATTAAATGCACAGAAACTCCCCAAAGAGTCTGAAACATATTACCTTCTAAGGAGTAAGTTCATCAACTGAATAAATCACTTTAGACAAACTAATATTATGGAAATAGTCTTCAAGTGCTGCTTGATTTTCAGTAATGCTGAACTACCGAGAAAAATATGGCGCGGACCCGTTGCCAAGTGAAAGAGACAACGAGAATTTGAAAAACGAAGCGACAGCCATCATCGAAGAATATAATCTAGGTGACAGCATAAACAACTTGGTAACGTAAGTAGATTATCATTCAGTGAACATATCAAACAAGTATCTCCTAACTTATATAAGCATACGTAAATATCATAATCTTCCCTGCTATTAATCGTGGGGTTATTATTTTAGAGGTGATCTTTACGCTCAGATCAGTCCAGTATGCGCTATCGTGGGGGGTGTAATGGGACAGGAAATAATCAAGACAGTCTCCCAGAAGGAAGCACCCCACAACAATCTTTTCCTTTTCAATCCCGATACAATGTGTGGAAAGATTTTGAATCTTGGTAAAAAGTGATCAAAATAGTATTAAGCATAAAAGTAATTGAAATCATCAAAACAAAAATCAGTATGATATCATTAAATAGAACGTTTGTAAATTCCCCCAAAAATTCCATAAACATAATAAAGAACTCCAGATTTTGTACGTATACCGTACCATTCATTATCGCATAAAAATTACAAGTGGCTAGAGCAAACAAAAAAATCACATAGGTAAAATTATTCTTTGATTTAGTACCTGTAACCGTTCGCCAACAAAACTAACCCAAACGACATCGTTACACACTTAATATCGTGCGTGACCGTCAATCGGATTGGTTTGTGAAGAAAATTGTTTCCGTCGAGAAATAATAAATAATAAAAGCCTCGCTCTGCAAGATAGGCTGCTCCATTGCCTGTGTCACGAAACCCAAATTGGGTCATGACAACCTTACGAGTCCCTTGAAACACGAACCCCATAAGAAGCATATACATATGTGGACATTACCAAGCAAAATGCCAGACTGGATAGCGTGAGTTTCATTTTTGCCTTGGTTAGACACGTTTAACGTTTGCGCAGACAGCATGATGTTTTTTAGCGGTTGCCAAAAAAAATCATAATGCATTTTAGGGGTGGCGTGTTGGAGAACGAAGAAGAAGGGATCGTCGGAGGGGAACGGAATAAGTAGTGACGTTTTTTTCTTTCTTTATTCATTTTATTTTTTTTCACTCGACATACGGAAACATGACTCACTCACTCATGCTGTTCTACTCTGCCAAGGCAATTTGAAATACGCTTTGTGGATTTTCCGTGTGCTGTCGCGTGGAAAATGCTGGGAAACGTAAAATGGAAATTGAAAATTGGTAAGGGCTGCTGTGGGTCGCTGTGTAGCATGGCTCGTTATGCTTTATTGAGCTTCCGATATTACTTCGCGGGACACGTTATGTTCACGTATTGTACGATCAGAGATTCAAAACGTTAACGTTGATATTTTCCTTGTAAATAGGATTCTTAATGATTCTCTCGGTTGTCTGAATTTTGAAAAATAATTGTAGTCACGTATTAGGTACTTAGACCAGTATGAATAGCGACTATTTCATTTGATTTGTCAGACAGTATAATGATGCATGCCTCGTCTTGTCTTGCAGTATAAATATGATGCATGTTATATTACTACTTGCGACTATATACGTTCTATTCACATATGCGAGTCTCTAATGAGAATTCTAACGATGCGGCCACGTGCTTTCACGGCTGTCGAATTATCTCCTTTGCCTGGATTATTTTATGCTCGTCGAAAAACCATTAGCCACTGCGTTTCTTGACAATACAAATTGACTTCGCGCAGTCTTCTAATTTGACTTTATATTTGTGATTTATGTCCTAGACGGGGTGGAAGGTGATGCACGTGACTTTATGCATTACGTAAGCTAAATCAAAACCAAGTGGATAGAAATAAATGACAGGTTACTATTAAAAGAGATACCAGTCAAGCAGGTATACTGTAGTACAGTAGTTAGGAAATCATTTAATAAACAAATGTTATAGTTTAAACTTCTAATTCAAATTATTCATATATTAGAAAATAGTTGTGCATCAATAGTGCGGTATTCCTGGCGTCATACTAGTATCTTATACTTACCAACTGTAGTAATGTTAGGTACTCCCAATGAGTCAGATTAGGAATTTACTAACACTGTACTATTCACGCTTAGTTGCTTAGATGTATCTATAGAATCGATATGACACGTATACTCTCAGGAATGCTAGGTGAATATAATCATGAAAATTTCATAAAGACCCTTGCTCGATTCCTGTTAGATTACATTTGTTATATCTACGAACATTTAAAATTAACGAAAGTGTCTAATTTCGTGCGTACTGTTACGACGTGTTAATTATGTATACTTTATGTATACTTATGATCAATCTTTTACAAGCGGTTATGACTCACGTTACAAATTTTCAAACCGTCGTTGTTTCCCCACATGATTTACCAAGTGCGTGGTACTAAACCCGTACGTATATCACGCTCCATCCACTCGAAGCTGAATGATTTATCGCACGTGACAAAAATTATGACCGCCATTAAAATACCTTCGGTATATTGACAGACCGCAACCCTTGAAAACGTGCAGCCTTTAACGGCAAGACTGCAACAGTTACGTGAGTTTAAACGTCCGCCATTAAATCCATGGCTGACCGATCGGTGCTCAAGACAGCTTTTTGGCATGTTAAAACGCAATGGATTATGGTGTCTAAAATTCTTCTTAACGCCTCTCTATGGTCCATCATCTTCGATGCCAACGTTATCACATACTTAAGGAGGTTGGTAGGCATAGTCGAAATGATAATGCGTGGTACAAATTTTCAAAGAATATTTATCAGTATGAATTATGCTATCATGCAAAATTTCAAATATTATCAGTACCATGAGAAAGTTGACTAAGGTTTTGGAATCTCTCGGATAATTTATTTTATCAAATACGACAGCTGTATTTTTAGCATATTTTTTCACTTTTTACGCCGCAAGTGAATTCTATCACGCTTTGTTTACACGGCAAGTGATTTTCCGTGTTCCGTCCGAGAATTGTTCGCGATATTATTGATATATGTAGGTGGATGGGTATGTTGTAGGTACGAAGGGAAATGTAAAAATCGAAGAAACGCAAGTAGGTGGGTATAAAATATTTCATAGCCCGCCACCGGTCTAAGGGATATAATATTTTTCAAGTGAAGCATTTCGCCTCGGCGACTCCGCGCATAGTGCATTAACAAAATAACGTAATAAAATCTGAGTGCCTCGGTACTCATAAAATGGAATACATTGTGCACCGGTAAAAGTGTATTCGGTCATGTAGTTGGAAGGTAACTACCGTTTGGTGGACGCGCGAGAAATGCCAGAAACCAACACCGTGAAATATCAATGACCTTTTTCCTCAAAGATTTACTATACATTTTTTTTGTCTGCTTCGCGAGAGATTCAACTCCTCGCAATATCAAGATCTAAACAGTAACGGAATATCGGAGTGCATGCGTTTATATATATATACCATATAGCATATATATAATAATAGAGTGCACGATGGCGGGTATCGTAAAAATTTCAAATGCAAATATACATTTTCAAGAGAGAGGACATTATTTTATAACTCCTTCTTACGCTATATAATGCATTGTCGTGAACGTTGCTTGGCAATGGCCGTCGCGACATTTCTATCTCGCAAGACATTACGTGAAATCTTAATGTTCTTCGTTATCAATTAAGACACGGTCGTTGCTATTAATTCTAGAGGGGCGCGCGAAACGAGAAACGGAAGTGACTTTACGGGATCCTTTCGTGAACTTCTTGGACAATTTGCTGTATAGTCGAAGTCGTTGTTTCTTAGGCGTTAAATAAATATCTCACCCTATATATCTTGTTACCGTCGGTACGGGAAAAAAAAATTCAATGAAAGATGGACGAAACTAGCGACCGTTAAGAAACGGGTCAACAACCCAGACACTCACAAGGCACAAATCGATCGCATTCAAGTCTGGAATATTAGAGAATGCGATAAGTGACGTGGGAGGAGAAGAATTTTTGTAAGTCGTAGACGTTGAATTTTCTATGAATCCCGTGACTTTATTGACATGCGAAATATACATTGCCTCGAGGACTCACTTCACTTTCGTGAGGTTACCTATTACACGCTCTAGCGGGAAACAATGGTAGTAGAAAGCGGGGTAAGTTTTTAAAATTCAAATGCTGAAATATAAATGTTTGTGTAGGATTCTGTGGAGAATTCAAAGACTGCTTGTACTGCCTTTCTCTTGTGGCGTACGGGAATAATTTTTCTCTTGGTATTCTTTTTCGTCTTTTCGGGTCGATCTTTAGATATGCCAAGTGTACAACAATTCTCTTGGGGTCCAAGTAGCAATTTCAGAAGTCCTGTTAGGATCCTTTCAGAGAAAAAGGAATGTATTTACGTGGGTCGTACGATCACAGGGACATTTATTAAATTATAATAGAGCAGGGCTGCGCGCGTTACATTTTTTCTCCACATACGTGGAGAGGAAGTGTATCATAAGTTACCGAATAGGAGACTTATAGTGGAGCTTCGGTCATAATTCAAGCTTTTGTTCGATTCTGTCGGGCATTATTTTAGGTTATGTCTCGAAATGCTTTCGGCATTGTGGCACGCCGTATTCTTTTTCCATAACCCCGGAGAAATATGTTTCCCTTCCTGCTACGAAGAACTGGCAAACCTATATATATATGTGGTTTTGCCAAATATCAAAGGGAAGTTGAGCGCTCGTGTGTA
Source organism: Pachycephus smyrnensis (assembly GCA_030142225.1). NCBI lineage: Eukaryota > Metazoa > Arthropoda > Insecta > Hymenoptera > Cephidae > Pachycephus > Pachycephus smyrnensis. The sequence goes on along the minus strand of JARQST010000266.1, from coordinate 505,367 downwards.
ATAATCGTGAAACGCAGAGTAACGTAAGGTTAATACACAATCGACTTTTCAATCAGTGAAGTGTCTATATGTTTTTTATAATTAAATCCGGAATTTTAAAGTAAACTTTTATTTCGCATGGCCAAGAACAATTAAACGTGAGGGTATTCGCGTGGGAATTAAATCGGACAGGAAGTAAATAATTCTTAACTGTACTATTTTTCTAGGTTATAAAGTCAGTAGAATTTTCGGCGAAACGTAATAAATTTACTTTTCTTGCAAAACTCGTAGCGATCGACTCTTTTCTTTTCGGTTGGGAATACGACATTTTCATAGGCGGCAATAAAGTATCGCGTTACTGTACCGTTGGTACATTTTGAAAAAGCTTAAAAGCCAAGGCGTCCCCATTCGCGCACGGGAAACGTACACGCAGTTTACATCATGGCCGCGCTGAGTGCCACTTTAAAGTATTTTTGGTAATATAACGTTGACTTATGGGTTTTGCGATTCCCTTGGAAAGAGAGGTCTCCAACGCCATATCCACACCCGCGCGCTTCCCATCGTACGGGATATTGTATTGTGTTTTCTTTCGGGCCAAATGATTTACCGCGTTTCCCCTTGTATTGCCGCGAGCTAGAGCACCGCAAAAACACGTAAGGGGTTGTCCTTCGTGGGTGCAGAACGCGAGAGTCGACGCTTATGACATGGGAAGTATTACATATTTATGGGGCTTCTGTTCCCGACAAGAAACAAATTTCAAGCAAATCTGAATCTGAAATAACGTTAGAGTTATTGGAACGCAAGATCGGTCCAAGGGTAACGTCTATACCATACTGATTATTGTAAAACCTGAAGAGTAGTATCGGCGGTGACTGCTAGAAAAAGCTTTTAACGAGATAAGTCATTATGAAAATTTAAATTATTTATTTTCTCGACATTATCATATCGACTATGGAAATACTCGAATCATTGATTTATCGAGCTGCGGCTTTATCACTTACATAATAATTATTTACACAGATTAAGTGCTCGATACTTGACCTCCCAATTAAGAAGATCATGTCATCGAGCGCACTTTTGAATCATTCTAAATACTTGATAACTCTAAATGCATAAGGGCGTAGGCATTCCATGGATTTTCTTAGAGAGTCAAAGTACCGGCTGTGGATTAATCATGCCGAATGCGCAATCGGTACTTATATAATGACTGTATACTGTTTTAATTCGATACTCGATTGAATATTATACTCAATCCATAATCTTCAAGACTACAGGGCAAAAGAATTGCCTAGGACATTTCCATTCTCATACATTATTACAAGGACTAAAAGAAAATAGAAAAGAGAAGATCGTGGGCGGATACGAGAACGAGGTGATTAATACCAAAGATATCGACGTATATCTTTGATATCGTACGAACCGGAAGAGCTTAACCTCGATTTAGTCTCGTCCAGCGGCCGTAATGTCCAGCAGTTTCCGATTTGATTCAGTTATATTTTATGGTATCCCATTGGGGAGGTCAGTAAGCGAGTGGAGGGTTGGACTTTTGTACGTTCGAAGAATTATTGAATATTGAGCGTATGGACACTTTATGATTCTTATTATATACGCAGGGAGAAAAGTGGGATAAAACAAGATAAGAAGTGAGATCCTATCTAAAATAAACTCATGAAATATTAATTGCCAATCAGACGGATTGCCATGTATGTATATATATATACACGATGCTTGCCAAATTAGTATTCATTATGAAAGTGCATTCGCGAACGCAAGTTCTCCATATACACCGCAAGCAGCAAAGCAGAAAGCCACTCGGCTGTATTATCGGTAATTAGATTTAAGCGCTAAAAGCTTTTACGCCCTTAAAAGTAGGCAGATGAATGGGTTGAGCAGCACGACCGCCGCGCTTCTGTTAATCCTTACACTAACTGTATAGGGGAGTTGCTAATTTTCGATTGCTAAGATGAAATGCGAATGAATAAGTAAGAAGATATCGAGCCTCGGGGCTATTTGCGAGCACTTTGATACTTCGTGGTTGCTCCTCCCGATACAGCTTACGAATCTACGGGATTTCGCGGTGCAATTACGTGATTAAGACGCCTACGGCTCCGGTTGGGGGTTACTAAGTACGTACTTAGGCCTCCGTGATCATGGCGTACCAAATTTCTCCTAGTAGTTATTACAAACGTACTATAGGTAACTATAACGAATAGTCACGAAGCCATTGGCGAAATTAGTGGAAATTGATTATATAATTATTAACTGGCTAACGATGGAATTTTACTTTATAAACTTAATTTTTTTGGTGGTTTTTTTCGTCGCAGGAAGCTACGAGCGAGCCTGTCATTTCCTCAGGGCTGAATTTATTATTTATTTATATAACTGATTATGCATCCTGTCATAGAATATAGAACGCACTCAGAGAGGACCTTCTTCATCCTACGACACGTACGGCACTCGAAATCGGCCAGAGGGTTATATGACGCGTGGCATAGTGTGAACGAGGCCTCATTTGAATCCGAATGGAGACGATTTTCGCCGAAGAGGCTGTCATTGAAATGGCGTCGTAGTACGAGGGGTGGAATTCACTTTCTGGCGTAAGTGTGATGCCGGCAATATGTCAACGGCAGAGATTCGTATTCCCGTTCGGCGCGTCCCATCGACTGGAAACGACTGTCTCACAGCTTTTGGTTCCTACGTCGAGATGCGGATGTCAACTTACGAAATACCCACTTCGCGGAAGAGCGAGAAATCTTCACGGATATGGAGGGTTTCAACTACTGGAAAACGTAAGACACCTGACGGGCACGTGATTACAAAGAAAAAATTTTTTTTTTCGAATTACTACAAACAGACACCGATTCTTTTTCACTCGTAAAATTCTTTTCTACAGAAAACAAGATGATACACTGAGGGGTTACTAAAATGTTTTCAAAACCCCTTGCATTTAGGGTTGGTACCAGCAGTATATCCCTATGCGTTCTCAGTAGCCCTGTGTCTTTCATGAGTCGGCATTATACTTGACGATTTCATAACATCCTTTATAAACGATACCTAGAGGAGTCCCTCCCTTCCCTCCCTCTTCTTGCTTTCGCATCCGCTACCACTCGCACTCCATTAAAGTAATGAAGATAGCGATGAGCCGTGAGCTGTGACGCTTTAAGGACCAAAGGGTTCCTTCCAAGGAATTTATCCCGCGCCAGAAGCTGTTAAACTTAAAACAAACCCCCTTCTACCCCTACGCAACGCATCTTCTCCTCGTCTCGCCCCTTATTCTCCTTCGTTTCGACCTAAAAGATTTTATTGTTTAACTGCTTCGCATCCCGGTTATTAACCCTACCTTCGTTCTTTGCTCCCTGCGCCCTAAGGGCTCGTGGCCCATAAGTCGGTTAAAACCTTTGGACCAAGCGAAACTTTTCTAGGATGTCGAGGAAAAATTTGTTCAAGGTCATTTCACAGTCGACCGATCATATTTTATTGCATGAGAAAATAGACTGTGTGTGATTGGCAGTTTTATTGTATGTAATTATATATCTATATATCTACATTGGTATACTTAGGTTTAATGTTTGTCGCCGCAAATTCAACCTACGAATATGTCAACCAGGATCGTGTGACATTGACGCTATGCCCACCATATGTTGCGCTGGTCGCGTGCCTTCACAAGAGGCTTTCGTGGCCCATAATTACGTGCTCGAGAATAATGAACGGCTAATATTGTCCCCGGGACGACTTATTGACTTTTCATTTGTAGCCTTTTCAGTCATTATATCAGCGCGGGCTCTTTGATTGTCGCCGTACAGTATAACTACAGCATTGCGCAAGCCTCGAAACGTTTTGTCAAAAGCGGAGCTAATTGCGTCTGTATTTTTCTGGCGCACAGGCTGGACCACGGGTTTTGAAACGTCACGGGACAATGCCAAGTCCTGCCGAGTGCACCACTCGTCGTGAGGGCGCACGCACGAAGATACGGATCTGCGACAGGTGACGCGTGGGAAGTGACCGCGAATTGAACACGTTAATTGACGGAACGCAAAAGCCAGGTGAAATCTGACTTCGAGCCGTACACCCTTTGTTCGCCGTTAATCGGACGCCATTAATGCGACCACGTAAATTCGTGAAATACTCTTTGCAAATACTCGTGTACTATTAACGCATTGCTATAACTGTATATAAATATGTGTGTGTGTGTGTATGTACCAAATTTCGGTCATTGGATCAATGCACTCGATACAGATTGTGGGATAACGAGCAGTTCTTGCATGCCATGTAGAAGCTATCGAAACGGGCGTTCTTTATGAAATTAATGGAGATAATTAGCCTGTCAGCCGGCAGTGAAACGGAGTAAAGTGGAGCACTATGAATGTGGGAGTTATATTGTAGCGAGTATACTATATATCTTTCATTAGAACTATACGATATATACAGAGATGACGAAGATGGTTTGAACAGGATTATATAGTATAAGGAGATAAAATCAAGAGGGCGAAAAGGCGATATAAATATGAGAAACGAAGTAACAGCCGCCTGGTGGTGATATTCAGTACTAACTGCGTACCCACTTACCACTGCGCACGTAATGACAGCGCAACGGCGTAGATTCATCGCGTTCCACATACGTACTCCCGAATCAATGAATCGCCACGATATTTGCAAGTTTCAGGGCGAAATCTTTTCTGCGAGGAACCCGAGAGGTAGGAGGGGTTCTAATTAATGGCGACGCTGCACTTGACATGTTTACACTGGCGCAACCCCTTGAGCTCTCTATTCTTTCAGACGAGGGCGATACAATCCTACTCCTCTTACTCGTTTTTTTCTCTTTCTTTCTTCTTCTTTTTTTAATACTCTCTCTCTCGTCGTTCAAAAGCATCTCGCAAATACTCCGCGAGCGAAGCCAATTATCTACCCTGGCAAGAAACTTTAGAGTTCTGATTAAACACGGGCTTAATGGATGGTCCTTCCGCGACAAGGACGAAGGGGCTGCTACGTTCGCCAGAAACTCGCCGCATGGAGATTGGATCCAGTCGCGCCCGTCTGCACGTTCGGTTGTGTAATAGGGTAGAGAAATAAATAAATAAATAAAAAAGATATATACGAAATACGAGGAACGTGTTCCTATTGCCACGCAATACTATTTTCTGAACTAGACGCTAACCGTGCTATATCCAGATACATCACTCTGTATATACCATTTGCAGATTGTTATTGAGGATTGTATCGCGTGTCTATTCCACGCCAGTCATGGCGACGAACTTACTTCACTTACCCTTTAGCTATCTATCTAAACCGAACCACCCTGTAGTCCGTTATTAGGTACATCCGTCCATATTACAGGTGGATATTCATATCCATCTTGGCAACCAGCCACCCACGACACGGGTTAAAAGCAAATAGCCTCTGGGTTAAGGTGGCGGTAATTGATTACAACATCAAACTGAGTTGTAGTTATGGATCCTAATGCTTAAGTGCCACCCAAGGCACGTATATTTAGATATTGATTGCCGTTGGATATTACAGACAATGCTATAGTGCATGGTTATCAATAATAGTGTTGCGGAGTTTCCATTCTTTAAGAGGACATTGTTATAGACCCCTTTCCAAAGGTTTTTGATCCCTTAACTCAGAAAAATGAGCATATTAAATCTGTATTTACGTTTCTTCTAGGAATTATGTATATCATGGAAATCTATGTATTTTCTCCATTCTTGTATTACTATGGCTAATTCACCGTTCCCTTTTCATGTTTTATATGGTTCTTGAGCGTCACGGTTCTACGGGACGAAAATCCCTTCTATATGCACAGTTTTATTTCGCCCTTCAGGTTATCCGAGGCGATAAATAAATTCGCCACGCGCTGCCCACAACTCTTCGGCGTTCGGGACACAAAACAGCTCACTCCACCTATTTGGCGGATTCGTCTGCGCCCTGGACACTCACGCGTACCAGGATATTTATATACGTACGTACATTGGATCACCTATACATAGGCGCTAGTATGCCAGGCTGTAAATCAGTTCGGCGCATCGGAGGTATTTCAGTTAAATGACACATGAGTGTCCTATACGAACCGTGGAGCATTCTACAGCCGAGCCCGGGGATTCTATACGGCGGGTGTAGAATTGAATGCGATGCATTGTCCGGCGCAGTCTGACCGTACGATATTGCCAGGGAGAAAGGGAGAGAAAGGGTGCAAGAGGATAGAAGAGAAAAGAGAAGTAGAATAGGGATGAGAGAGGGACAAGGGCGCCAAGGCTGCCAAATGGAACGGGGCTTTCATGAGTTTGAGGTTATGGACCACTGTAAGTATGGGAAGCTTAAATTATGCCTGGTTCACAGTACCCTGGGTCCATTGGCAAGTGGCTGTGTAAAAACGAGTGATGTTCGATGATTCTGCTATAAAGGTTTGACTTTGTCGTGGAAATGAGGTGGGTCGTAGAATTGTGGGTACAGCAGAAGAAAGGTAAAGGACATCAAGAAGACATGGGAGGAACAAGAGAAGCGAGTCGTTTATTTTCGAAAAATTAACTGAGCTCCGATTCGCTGCGTCGTCTCCTGGAACGAGCAATGCTCTTAATACGTTATCCCTTTTCCTTTACGGAGGCCCGGGTCTCGTAACGAGGAACGTCGTAGACAGGAAGGGCCAAGTTTTATAGGCGAATGTCGGGAGTTCGGAGTGAACAGAGGCAGAAGGAACGGGAAGTGGAGAAACGCGCGAGCGCCGGATCCCAGAATCGTGTAATGAGACTTTCAAAATATAGCTAACGACGATTGTCGAGGGTCAGTCTAGCGTGCCTTAACTGCAAGTGTCCGTTTTTATTATTATTTTTTTCCCTATTCTCTCCCCCTTTTTTTTCTCCTCCACTTCTTCGACTCCCTCAGTTGCCGCCCAGCAGCCGCGTCGCGGTGGCAGATAGCACGGCGTCGGAATGGCAAGCGATAAATTTAGGACGGTTACTGCTTTTCGATGGTTTAATGCAGGGGAACGAAATTGAGTAGCTGCGACGAAGGATCTTGGGAAAAATTGCAAAAGAGAAATCTCTGATCTTACAAATAAAAAAAATTCACTCTTCATTCGTTCGATAACCCTAATCGAGATAAAACGAAGCTACAATCAGAAACTTTCCCTGAAATCATTAAAAAAATTTTTTTTCAAAAATATCCCAAGAAATTCAAACCTTTAATCTTCATTGCTTCAACAACCTACTTGATATAAATTTAACCTATCTATACAGTAACACTATTAATTCCATCATCTTTAAAATTCCTCATTTCTTGATTCATATTCATATCCTGTACCACTGGGATCACTGATCGGTACCGGCTACTGGATAACCGGTTGATGTTATCCACAGTCAGGTTACATCGCATTCACATCGCGTCACTCAGAATAAACGAGTGAAATGGTTCTGACGTGGAGTGGGCCACCGTACGTACCATTCCATAATCCATTGTGTCCAGTGCCAATTAAACGGTGCTGTCATGCGTATGGTCAGGAACTAACCGAGCGCTTCACACAGAGGCTACGAACGTATCTGTACTCACGTATAGCCATAGCTATATCTAACCACTCCGGGTTACGCTGGGACAACCGCTGATTGGGGAGCATCTGGACCTCGGACGTCCCGGCAATTACCGGACCAAGTTACGCCTATAACTATATACCAAAGCGTAACGTAGGTACCTAAAGCGTCGATCGTAGACGTACCTCTACCAATGCAAGTAACTGTCTGTATCCACGAAATCTCCCTTCGTGTGTTATAATCGGCGGATTACCGACTGGTCGCACAGATCAGTATAAATCGGCTGATTGGTTTCTGCCACTTGATTCGCCAATCACTGTGGTCTGTTCACGAGCAGTGTCTACATAGATATAAACCGAGTATAGAGATTTTCCAAATTAATGATCTTGGCCAAGAAAGACGAATTCTTTTTTTTTATCTGATTAGATTAGGTCTATACCCAGTAGTAGTGAAGCAGCTTAAGGTGTATATGGTAGACGTATTTCTACCCTGTGTACAGTCGGTATTAGAACCGCATCGAAGACACGTGTTCAGCCACGTGTGTTCTGACCCTTAGCATCCACTCTTTTTCTTTTCACTATACGGTCCCACTTTTCTTTTTAACTCTTCTCCTCCTGACTCACCGTAGATTCTTTTTACTCCTGTCATAGACGCTCAGACTTTTTTCTACGTGGGCAAAGATCTTTTTTCTACCTCGAGCTCTCTACACTACGGCTGCGCCCGTCGACTTCTTCCTTTTGCTTCCACCTCAGCCCTCGGGAGCGAAGCTTTTATTATTTTATTAAGGAACGGGTTTTTCAGTGTGTTGCAATCGAAGATAAAACGAGTGCCAGTCGCTCTTGGAAGCTGTGGGAATAAAAGATTTTATCCCAACACATGTTACGCGTACGTCTATATTCTGTATCTATCTATATATATATATATATATATATGCATGGAAAAATACTCGAAACTAAAGCCCTCCTATCTCTCTTATTAATATCATGTCCAACTTTTTAGCTACCATCGTGTATCCGATCTTTTATCCATCAACCGATCCGTCCAATATCCAACGCGTCCACATCGACAAGAATAGATATAACGAGCTACCATCCAGATCAGGAATATTATCAGCGTTACCTACCAATATATACCAACTGCCTCGTAAACTCATCGATCCATCACACTACACCACGCTCCTACCCATTCCCTAGTAATAGCAGTCGCGACTTTACACGAAACCCTCGACACTCCCAGTGCCGTGGATCTCCGTTCTGTCCGACACCAATTAATTAACAATATAATAATATACAGCACGACAGGCAACTACCGGATGAAAAATATTCTTATTAGCTTTTTTTTTAACGTGCAACCACAGTCATTATCTTTCAACAGTGTTAACGCAATTTTTTTCATATATCAAAGGCAAATACACACTCGTGCTTTGTTCGATCCCCATTGTAAGTATATTTAATTATTTTTATTTCTATTGTGCAATTTATTATTTTCATACAGCGTATCCAAGATACTCGACTAATCGTGTATTGATGAATTATCATATAGTTTGTTTTCGATAAATGCTGTCGTGTATTGGGCGTGAAAAAGATTCGAAAAGATCGCGTAGTAAGGTCAGTGCCGCGGACATAATATGGTTAGTGACCGCGTGACGTCAGGCTACCACGTGAACGCGATAAAACGGGTAGTAGGGGATTCGTTGCAGTGGCTGGTATACGGATACGTGGAGGAAGGGATACCGGGGCGAGGTGTGAGTACGCGTAGTACTACGTCTCGTACTACACGCACGTGCGTGTGCAAGATGATAACGAGCGTCACGCACTTGCGCACCCATACGTATACGTGGCCGCGCGGAGCTCGCACGATTCGTGGCAGTGGCCAACAAGAGCATAATGATAGTTTATATCTGCGTAACACGTAATATACGCCTCTTGGTAGCATGGCAAGAGTGGGAGTGGGGAGGAGAAAAATAAAAGTGATAAAAAATAAGAGCGTTTAAACAAATGGAAGAAATGAAAAAATATTGATGATAAACGCGTTCTCCTATTCGTCCAGGATGACTGATAAACTTCGTATCGAGGAAGGATGCCACTACTACGTCGTTGCGACGCGTTGCATCGCGTTGACGAGGACGACGAAGTTTATCTGGTCGGATGTAATATGCACTGGAGGATGAAATTCGATTCCGTATCTTGTATGGGGATAATTTAGAAGATAGTAATGTTGGCACGTGTTTTATTTGACTTTTATTTTTTATTATGGTTACGTAGGGGACTTCTGCTACTGATTGGCGGTCGTAGACACCTTACGTCTAAGGATCGATTGAGATACGTGAAAATGTAACGTTACTACGTGGGTCTTGGACAATGGCTAGTTGTTCTGTAATAATGCTGGTATTGTTGAGCTTATCAAGCGAGGCTAATTGGACGCGAACAGCTGGGCTGTCACTGCAGCCTCCGCTTCGCTTCTACTTTACACTGATAATGTAATGGGGCCTATCTGGAACACAAAAGCTTCTAATGGATTAATGGATTTGTCTTAAATTGTAGTAAATGTCAAAACAAATCGGTCCCAATGAAGGGGTATAAAAAGTAGACGAAGGAAATTCAAATAAACGTATACCCGCTGGAGAAAGTGGAGCGTCTCTCCCTGGCTCTTCTACCCTATCGACGTTGCCGTTACGACACCGTAGCTTTTATGACTTTGGGGGGGTCGAGGGGACGTATTCTCTTTAACCCTCGCACGTGTGATACACCCTTTAACCTTTCTTAACTGACGCTCGCAGCGGCCTCTTTCTGCGATCTCGGCGATTAAAATCTCAGGGTTCGAACCCTTTTTTTTGCTTTGACCTTGTTTTCACTTGTGACAATTTGCTATTACTTAAAAGTGAAAAAAAATTTCTCTTTGTGATTATCTAAATGTTAAACGACCGATTGGTTATTCCTATGGGAATCGCCATATATCTTCTTATAAATCGACACGATCATGGCGTCCCTATATAGTGGGACATTTCAAGTTATGCTTTAGCCATCATGAATATATGAATCTTTTTTTTTTAATATTGTATAAGGAAGCGTGCTCGGCCAAATGGTTTGTATGCATGTTCGCAATACAAACAGTTTGTAATATAAACCTGGTAATCGTGGCGCATAATAATACGGCGATGCACGAGGAGACGCGACACGTAAGAAGACACGAGAAGACGCAACAGACGTCGATGTTTTGTCGAATGGGAAGAAAGTGTAGCTATAACCATTTGCACACGTGTGAATAGGGCTTTAGAGAAGCTCAGAATATCTCATACGATTCTTGTGCCCCTTATAATTAAATATTGACATTTTTATCTGCTTTATTAAAAAGTTTCTCCTACCATCGTTACACCTAATGACGTATCCATGTACTATAGGTTGATCCAATTCCTGAAGAAATAATTGCTACTATACACAATCTCGGTATGCTATCGTTATTTTCATTGACGGTTTATCAAGGTGTCACGGTTCGCATGGGTAATGAACTATGCTTCATCGAATTTCAACTGGCACTACAGTAGGTATAGTGACGAGTAATTCATTCCGCGACGTCAATAATGGTGGCTACGTGGAATCGGGTAGTCGTCATTATGAAAGACGATTTATTGAGTATTGAATTTCATTAGTGGCGTGAGCTCGTCCCATAATGCACAAGACGTATAAATGGCGCGGGCAAGTAAGAGAGAGAAAAGATGGCGCGGAATGAATTACAACGCGTTCACGAGTCGATAAGGGTTATCTGTCGTTTTTGCAAAACAAACGGCCCAAAGAGAAAGAAGAGGAGAGTCAATGTATTTATACGCGTGTATCTTCTCCGTGGGACAGTGAATCATTTGGATAATAGTAATAATAAACGCTGTTCTCTACTCGCAATCTGAGTGGGTCACGCGGATAAAGAAACCTCGCTGGCCCGACGGTAACGTTCTTCGTCTTGGATCCCTCGCTAAATGGTCATTGAGTCAATTACTCGGATAAAGTGACCATTGTACTGTGCATTATTTTTCTAACCCCGTTTACCATGGCGTATAGGACTCTACGGGGTGACAGATACGCTTAATGACGCGATGACATACTGATGTAACGTATAGTTCTTCTTGAGGTTTATGTCTGCTTGAGGATGTCTGCATATGATACCTAGTACAGGCTTTGGGTTATCTTCAATTTCCATATGATAAAGTGTTTACGCGTCGCGTTAGGAAGACGAAGAGAGAAAATAACATGGGTATTTTTTTCGAATCATCTATACGTAAGGAAGTTCATTGGAATTTATATGATGGAGTCATTTTTATATGGAGGTATGGTATAGAGCCTTTTTCGGTTTATTGTGTTGTTGATATCAATATAAAAATTAGCTTTTGGAATTAGTAAATAAAGCCGTGGTTCCGGTTCGTGGTTCCCCATTTCGTGAAGTTCGTTCTCACCACGTGAATCGACTACCCGGTGGGGTCCCACAACGCCCACCAAGCTAATAGCCGCTTCGGAACCCCTTTTACAATATAATATCAGGAGTACAGCGTATTTATTGTCGAACACACCAGGCACAATGGATCCCCGTATTATCCTCTAGAAAATAAATTACTATGATGCGCTCTCGCGGTGTATACGCGGTAATGGTCAGGTTAACACTACGGGCACGTGACCAGACAGAAGTTAACGATCGGTGTTGACTACGCTTCCCCGATCTTTGCCTTTCCCTTATAGAAAATAATGGCGCTTACGCCCCGGACGTGCGTGCCTCCCTAATTTAGAGGTTTCTTTTTTATTTATATCGCTCTTTGTCTTTCAATCCTTATATGATTTTTTCCCTTGTTTCCCGAGTTTTTCATCGATTTCACTAGAATCAAAGTGACGTCCGATCAGGCCAATAAGAGTCGATAAAAATCTTTAGGTGTCAAACAAAAAATTTGAAGAACACCCACTAATAGAAACTGTCGCTCAGGCGATTGTCGATGATATTTCGTATCGAGAATTGAGAAGAAAAACAAGAAGCCTGACGAGGGTTGTCCGACCTGGCAGCGTTGGGTTGGGAAGCTCGCGAGAGTTGCGTGCGAGGCTTCACTCGCTCATCAGCTAAGTGCACCTCGGTGCCATGGATAACTGGTGCACGGTTTGTTTTAGCAAATGAAAAAGAAGTGGAGCTCGTGAAATTCACTTTCATCGAATCCGCTTGACGTAACGAGCATTCGCTCCCTACGCAACTACCCTCCAGGTAGTATACCTACCTGATCCCAATATAAGTGTATAGTTATGTATTCAGTTGATCGGACGTGAACTTCTCATTCCAATAAGAAACTATACAATTATAGTTGTAACCTTACCATAGGGTATCTCCTGTTTCTCTTCCTCTTTGCGGTTATATTGAAACGATGTACAGTACCGGCGATCAGGGAACAATAGGGTAACTATCAAAGAACAAGGGGTAGGCAGTCTAATGAATTTTTAGTTTGCTCACTTTCTCTCTCTTACTATCTATCCATCCATTTATCTGTCTTTCTCTCTCTCCCTCTCCACTTCTAACTCTTTACTTTCCTCTCTCTCGCTCTTCTAGGCTTTCGAGCATTCCCGGACACGCAGGCCTAGAACAGCCTGCACCAAGGGGGTTAATTTAATACACGCAGATAGCCTGCAGGTATCCGCCCTAACGTCCTCCTCTTAACAACCCCTACGATAGTATACTGCACCTATAATACGCCGTTACCCTTACAACCCTTACGACCCTTTACGCAGCTCGGGGTTATATCCGCTATCGTGCTTCAGCCCTGCCAGGATGGCAGGTTGCGCTCCAGGTATATACAGGCTGCGTGAAAAGAGCGGTCTCAGGAAAATGATGACGGTTAATAAGTGACGCATGGATAAGTGACGAAGGGAAAAACGTGACGTAGAGATAAGATGACTTTTCCTACCTTTTCGATTATATTATTGATTTGGAAAGTACGTGCGAGGACGTATCGGCTTCACGGTTATCGAATGCGAAACAGTGAAGCCCAGTCGGACGAGTCGTTAACTTTAGAAAATGGCTTTTGAATAAATAAGTAGTAGCTATATATATATTTTCTAGGCCTACGTGATCGCGTGTATCTGTTATACGCAATTCCTTTTCTCATGGAGGCGGACCTACGAGGTACAAAATATCGTGTAAGTACCTGCCTACGATTCGCGGACATAGGTACACGACTTTATACGTCTGTATAATTCAATCGAATGAATTAACCGTGTCGCTTGTATACTAGTCGGAACGATGTCGTGTCAGAAATTAGATGGATACAGTGCATGAATATAATAGTAAAGTATAGCAAGTTTCCTATGTTTAAGTATAGAGCGGTATGATGAGGAAATCGAGTGGATGATTATTTGGAATTTTAAAAAGTCGAAACTCATACTCGGTTATATGGAGTATTCGTAGTCATGAATTTCACAAATGATACCAACGTCACGAACCAACTGAATGGGGCTGGAACCACCCCTCGTATTCGTTGAACGCGTCTCTACTAATCTGTGGTCCAGTCGTAAACCGTTTAATTCCGTTTCACGATAAACCGTACCGCCGTTTATTGCCCTCCGCGGTCCGCGATCATTCCGATGGACAAACATAATTAATAGATATTATTTATTCCTGCTGAGTTTATCGTCAACGACAGACTAGCCGCTGGATATTGACGGTTAGTCGTAAACTTGGGGTGCGTACCAACAAATATGACGTTTTGCAGACGAACGGGGTTAAATGACTTTTGGAAATTGTTCATTCAGACGTGGGAAATAAATCTATCGAATCTTTACCAAATTTTGATTTATCGAATCAATATGGTTAAACGATCGACCATGAAGTACTGTAAGATCGCTTCATCAGGGTATATATACATATGGTAGATGGCCAAAAAAAAGGACAAAGCAGGTCGGCTAACTGGATGAAAATTAGAATATCAAGATTTACGTAGGTATATTTTACTTACGTATTGTAATTTAATGCCGGTCGAGACATCTATCAATTTAATTGGGCAATGTTAATTCCGGCGACGATGGCCTATAAACCGGGTATTGCTAACGAGACACAGCACGGGGTAGTTTGGCTTACTACACGTAGTGCAGGATTGCATATATATATATATATATATATATATACATATATTGCAACGGCAGCTACTGGCTACTGTTAATCAGTTTAGAGTTTATGTCCCCATAAACCGAGCCCCCAGTCTAGCTGTCATTAATAAAAGCCCCGTGATAACTTGAAAAGTCGCAAGATACCGTAGAGGTCCAGTCCAAGCCGGATCACGCGGAACTCGTTATTCCAAAGATTTATTGTCGCGATCCCCATGATGCCAGAGTTGCGCAATAATACCGAATCTTTTTTTCGTCTCCTCTGAAAACCCCTTTTTTCTCTTATTCCAAACAGCTCCGCCTTAGTTAGTCAGTAATGCTAATACTAAGGCGACGTATCGCGTGTGCATGTAAGCCCCCCGTGTTTATATAACTATGCACAATTATATGACCTATGCAGCTTCTTCATTCGATTCCAGTCTCTGCGCTCTTGGCAATCGCACCAGCGACCCTTCTACTCCATCTTTCCCGGATGTCATATAATTTAGCCGGCTTTATGGTCTCGACTACACATTACAGATATTGCCTATGCCATTTGTCCAAGGTAACGTCTAAGCGCGTACATACGGAATTTCGTGGAAGCGCATTAGCAGACGCCATTATGGCGCTAGTAGTGATGTATCGGTTACCAGTAACCCTAATCGATAATGGCGTCTCAATAAAAATTGATACACCAATCCTTGTGAATATAGGTAATTTAACACGTGACGATGCCAGATCATAAATCACTATAAAATTAATCAGAAGTGTCATCTTGACAGGTGAAATCTCTGTGATGTCTCTATTATCATTCTTATCAATGCTCAAGGGTTATTTACGTATTTTCGAAAGATAGTTTAAGAACACTGATTATGGATCAGATTTATATAAACGAAAGGGTTAAAAGAAAACACTTGGGATTCTATCTGAGAGAGTCAGCCGGTTCCGGGAGTTCGGATATGGCGTAATCAAAGTTAGTGATAGTGGTGCGAGTTGTTGGATTAAACAGACACGTGTGCACTAGCTCACGTGGTGCATCCCTGCATGCGGATTGGTGCGTACGTGGCTGACTGATACATTTCGAATTTTAACGATGATCCGGGCAATAACTTGGGGCTTAACTGTGGCGTGAGTTGTGGTCTGGTACGCGATCACCAATCATTGTTTATGTCCGTGCTAATTAACTAATGTTCTTCTCTATGTAAATTACGTGATCCGTTCTGGTCCGATTTAACGTTTTCATCCATATTATCATTATGATCCAACGGATTAAAAAGAAACGTTTAACGATCGTCAGAGTGAAATTTCTTTATCGACAGATCTGACAGCTGTATTATTGATTTTAGGGTAGAATTTAATTAATTAATTATCACTCCCTCCGTATCGTCATCAAATTCCCTCCTTTACGCTAATTTTATTCTAAACGAATTGATGAAGGGTAATCTCGTATATCCAGCATCGAACAAAAAGCATATCGATAAGATCGTTGCACGTGAGAAACTCCGAGTCTCCTGATGCACGCGTGCAACACGCATCGACATTTTGCATACGCATAAACACGAATCTTTCCTATAATTCGTACGCACAGGACTGCACGCACTGCATGCACTGACCTCCATCAAGCATTGTGCTCGCCGTATACCGCGTTAACGAGCACTCTCGGTTATTAGAGTTCCAATTAGAAAGTCGTGACCCGGCCGATTCGCAATTCGCGATACGCGTCCACGAAATCTTCGATTCCGCACGGCGCTTTTATACAGAGATAGAATATCTATGTTTACGAGTACGAAATGGCGGCTATCTTGGCATTCCTGGTAGATATAAAACCTCGTAAAACACGGAAACTGTCGAGTCACCCATGTAGCGTCGCCGTATCTATAGGTAAAGAACGTATATGCACAGTTCGTGTACGAGTGAAATACATTTCGCAGGGGTCATCTTCGTATGACTTTCAATATAAAAGAATCCCCTGAATCTCAGATTTTATTCGCTAATCGCATACAGCTGTATTAATGTCTCGAACGGGGTGGTAGATTTTTCCTCGTTAAAGTACAGTCTTCGATAACAAAATGATCCATTAGTCGAAGGTGAAGGTAATATGGTATTAACACGCTCGAAGGGCGTGCTGACCTATCCCACTGACAGTAGTCGCGACTACTAGAAGGGATGGAGTTAATTACGAGAGGGAATAGGTAGCTATATCAGTACCCTGAAACAGTACTAGATATAAGGGTAGTTAAGGAGGAAAAGGGTGAATTATAAAGGTGTAATCGCATTGCAGATATACCTATATAGTATCGCATTAAATATATGCCAGCCAGTAGCTTCTTACGCAATCGGTCTGACTGGCACCGGTACAGTAGTTTGATCTTTCAGTTTTGCTTCTTTTCAGTTCTTAGCTTTCAGCGAACTTGGGCGAAAAGTATAAAATCTTCTTGGCGAATCAGAATTGGCGTATTATTCAAAGTGTTTCACACGATTTCGGACTCGTACTTTTTTTACTTTTTCTTTTACGTTCGTACTATCTCCGTATATGTGTATATATATATAGACGTCACCCACTTTCGTATCGCGAAAATCTCGACGACTGCTATTCCTGTTCCTGACGGAATACACTTACCGGCTGAGTCTAGAAGTATGTCTCCGCGTACGTACGTACGTACGTCTCTGATTCTGCAGTATGGATTCGCCGTGAAACTAGATATCCTTGCGCTACGTGAATATCAATGCTGGATGCAGATAAAGGAAGAGAACGTTGAGCTCTTTCTGTTTTCCTTAACCCCGACTGAGCGATGCTAATCGTATTCCTGCTGGAATTTGATATTCCGTAGAAGTTCGCGGCACTACACCCGTTATTTTCTATGGGGTGGATCAAATATTATAGTTGTTACAAGTATTTATTTATATTCTTATATAACGCATGGTCTCAAAATTATTTGAACAACGCTCACTATATGATTGATAAACACATTGATATATGCTTGATAATAAATATTGTCAAACAGTATATCAATCAGAATTAATTAAACAGAAAAATTTGATTAGGAAAATATTTATAGGAAATTTTTCAATATCTCCTATCTAATCTTTTTCTATTGTTTTCATAAATTTAATTGCGCTGATGAGGTCAGTCTATCTCTAACAATGATAATACATGTATAGATATTAGTGTAATGACAGTTATATCAAGTTAAGTATATCATAATAGCATTGTGGTTATCCGGACACACGACCGGAAGGGGTTAATAATTGAAACTACCCAGAAACTGCGGTAGAGTTAATTTTACTAGTGACAACAGTGATATCACCCCTATTGTACTCCATAAGAAATGCACGTGTCACGTGCGAACAAAGTAAAAGGAACAAAAAGTAGATAAAGCAAAACAACACGAAGAAGAGAAAATGCGAAATAGCACCAAAAGTTTGATGAGTTTTAATCAGACGTACTGCTGGCGAATGTCGTGATGCGAGTTCATTTACGCTAATGAAATCAGTGTTATCTCTTCCAGACCCGTACTGCGCCATACCCACTGTCGTCCAATGTAGGAGAGCAACATATATATCGTCAACCATAATATCAAGCATCCAAGTGCCGGGAAGCCTCAAGTACACGGAGACACCAATAGCACTTCCGGTCTGTTCTTTAAATTCTGCATAAAATTTCCAAGTACTTTATCAAAGCCAACGTCTCACGTAGTGAAAAAGCAATTGCTCGTATAAATATTAAATATATATATATATATGACTGTTCAGTAATACCATTACACCTATACGCCTTGTAGTAGGGTACGTTATATTATAGTGCGATTAAAAAGATACAGCCCTGGGGGCAAAGTAGCGCCGACTATAAATCCTCAGGAGGATCTCAGATGATCGAGGTGATCCGATCAGGATCAAACCGGTAGCCAAGATCGGTTAGCGAGTTTTCAAGGATAAACGATCCTGCCATCTATCTACTGTATGCTTCAAAAAGGTATGACCTTCTACCTCTTGGATTTACGACTGGCGAGACAAGCCCGTTTCTCACTAATGTTCGATAGCGGGTAAGTTAACGAGGCAGTTGTCAGTGTATTATGTTGTACACCGTAAATGGAATGGCCGATAACCCGCGAGCGGTTGGGTTGTAATCAAACGGAGTACACTGAGGAATATTTTAAAGTTGAATTTTACTATTTTCTAGGACGCCGTACAGCCTGGCTGCCGTGACTGAACGTATTATCACTGTTCGCACTTGTTCCGCTGTGGCATCCATTTTCGAGTGCAATTCTCTTTAAGCGTGCCATTTTAATGGTCCCTACATTTTCGGAATACGGAGACAGATAAGCATCGGATTTACCGTGAAAACATTTCGTATTATGTATTACGTCGGTATACAAGTGGAAGTAGACGTTGCGAGGTTTACACCCTGTGAAGGTCGTCAACCCTTGAATTGCTAAAAGACACGGAATGACTTTATTCAACATTTATATAGAAAATTGGTTTTCTCCTTTTTTTATTATGCATATTATTACTGTATTACGGAATCGTTCGATTACTTACGTAACAAATGATCGACTTCAGGAATCCCTTAAAGGTTTTCCCACAATCGAGTAAATAAAAGATCTCGTGGCCTAATAATAGCCTCGAGTATACCTCTAGCCGCTTTCCTATTCAACCTGCCGTTCGCGTTTGCGGTTACCATTGTGATTTGCAATGGTAACCCTTCACGCATCCTGCCTATTGTCGCGAAACTCCGAGAGCCGTTCAATTCTAACCGGAAGTTCGTAAGTGCATAATTCTAACGGCGCGTATATGCACATTACCGACGAGAGTGCAGCCCGCTTATGCTATACGCATGCTATAGGGAGATATTTGCAATCGTGCGAAAATCGCGATGCGCTACTTCGAGGCTCGGCCAACCTCGAAGGACGTCAGGTCGTTTAGTATTTTCTTAAGTGCATCGCCTATTATGCACCAGGTGCATCTTCTAGGCAGGAAACGAAGAGGATCGAAAAATCAAAAAGAAAATTGCTAGTTACGTGGCTATAACATCTGCAGGATTTCTTAATATTATAGTACCATCCTCTATTTAAACAGCATAAAAATGCAAGTCAAAATAATACATCTTATTTTATGCACGCATACTGCAGTGCTGAATAAAATAATTATTTTACCCATTTCTCATTCTACCTACCCAAGCATTATACCCAGAAAATTATTACAGTGACAAACTTTATAAATCTATATAGTAGAAGGCCTATAGATATAAGGAAACTTAATGCATTTCCCAGCGAGTGCATTTTCCTAGTTAGCGAAATCCACTGCACGGCGTATCGATAACCTCGTCTATTGGCTCCATTAGGCAGAAATTTGAAACGCCGTTAGTAGCAGGCATAGACGGGTTAGCGATGCCCAGAGGCGGCTTGCAGGATCGAGAACGTCATAGAACGTCCCTGGAGTGCAACTATGCCTTTGGCTTTGATGTTGCACCTATACGATTGCAGAATCCATGCCTATATCCTAGTTAATAGGTGAAGCCTGATGCACATGCCTATGTATTATCAAGGCAGAGAAACGTACGTCCGTCCAGTATATATTCGGGAAGCCCTAGTTATCTGTCCAGCTCCAGACCCTGGTCTCAGGGACATATTCGTAGATCGACATATCGCGAAATGCAATTACCGTTTGGGATTATGCGCCCTCCCGTGTGACGTGGTTACCTGCCAATCCCACGGGGAACCGGCGGAAGCGAGTCTGTTTCAAAGGAGAAACCCTGTCCGTTTGCTACGGATGATTCTCTTGGTCGGATCATCGTCCTACGGGAAACGATCTGGAACGCAGATTAGACATACTATTCCTGTCTAAAGCATCCCCTAACCTGGACATTCCAGGCTATTGCGTCAGATATAGCAGTCTAACGTTTCCACTACGATCTATACATACATATACACATATATATATATATATATTGTGCCTAGGGTTACCTTGTACTCAGCAACTTTGGAGAAGATCTAGAGCTTCGTCAACGTGGTTCGATTTGTGGCTGGTACGCATCGCGCGCGACGTCTTCGGCAGCCACCTAATACTGATTTAGTAGTTCGCGCTTCTGAGTTTGAGGAACGTTCACGAAGTAGCGAGATACTGCATGGAACCGCGTGATTTGTGGACGTCAATACTGGGGCTCAGACGTGACGTATCTCACCGATCATAATTACACCCTGTTAGGTACCGGAATCCCTCACTCCTTGCTTCTACGTTATTCCTCACCCTTCTTGCGAGTCTCCTCGATCATGTCCTGAGATCTGATTTACTATGGCTGACAACCAGTCGCTAACGAAACGTCTCAATCGCTCATCTTCTTGGATAATCCTGAGGGAACGAAGGGAATATCAAGTCAATTCTGATCCCCTGACCATTTTCTAAAATACATGGTAACAGACATTGAGAATATATAAATATCTGCATAGGGGATGAAAAATTCGTCTAGATTCTCATAGCTATGGCTATTTCTTATTACTAGTTTAAAATATCCTCCGGACAGTTTAACGGATGGTAATGCCGGTAAATCAAAGGAGAACGTGTAAACGCACATAACCTGGCTCATGGGATGGCTTCGTCCGAGAGCAAGGCTATTAGTATAAATACGGTTATAATACAGGCAAGGGTTGGTAAGGTTATAAACAGCTACTAAATCAACGGCCCCTGATCCAAGGGTCAGACCTTCCCTGCCCATGGTGGACGTTTAATGGGTCCACGTAGCTAAGTCGTTCCGAAACGTTGATGCATTGTCCTATACTCATGGATGAAGAGCCTAGCAGCACTGTAGTAACCCCTCTCATCTTATATAATTCTGACGAAAGATTCGATCTCCTCAAGTAGCACAAAGAAGCGCAACATCTCATTGGTCCAGTCAGGGCTTTAATGGAAATTCAATTTTCTGGTATGATTTGGGAACAGGCTAGTTTGTGAGGTAGCATAGTATAACTATAGCATGTGTATAATATATATATATATATGTGTGTATAGCACTTCTCGAGAAGCCGGATGAATTTTCGGGTCAGCTGGAAGACCCTCTCCCCGACGACGATCACCGAATTAATCCGCCATTAATTTAATGCCGCACTCACTCGAGCGAAAGGTGGTCGAGTGTAAACTTTTAAACAAGGTTTATGTCGTTTTATAAATGACCGACGTCCTGTCGCCGCCATTGTTGCTGTTACTGTTGCACATTGTATCTCCCACTATCTGTTTTTCTCTCTCCTCTCTCTCTCACTCTCTCCCTTGAGTCCCTCGTCCTTCAGCCAGGTTAGGTAATGCCACCTCATGTATGCATACGAGGGGGTGATTAATACGGCAGGGGTCAAAATCTCGTCGATTTATCAAATTAAGGGTGGAAAAACAAGATAAAACTCGAGCCCGTGGAAAAGTCAAGCTTTTATAAACTCCGTGGGGTCAGACAGTTGAGAAATGACCGAGCAACACCTTTTCCTGATGAAATTCCTGCTGACCGTTGTCAAACAAAATGAGCGTCGGTTCGAGTGTCATTCTCTTGGAAAAAAAAAGTTAAAAATACAGGGCACGACTTATCGCACTATATAGACAAGCCTGTTGACTCCTAAAAGTGACGGCACAAGAAGAGGCGTGATCTTACCCACCAGTGATGATGTGTTATATAATAAAAACCCGAACTGGACACCGGTTATACAAAGCGTCCATGGATTGTTCCAGTTTGCACGATGTTCAGGAAGTACCATAGACGTGAACGTAGCCACGGTACGTAATACAGTAGTCACTGCCTTGCTCTTCAGGTCTCCTCGTTTCAGGATCAGGTTTTAAACGACGATCAGTTAAGAGGACGTCTTGTAACGAGTTCATATCTCGCGCATCGACTAACCCGAATAGAGGAGCGTCGCGGCGGCATATTCGCAAACACGCAAATTTCAAAAGGCACTCGACTATCTGATGTCACGGGCATAATGAACGGGACCCTTTGACAACGTATGCAAATACAGATCGAGCATGATAAATTGCTCTTGTCAAGACAGCCGGCATTTCGCACGAGCCCAAACCCGTTCCCATAGTGAGAACAGATTCCGGCATAATCTTGTCGACCGTTGACGTACCGATCTTGCGGCAGCTTCCGCTTCTACAATTTACAAACGATCTAAAGTTAGGCGCTGTTGCGAATCGATCGTGTGTGAAGGACGAGACAAAATACTGTTACGCTCGTCCATCGTCCTGAGAGTGTTTATGGTATGTGATAGATACTAGGAGGAATTTCTGTATTTGACTAGATGGGTATAGTTGTAGGTTGTAGGTTAGAGTCCGATGTTACAAATTGCGTCTTATTACGTCATTGCCAGGAGTGACGGTATCGTTAAAACGACTCTGAAAAGATAATGCGTACTATAGGATGGGTAGTTAACGTTCTTGCGTATTGCAGACAATTTTCTACTTAGCTTCGTTCCATTATCGTTAAGAGCTCGTTATTATTAGTAGCTCGTTACTCAGGTACGATCGGTCGCTCTGTTGTTTATGTGCGTCGACGCGTTCCTGAGGTATCGACGGTACCGGAAAAAGTCAGTGTGAACGATTGCAAGCGAATCCTAGGGTCGGGACACCTCGTAAAAAGTACTTTTAGGCGGGTCCGGATTCTCCCGGTTTTGTACGGGACCAGTTTGAGTATGATGCAAATGAGTTAGTTGACGAGCCAAGACCCCCCACGAGTCTGGTAATGATGCGATTTAGCTGCGGAATCGCTAGTAAAACTATCCAGGAAAGAAAAAGGGACCACTGGGAAACTACTATAGGAATGTGTAAGCACTCTTGGATCTGGTGGCTGGCATTCTCGTCGAACACGACATTTGCATGAAGGGTGTCTCCGGGGTACTAGCTAAGGATAGTCCTGGAGGATGTTAAATGGTCCATCCGGGACGTCTCGAAGGCGTGATGTTGTGAGTAGGTTAACAAAGGATCTTTTTGCTACGCCGGTACGGTGTGAAGGGAACGACCGATAAATCTTATGACTGATTTTTGTGTTGTCGGCTAACGGAGAGAGTGAGAGTAACTCCAATAGTGATTTACGGAATAGAGAGGGACAGGGATAGAGAATGGGAAAACAAGGGAGAAGATCTAAAAAAGTTCTACCAGTATCTTTAGGAGTGTTTAAAATTAAATTGGCGATAAATAATACGATGCTGTGTACGATTTTCAGTATACGTATTTGGTTAGTGTCCTACTGGTAGCTTGTAGAAAATGGCGGCACTTCATAGCCGTAATAAATGTTTCAAGAGGACGATATCTCGAGGCGCAAAAAAGATTGTCGGAGCATTCCTGGATCCGCACTTCTTTTCACACCCGGTGGCATTCGTGTCCCTGTGGTACTTGGGTCCTCGTATCGAATAATGGCGTACGAGTTTGCACACGTGAACTACGCAGAATTGCACCCTCGCGAGGTAGGTAGTATAGGTATATACCCCAAACCCAACCACTTTATACTCGACGACGAAGAAGTGCATTCAGGCAATGCGCAATATCTGGAGGATTGTGCAGGCTGGTTCTCCTGCCAGGGACAGGACGTTGACCTGACCTGGTGAAACACATATGGATCTACGTACACGCTAGCAAAGGACTTTGCTTGTACACGATGGTGTGCACGTGTGCACTGGGAAATCTGCGATGCAATCCTGGGGAGGATTTTACGTGGGGTGGCAGAGAGTGCATATAGAGCTGGGGAAAAACAGCCCGATGCTGTTGTTAGTTGGGGGCGGGAGTGAGTGAATGTGAGAGAGCTCAAACGCGAGAGCGTAAAAAGAAAGGGATGAGAGAAGGAATGAGAGATAAAAAGAGAAAGAGAGAGAATTCCGTGGATGAGGGAGTAAATGCAAGGAGTCAAGATAGACCGCTAAAATCCTCCCTGCAATTTCAAAACGTTCTTTACGCTTGTAGCGGTGCAAAGAGCTTGTTAAAAATTAAAAAGCCTGTGCTCGTGAGCCTGTAAATTGAAAAATAATTCCAATTTCAGTGTACTTTCGCGTGAATATCATTTTTGGAACCCATTGATTTGCAGAATATACGTAAAAAAACGTGAAAATTAAAAATATATCGTGATTAGCGAAATACCCGAGCAGTCAAGAGTGGGGGTGAGTTTAAATTCTATCAGGCGTTTAGACGCAACGCGGGAATTGTGGGTATTTGAGTGCGTTGATCCGGTCAATGCAAGCCGTGCAATGAATGCACTAAGTGCAGTCTTAGTAAAGTGCACGCGGGGCTACAGGGGGTGATGTACCCGGGGGTTGGGTAATGCGACAGCCAGGGGACGCTACCTATACCTCCGACGATCATACATTAATGAATACACCGCGCCATTCAGGCCGCTTATTACTTCCTACATATAGAAAGACCACGGACTCACATACCTGGTAGGAATTTTATTTTCAAAGAACTACCCTCCCTGTCGTTAACCTACGTAGGGTTTTCAATGTGATGTGCACATCAGCTCGTCGCACCAGGACGAAGGATTAAACGTTCTCTGACGTATACGTAGGTATGGTTGAAGACTCGACGCTTACCTAACCTTTTTACTAGAAAACCGACGCCGCCGACGTGGGACCCTTTGAAAATACGGATAATCGCTTTGGATTAGTCGTCGCGACGTGCGAAACGTTGCCGACGCGATTTATCCCGTCGACTCTCTTCTCCTTCTCTTACTCTCCTACCTATGCCAGCGCACTCTAACTGCTATACGAATTAACAACCGGATAATGAAGTCAGTGTTTCATGCCCTGTGAAATTGCGCTCACTCACTCGCTATTCGATTCTCACTTTGATTGCACCGTGGCTCGAAGTGCACCGCCATAAAGCGTCATCGTTCAACGTGGCGTACCGCCGCTACGTGGCGCCACCACTGCCTGTAGGTTTTACGAAATTTTGCCAAACGCCAGTTCGTTTAGCTCCATTTGCACAGAGTATTTTTTCGAATATTGCTCTTTGTTAACAGGACGCGTACGAAACGTCCGGTGCAGTCGTTGCGGCTGATTCTCATGAATAGAGAAAAACACGGACGTCCATTTACTAAACAACGCGACTCCATGATGCAACGTGAACCTTTTTTTTTACAAAAATACGTATTTCCAGTAACTGTCACATTAAAAGGGTTACGTGGATCAAGGATGAAATCTAGCAGAAGAAAACGAATCCCTCCAATTCACATAGAGTCTAACGCCAGGTTGTAAATCAGCAAGTGGGGGGGTGTACAGTCCCAATGTCGGGCGGTCGCGCTCTTGGGGGTCGTTAATGATGATGACTGCACTCGGAACCGATGATTCCAGAGCTCTGGCAATGATTCCGCAACCTGGTCTCGTATGTTGTTTCTGTTGTGGGTGTTGTACATGGGACGGACTACGTCAGGGTGTTAGAGCCAATATAGGATGATGAACTACGTGGATTGAAAGCGATCACGGGTGTTAACAGCGTTATAACACCATGCACCACGGGGCTATATTGCATCGGGGATGCATGGCGTTTTGTGCATCCCCTGTAGCCGGAGTCAAAATTCACTTACACCCCCTCGCAGCTACTCCCTTGTCCAGTGACCGAAACCGAAAACCGGTAGGAGCAGTGTATTACGCACGGTAGTACACTGCTGCACGTCCATTCTATTATATATATACACATATATATGCAGTAAGCGGATGGCACGTAGATGAGCCTTCGGTTATTTCGCAGGCTGATCTATCACCTTGTTTACCCTGTCGCTAAAATAAATCCGTAACTCGCGTCGATACGCTTTTCGAAAATCGTTGAGAATTAACGAGCTGCGGTTGTTCCACCCAGCGGTTATCCACGCCATCCAACGTTATTGGTGCGCTGATAAATCTCTAATAAAAGTCTATATAATAGTAACGTATAGAAAATTGTAAAAATACAGTGCGCGAATGTGTATACTGATATAATGATTATAAAGATGGATCATTGGAATATCTGTTGTTGGTTTAATTATACCAAGTTACGCAGGAGCGATCTGAAGACCTGGTTGCGTAATACTTTATATACTAGATTTTTGCATGTTCGTGGATATGTGTATGTATATATATATATATGAATAAGTTGTAGCTGTTGCTCGTGCAGTTAGTATTCTGACTCGGTGAAGATAAGGAATTAAAAGTCAGGGCTTACCGGGTTTATTACGAATTACGCGTAAAACCAGTAGCCGAGAAAAAATACTCGGCCGTAAATGCAGATAACTGTGAGAGGGACGGTGCATGTAAAATCGTGGCAACTCATCCTCCACGTTTTCCCTCTTCGCCTTCAACCCTTCTGATTCTCTATCTCTCTCCCTCTTTCTCTCTCTCGCTCCTTCTATCTCTGTTGAACCGCTCCACCCTCAACATGTTTCTACCAACAATAATACAGCGATACCGCTCTTTAGTACTCGTATTATCATGGAGCGTGTTTGACCACGAATTTTGCCGCTGGACCAGCTTTGTGGCTGCAGTAGGATTGCGGTATCGAAACAAATGATCATAAAGATTAGCAAAGGATCGATAGCCATTAGAAAATTATTTTTTATCTTCAAAGCTAAAGTTTTCTATTCTCTTTCGTATACCGAAAAATCATTTACTATTGTCAAGCTTGTGAGTATATATTTTTCTGATTTTCAATGATTTGGAGTAATCTTTATTCCAATTGAATTAAGCGTGGTTTGTTTTTGACAAATCAATGTTTATACCGCCAATTGCGTACTATTTATTTATCATTGTCGCCGTAATTCGCGAGCGGTGAAAATTTGCCACGATTTTTCGCGTCTGGCATGCAATCGGTCTACAGCCACTTTGATATGCATGTGCAATGTACATTCGAGATAGGAAGTCTCTTTACGAGCAATATCTAATGGATTGCATCGAGCAAACGTAACATTAAATTTGACGTTCACGATTATTGCTGAGCATGGAGTATCAACCCTGAGGGCAAAACAGAGCGTATGGATGTTCCTGTGGGTGTTCTCAGTGCTCTGGGTGGGACTCACGTTAATTTTATAATCCCCATGCGAAAAAGTTACGACGCAACGCCCGTCGTCGTTTGGCCAGTCACAATTTCGCCAGATGCCCTTGCAAATTATCCACTGCGTAAAACCGAAAGGGTTGTTGTCTGTCACGGTCGGCTTCAAAACGATATTCATAAATAAGCACTTCTTTACACCTCCGACTGTAAACTTAACAAAGTTACGATTTACGCCCGTTGTTTTATGCGTTTTGAGTTACTTAGCGGACGCGTAAGGCCTCACCCCTTGTCAAAAGGACAGAGCTCGTAAAACGACAGCGCCATCTTTAATTCATCTAATTCCTTATGAACTTCCGAGAATCGTAAAGGAATGGACGTCAAGATCGTTACAAAAATATTCTAGGCATAATCGGGCACTGTGAAATGGAGATTTTTTTCTTTTAATTCATAATTCCAGCATAAGTAATGTTTTCCAATCGGGGGATGAACTTTTTCGACAATTCGAAAAGCTCCTGGTTCACGGAAGTAATTTTCTTCTAAGTGAAAAACAATACCCTGCTTCTTTTATTATCATCTGACAAATCAGAAATCAGACATACGGGACACAATGAGTAAAACGGAAATCTTGATGACGGCATCATCATCCACAAAAGAGCATCTAGGTAATAACTTGGGGTAATCATCGACTGTATACATATACTATACATGTATATAGTCATATACGCATATAGAGCGTTATACGTTGCGTTACGCATAAGCACCTATAATACGTATACATCTAGATATACATATATACCTCATCATCCCTTGTCTTGGAGCGCGCGTCATTATCTCATCCCTTGCCGAAGGATGACGCCGTGGTTTTAATTACGCAGGATGAAAGTGCGTGAGTTTTATTCCGTAGTAGCGACGCATGTAGCTGCGTACTTCTTTTTCACTTCCCTCTTCCCTATGCCTTTCTCTTTTACCCTCTCCCTTATTCGAAGCCTTTTTTTCACTGAGAGAGAATCCCTATTTCTCGCGGTATCCTCTTATACTTCTTTTACATAAAAATATTGTTTTCGTGTCCGAATACCATTGCTGACTGCTGTCATTAAATTTTTCAAGAATAAAATTGAACCCTTAAATATTTTCTTTTCCATTCCTTAAAAATATTATATGAATGCATATGTGAAATTTATCCCTCATTGAGAGAAATAAGCGCGCGACACGAATCATAAGGAGCGATTGGACTTCCGTCATTCCTTCGGGTGACCCCGTGTCAAAGGTCAATGGCGCTTTTGCGAAAAAAGGTAAAAAGGGAAGGCATGAGTCGTGTACGTATAATCGTAACAGCTGCCACCCTTGGTAAAGATCTTTTGAAGGATCTAATGGCTGGATCCTTCGTCTTTAACGTAGGACGTTGCCCTGTTACGTCAAGGGGTTTGGTACCACTGGCATAGATGCATAAACACAGGAAGGGGCATTGACGCATGCGCGTAAACGCATGTGCATACGCAGTTATATAGCATGCGTGATACATCTGAACGTAGGTACGTACGTACCAACGTACCGGCAAGACGTACATACATTACATGCAAATAAATATGCCGTGTGGGAATGGGGTGGTTTGTACCTACCGCAGGGTGCAACAATAGGCCCTCAGCAGTTGCCATGGTAACCCCATCAATCCCTTAGCAACAGCTCGAGATCTTAAAGGAGATGACTCGCGGTACGTTAAATCGTCATTAAATGATCCTGCGATATCGTGGCCGATCGATCATTATAGTCAGAATTTATATATACGCCTTATTGTGTATCGTTAACCCTTTTGAAAATCGGTTACGATTTTCTCACACGTAACCTCCCTCCAACGGTTACGCGTATGGGCGTTCATCCCTTCACACGGGGTATTTCACTATTGCGCGTGAAACAAAATAAATAATCGTCCCGACATATGGCGCCGAGTCGAATTGACGACCGACGAAAAAAATGGGCCACCGCGACCAATCGATGATTTCGCTCTATTGTAAAGCAATTATCACCTGACCGAATGTGTGGACGCCGCATTATTACACCTGCAACGGAGATACAGTTTAAACTGCTACCTTGTACCCTATATTGAAAGTGTATGCATATGATGTCTTTTGTCTTTTTATTAATTTTTTTCTTATTTTAGTCTTTCTCTCTCTCTCTTTTTTCTCTCTTTATACAGTCGCGACCGACTTCCTGCCACTAAATAATTGATTACGAGACTGTTCCACGCTGCTTTTCAACGGTTGGTTAAAGTCGTGACAAAGTCCATTTCTTTTCGAGTCTCCTTCATTTGCCGCCATCGCTCCTCTCTAGTTATATACTTTTAGACACTTTTTATTTCGCTCGTCTTACCCAAGCTGCGAACTCGCCATTTCGCCTGATGATTATTCACTCGTCGTCGCAATTACATATTTATCACGCGCAAATTTCAGAGCAACGTTTCCTCTGATTTTCATTGAAATAAGACTGCCGTCTCCGGTCTTACCTTACTAAAAGTTAAGCAGTCAAGCCAGCGAAGCAGGCAGCTGGCAACCGGATGTGTCTCACTATCAGATAGGCGTTGACAGGGTCTTGTGAGAGGAATTAGAGACCGCGCGCACATTTTTATTTAGTCTCTTGGTAAAAATGACCTAAACTCACAATACGCTTAAAAAGTAATGAAACTTTTCGCACGATCGTTCCCGAAGATTGGCTTCCAGGTAATGGCCGACTTTTGCTACGGCATATTCTGTATATATAGGTAGATATACGTATATTCATGTAAATTGATTCTTAATTGACGCGACTCGCACGAAATATGAGAATTAGGAACTGGCCCGATGGCTCTCGGGCATTAAACCCGCTTGCTGAGAATGGCAAACACAGGCGGATATGAGTTATTAATCCCAGACGTAGAATGAAGTTCATTAATACAGGAGTTCGCAGATCCCTTTATGAAGCCATCTTTTTCTCTTCGATATCTCTACCTATATGAATACGTATATCAATAGCCAATTGAAAATTACGCCCGCGGTCTGTTTGCCAAAAGTCTGTCATGGGATTTGGATCGCAACGATGCCATCAGAGCGTGTTGCGGAATAATGTATCGGTATTTGTTAACGATCCATGATTATTATTAATGATTGAATTTCTTGATG
Organism: Pachycephus smyrnensis; assembly: GCA_030142225.1. Lineage (NCBI taxonomy): Eukaryota > Metazoa > Arthropoda > Insecta > Hymenoptera > Cephidae > Pachycephus > Pachycephus smyrnensis. Next base: position 474,635 of record JARQST010000266.1, on the reverse strand, counting down.
ATCCTAATCGATTTTACCGTAAATAGTCATGATCCTCTTTGAGGCTTTAAGCCGTCCACTCTCATCCCTCCCCCCATAGCGTTATATTTCACTAGACAAGGATCGGTATCCGGATGGATTGCGATTTCGAAATTGGCAGAATATATTGGATGCACGGCAATGCATTGGGCATTGATTAATGGCACGCCTGTTGCAGTCCGGTTACAATGCAATTTGCTTTACGCATGCAGCCAATGGTATCCAGCCGCTGTTTGTAGGAAGTGACAAAGCCGTGACAAGAGTGACATGTTGACATGGAACACGCTTCTATCCGCGACAACTAATTAATCATTCTGGAACGATGGTTCGGCCAATGAATGCATAGGCATGTTCCAGACAGTAGCGTATCTTTGGATTGATTAGATTTTCAAAATGGCGAGTCAAAGGATTCATAAATTGCAAACCCTGTTCAGTATCGTATTCTCAGAATCGAAAATAAAAATAATGAAAATCATTAGAAACTTTCAATCTGAAGTTTCAAAAGTTACTATTTCTTGGCCTTAACGCTTGTTTCCTTATTTTCCTCTAATTTGCCCAGAAGAAGATTAACGCGTAACGCGTGCGAGTAGGAACGTAATAAATATCCTCACGGGATGAGAATCAGATCAAGCATGGCGAAGATGTACAGCCACGTCTTCAGCAATTCCATTAAACTATTGATGTCAAGTGTCCCCCAGGGTATATATATATATATATATATATATATATAGTGGTCGGTTTCTACATGTGCTGTACCTATCCTGGTATAGCTGCAGGAGTTCACGTACCGTCCCTTTCGTTTCTCTTTCAGACTTCTTATTTATACCTAAGCCCGTTATTTTCTCTTGACGTTATTTCTCCTTTTCCCATCTTCTTTCTCTCCACTGTCTACGTATATCCTTCGCTCCTCTTTTTATTTTCCCTCTTTATTTTCCCGGCCATTAGTACCAAAGGAAGACATCAGCTTCCACTCGGTGATTACCGAAGCGATATTTGCATAACACACGAGTCGCGCACCGCTCCCATTTACATTTTATTTTAATCGCGGTAATCGATCGAATCGCTCTGGAATTAAACGGGCCCCGAGTTCTGGACGTTGGAGACGGGTGGCTGCCTGTGGAAGTACTTTAAATAAAAATAAAGTACTTTGCAGCGGGACTACGTTCGGATGCATTAGCCAATGGGGAGCGTGCAAGTTACTTTAACGACGCTGGAAAACTCTATTCGGTTCAGCTAGACATCTAGGACTAGAGTACAGGTAGGTACATAAATATTGTACAGTCATTACTATAGTCTCGAACGTCACGAAAATATCTAATTTCAAAATTTCTCTATCAGTCTCTACTACGTATTCGTATACTTTAGTCTTACTGCCATATATACTTATATACTACCCATGTGTAATAAACTTCTCGTGATTGCCGCCGGTATTTCCTCTATGATTTATAACGTGCAATAGCCGCTGGAGCTTTGCGTAAACTTCATTCTATAATAAACTGCAAAGCACCTCTGGGATTCGCTAGAAATTAGGTATCCGTATATATCTATGTAAAATTCAGAACTAATAAAATCCTATACTCGCCATAAGAGATTGGCTCTATGATTATACCGTGTATTCCATCTGGTTTTATCGTGGCTTTTCACTATTAGATTATCATTCGGAATATCCTGTATCTCCGATAATATTGCTAATTGAGGCACTTAAAGCCCCGGTGGCATCGATATTCCAATAATTCAACCCCCTTCCTGTCGTGGGGTGTTGGCCACGATGTGTAAGGGTTCCGTTCGATTCCCGTGGGATCTGGTCCTTCGGTTTCACGGCAATGCATCACTCTGTCCGCAGTCCCGTAACTCACTATACAATACATACCTAGATGTATACCTATATACATACTCGCGGGAAGCTACATAAACCCTACGAGGATGGATAAACGCACATGTACTCGATATATATATATACATATATATGTAAGATACAGGGAAAGAGACAGTATCGGATAGATATACGAGCCAAAGTGAACGACGTATCTAATCTGACCTTTTTCGACAAGATACTTGCCCATCAGCATGAAAGGGTGGGTTAGGGAATCGTTGATATCTTCTAATAAATCTCTTTGAACTCGCCGAATTCGTCTGTAAACAATTCACAGATTACACATATATATAGGTATAAGAGTGCAAACAGTGATTAAAGTAAAATTACGTAATAGCACAGATTTTATTTGCACCTTGACATAAGGTATATCGATATTACTTGATTACAGTTTCCAGTCGATGTAGCTAATTATGATTTCACGATGACAGATAAGAGTATACGTGATCCTATGGCATTGGGATAAATTAGGTGTTCACAGTGAGAAATAGAAAGGGGTGCCCTAGTCAATGAGAGTTTGAAAAAAGGTTTAACGCCGTAGGAGCGAAAGCCATTACGCCTCGACACAATTGCATCACGGGTGGTATACGAAACTCGAGCCCTTTTCGATTATCGAGAAGTTGGCAGGGCAAAAGTGAAATGATAACCGCCAACTAGAGTAATAATCTAAAATGCGTAACGGAGCATAAAGATGCCATCGTGGAGATAGCGCCCGCATCGTGGCATCTGGCTGTACCAACTATACCTACGGTAGCGAATAAAAACGTACCAAACGTATGAGTATACCTATACAGATATAGGTATATGTGTTACATAGAGATTTTATGATAAAGCAAATGTAAATAGCGGCATGCGGAACATGCATACTCCCCATAGAAAATAGAGGGCACCGCATTTGAATTTACCGCCACTGAATTTCAACACGGGAATCTACTTGAATGAGATTGCGACCTGCGTGCAAAAATTTCGTGGATCGCAATTGGGGTAGCAGGTTTCTGCTTTAGCACTGATATGGAACAACGGAATTTTTTTTTGTTTTTACGATATTTATTCGACCGAGTTTTGTATTCGGAACGTACGTGTAATTCTGGTTTGTGTTTTATGGAAAAATGGTCGTTCAGTTTTTCTAGAACGCTTTGGGCTATTTAATATTGTTCGTTGGAGCGTTTCTTTATGTGTAGCTATAAATTATTCTTTGTGTATGCTTTCAGCCTTCGTGTAATGCGTAATACGATTGAACAATATGCCAATGATTTTCTAATGCGCAATGCCACTTTTCAGCCTCGAGAGTCTACAAAGAGTCTCGCATTAGTCACACACCATTTTGCCACCAGGCGTGACGTGCACGCTCTTTTTTTTCCTGATCGTTAATTCAAGTCCCCCTGCGTACGTGTGTCGTCCCTCTTCTTTAGGGAGAGATCCTCGCTTTCCCGCGCATTTTAAAATCCAACATGGCTACCCCAGTCACGTGGCTCTATAGGGGTGAATTAATGCATTCATTGTCACCCCGTTTTGATGCGTTCACGTAGCGTCCTCACGTTATGTTGACTGACCCAGATCCAGGGGACTCAAGTGTGCTTACCTGAATTCATACTCATCCACCCTTAAGTTTCAAAATCTTTCACCGAATTAATTCTATTCTATGAGGTTTCATATTAAATAAAAATTGGCCATATTATATATTTATTGGATCGTTTCGATATAGGGGATTATAGATATTAATTTTTTTGCACTGCTTCTGTGTAGGGTGTGTTTGCGAAATTTTATAAAGTTGCAAAATACTCGGTTGTCGACCTGCAGCGAGAATGAAGCGGAGGATGAGCAATGTCATATCCCGTGACTTCCGGTTCCTTTTCGATAATTAGAAACGGCTTTGCTCATAATAACAATAATGACGCGTACTTCGAACGCCCCGGGGTATATCGTTTGACATCAAAGTGACGCTCCTGCATGCTGGCAGGGGCAGCACGACTAATGAGATTCACTTTACAGTTTACCCTCGCGAATACGTTCCCTAGGTAGAGAAATATCCTTGGCTGCCTTTACCACCTTACGATCATTTCAATGTCGTTTTCTTTGAATTTCATCTTTTTTATTTCGTCTTCATAGAAAATTTTTGGCTTTTAGACTTTTCCTGAGTTGCCGTATCCATCTAGGGATATTACTAGGGATTTCGATTACTTGGGTTAGTTTTTAGGTTATGTGCGCCTATGAATTTGCGTTGCGCACGAAGTGCAGTGATATATGAAATAAATTTGAGGAGCGCTCCCTGCGTCACACTGATTGCACATCCGCTTCCGGCGCGAACTTGTACTTATTTTCATTCGACGCCATTATAAAATCACCCCCCCCCCCCCCGGGAGAAACATAATATTTATTGCCAACTTCCGTTCAATTAGGGGTTGACGACTTGCACAGAGGGTTGAAGCTCTTGCCTGGTCGCTCGATTACTAATGCTTTCGAAATCTATCCCCCACTTCCGAAAAGGATTGATTGAATTTTGCTGAATGATGGGTACTCAAGTTTTTTATATATCGGATATAAATATATTCTTTATGTAAATCATTTTTCAAGATAATTTATTAGCAAATCAAAAATACAGGTCCAAACATAATGTATCGACAGATGATATTTTCGGATTTATAACAGATAAAATAATTTTATATATAATTATATGTAGTATTACATAAGAAAACAATGCAGTTTATGAAAAAAATACTATAATATTAAACGTTAATGGTTATACATGAAAAATGTAGGTTATATTAATTGAACCAAACATACGGTCCCATGGTGTAATGGTTAGCACTCTGGACTTTGAATCCAGCGATCCGAGTTCAAATCTCGGTGGGACCTGTGAGAATTTTTTTCTTTTTACATATAATTTTCCTTTATCTAAATTGTTCTCTTCTTATCAGTGTATCGTGAAAAAAATATCAAGCTAGTAATTAACATCCTAATTACGCAATAGAGCGTATAACTACCACAATACAATTTGTACTCCATCATTACAACCGTAGCACGATAATTTTCCAGTACTATCACGAGACACACGACACTTATCATTCGCTTTAATAAAACATTACATACCTCCTATCAGTTCTTATCTCCGAATCTAAACACCCCACGCAGAACAGCAGCGACCTCGATTACATCAATCAGGTATTTTTTTTAATGAGGATTATAACGAGACACGAGAATAAGAAAAAAACACAACTATGTTATCACAGATAATATCTACGTAATAAGCTCAATACACCAATTCAAATATCTCCCTATTATATTTTCGTATTCTCATTCGTTTCACAGTATACAGCTACTATAGGTATATAGAAAAATATATTTTATTTGACTGTTTCGCTTGCGAATAAAGCAAATTTTACTGTTCCGTCGAGACAGCACGTCGTATTAGCACAGCCAACCGGAAACCAGCAACCATTTATATATTTACTAAGCATTGCCAATGCCGAGTAGGTAAAGCCTGCAACTGCACGCCAGATGGAAAGACGATAGCCACATGGGTTTCGTGTTTCTGAAGATAAATACGTTTACGAGGTAGCTACCTGTCTAGTAGTTGTTTCTTTTCATTTTTTTTAATTCCCCTTTCCTTATTTCATATACTTTAAGCTATCTCGCTACTATTCGGTAACAATGAACTAATTGTTCGGGTGGACTGTATTCTTTGGTTGTATGAATTACCAGGGATCGACTATACGTTTTTCTCATTAGCGAACAGCAAATCTGAATCTACCTCTATACGTATACTTTACTCGTTAAATCTGGCGGCAGCAGTTAAATCTACCAATTTTCCAGCAGGACTTATTCGATAGGATCGTAGTGACTATATCGTTACCCAACTTGATCGTTACTTCACGGAGGTTCATCAAGATGTGACAACACCCCCATGAAACTCTTGCTCCCTCGTAAAATACTTTCCCAATTTAAATTTAAGCGACGTCAATCCTTGGTAACTTTGCGGTTAACGAGCAGAACTCTATAACTTAGGCAAACGATAATACTCACTACTCGTTCGTTAACCGGTAGAATATATATATATATGATCGTATTCAGCGGGAAATTTCAAATTATCGATTGACCCATGAAAAAAGATTCGTAAATTATCATTGTTGAATTTGAACGCCTATTTTTTACAGAACATTAATTAACGAATTTTATGATTATTATCTCTTAAAGTATTTATTAGTTACTCGAAACAATGGAATTTAATTTCAAAATGGATATTTGAATTCGTCTGGAATCGTTCACTCAGCGAATATGGCAGCCCCTTCTGGCCATCCTCAAGTGCATAACTAATTTTAAACCCTTAGTTATAAAGGTACGTAGGTACCTTATCCAAGAGATAAGACACGCGGCCCGTGAGATCGCTTTCTACAAATTCAAGACATTAGGGGAGACTTGATTGGATAACAAACATTTTATCGAGTTTAATTTTGAAGAGTGAGCTACGGGCGACGTTAAACTTTAACAGCTCCTTCAGCAATAAATAATATTATGCACACGAAGCCGGTAGTCCCGACGGGCAATTAAATAAAATGTGATACCGTTCGAGTTATGACGGGAGCCTTTATGGTTTATGACTCGAGCGTATTTCTTAAATCTAGACGTAAAGTAGTCATCGCGTATGGGGAGGATCCGATGCTATTGTGTCTACAGTGTATGGGTTATATTCCTTTACTTTTTTTGTGGGGTGCACTAAAAAAAAAAAAGAATTAAGAGGACCAGGAAGGTATAAACGACCCAGTGCATTCTTTCCTGATGCAAATACTATAATATAATGCGTTAAAGGTATACAGGGACAAATCTTTCTATAAACCCGTCTATCCAATGGGGAATGTGAAATTTCGATGGGGAGCGCTCCTTTACATATTCCCAATATCGGTAGCGTCTTGAGCCAATTTCCCATCCTCGTAAAAGTCCTGATGTTTAAGATTTACGCGCGTCACGGCAATTATAACGTGTTTTATTATGGCCTTTCTTTACTCGATCCACTGCTCTTCTCCACCCCATGCGATCTACGCGTATACGCACGCATACGTATATACCCATGAAGACCCTTCACGAACTTATATCGTAAAAATGTTATTAGGCCTCTGTTTGGCTAGAAACTGGGAGACGTTTAAATAAGACGCGAAATTTTTATGCTTTTAAAGTGCGTGCAGCGTATAAAGGGACGCGTTCGTAAAAACGACTTCTTATACGGAAATGGGCTCTTTCTACTGTATCGAATGATTCTTGGGTATTTTCAGTTAGTACACAATGTCGGACTTAACTGCCCCTAAAAATTGTTTGTCTAGTAAATTTTTTGAGAACGTATCGTAACCTCTTCTTTCTTTTTATTAGACAGTCGTTGAGAGCTGTGCAGAATGTTTTAGAAATTTTATTCATTTTTTACGTATGATTTTGAACTGAAAGATATTTTTTTATTTTTATAAAAATTGAACGAAAGTGGGGAACGAAGTCTTTCGTTAATTAAGTGGATGAACAAGCGTGTCTCTTAATTCGGTGATTAGGGGTAATTAAGGAGCGTAGCGTTTTTGTTTTGCAGTAAAATGATTTAATGACTCTGTGTAAAAATAACCTGCCCCATCGGGTTTATTGTAGCCACCCCATTTTCATTCCCTCGGGGTTTTTGGGAACGGCCATAATTTTATAGTTTTATGTAAACTGTATCGGGGCCATGAAACTTGACGGTCTATGGCATTTTAATGGTGATTGGGGAAGGCTATCCGATATGGGATTTCTTAGATATAAATTTTTCATGCATTTTTTTAGTTCACGCAAGACAAATTTGTCGTACATTCGTTGGAAAATTCATGTTATATCGTCATTGTGACATGATATTTACATTTCTTTTTGATAGCTGAGGTATTGTCAAGGTGTAACAAGTGCAAAATAACATAAAATATGTGCTGAGAGATATTGCAGAACTCTAATAACTTAAATATGATAAATGATTGCTGAGTATACACCGAACCTTCGATAGCTCAGTTGGTAGAGCGGTGGACTGTAGTTGGTATGAAACGATATGAAAGACATCCATAGGTCGCTGGTTCAAATCCGGCTCGAAGGATTCTATTTTTTTTTATGATCGTATTGAGAAATATTTAATTAATAACGTAAACATTAACGTACCTCGATAATTATGCTAACGCTGAAATATGTTTATTACGTTGATTATTCAAATATCTCAATATCCATACGGTTGGCAAAGTTCGAGAAAATTTATTAACCGGTAAGCAAAACTGGAAGTGCGAATAAAAAATGCATATTTATGCTCGAATTAACATATATGATGATCAAGTTCTTTATACGGCGTAATGCCCAGCTGAATATGAAGATAAATAATATTTAAATTTCCTTGTGCTCCACTATTTATAACCCACGGTTTGATGTAATCCACGTTTGTCTTTACATAACTACAATTTATTTATAAACATCGTTATGTATTTTCTGAACTTAAAAAAAAATTTAGGTTCCACCGAGATTTGAACTCGGATCGCTGGATTCAGAGTCCAGAGTGCTAACCATTACACCATGGAACCTCTTATGATATAGTTCATCCAAAAATCATCTAGAAAGGGCACGCAAGTCATTCATTACTTAATCATTAAATTACATCCTCCCGCTCCAAATTGCTCTATTAAAATATGAATTATTCATATAATATTCCTGCTCATAATTACCACTAAGAATAGCTTCCAAACCTTAAGGCTACCCCCAGTGTTTAAAACATCCCTAAAGCAAATCAGCCCTCTTTACTTACATTTCCCCATAAATATAAAAAAAAAAGAGTAAAATTTCCCTAAGACTAGGAACAAAGATTACTGAATGAAAATTCAGAGTGCTGACCAGTTCACAATGTGACCTCAACCTCCCTCATTAAGCAGCATTAAGGCGATCCCCTCCTAACAGCAGATGATGATCACCATGACTGGTACAATTAATCAAAAATATAGAATTCGTAAGTATCCCATACTATAGGGGTCATTCTGGCGAAACCACTCAAATTAATAAGAAGTCGAAGCATATTCTTCTAGCAACGCGCTACTTGACGTCCAATCAAATCATCCCCTTCTCGTAAGAGAACCCCAAAATTTAGCAACACCCTCGATTTCATTTCTCTCTCGTATTATTCCATGGACGATACAATGCTCTTCCTTACGCTCGGTTAATCCTTGACTGACAGCTTATCCTTCCCACTACTTACGTACTCACATATGAACGCATACGTGGATACATATAAGCACATACGTCCGAAATAAATAGCAGCGTGTCGCGTTACGCTCTGTAGGTGCAGGCACCCGTCACCAGATGACAACCAGGAACAAGTGGCATTGTTAAATCGTTTTAGATTCAATCACGGATGATTCAGAGAGATTGGACACGCTCGGATGATCGAGACGGGATTTGGTATTTTTTTTTCGATTCGCCTATCTATACGAGCGTCATTCTCGCAATCGGGCGCACTAACGCTATTTCAACCGATATCCGAATTCCCGAGTGTTTCGCTCTGGGCATAAAGGATCCTCCACAACGGGCCACAAGCGGGATTACGAATTGAACGCGATACTCGCACTGCGAAGAGGGTGCCCACGCGGCACCGTAATGTGCTTGGATTGCACCCCATAGCGATCCACTTTGCTGGAAAATTAATGCAACATGCAATTTAGTTTCTTGCGTTAATATCAGTGGACAGGCGGATACGAATTGCCACGAAAAACAAAATGATCATTTTGATTCGCGTTTAAAGCCACCTGATAGAAACTAGGTCGTATGGAGATTTCTAATAAATTAGTGTCATTCAAAATTCTTTGATCGCTTGGGGGAATATTTTTTTTCATACTTTCATTAGCTACGGTATAGTGACTTGGCAGTTTAGGATGAATAAAAACGCGTTTAAAATAAATGGATTTTTCTGTCTTCGTTATCGAAGACGTGTGTAAATTTCGAAAAGATGACGTACGTGGACTTTCTATAGTATCGGTGGCTAGATTAGAGGAGATATTTTTTTCGCCAGTCATCGCTCTAAAGGACGTTTAACTTTTCCCCATTTTATAGATTCCTACAATCTCATGGTGTTTTTGCCAGGACTCATGGAATCCTCGTGCAGGAAATTCGCTCTTACTAGGTTCTGTATTTTTCGCGCGGAGCCAACGTACCGCGACGATTACATCTTTATGGTTTTATAAAAGCGGCTGCAATTTAGAGCAGAGATTCTATCTCACCCTCGAGTGGGCGAGTCTACGTGTAGATACTACGTGTACACAGGGTGGTTTACAACGTCCGCATCAAATTTGAAATTGACGTAATTCGTAATGTCCGCAACTCGGAAATCGATGTTTCAAATTATTTGATGAAACGTTTCTGTGATGATTTTAAAATAATAATGATAATCATCTGTTTCTACAACTTCTCTAGACGTGCGCAGTTAAATGAGATTTGTTCAAGTCAATTTCAGATTCCTTTGCATTGGCCAGTCGGTGTCAAAACTAGAGGTTCTGTATTAAGGTTATCAATACGACAAAAATTACATAGCCTTGAACACCGAAAGGTATGGACAATTAAAAACGACAAAAAGGTAATCTTAGTTATGTCTTTCTTTGCGCTTTCAGTGATCCTGGTCAATTTTTTATCATCACTGATTTGTGGTTATCTCTCATTTTTCGTATCTTTTTCAGTATCTTCAAAATATTGAGAGACATTTAACTGCTGTGGATATTGTTGTGGCTGTCGCTGTGGATATCGCCGCAGCAGTCTCTATGTCTGCCTCTGTCGTTGAGGCTGTCGTGGATGTCGCTGTAGCTGTCTCTGTTTTTTTGCTTCTGTCGCTGTGAATGTGTCTATATTTCTGTCTCTATGATTTCGAATTTTATCATTTTAAAATCATCGCAGAAAAGTTTCATCAAATAATTTGAAACATCAACTTCTGAGTTGCGGTCAATTTCAAATTTGGTGCGGACGTTATGTGACACCCTGTATAAAGGAGTAGTATTTCAACAGGGGTGCACGAGCCTCCCGTTACAAATTTATTTTTGCAGCAAATTACGTTACACAAAAAAAGAAGTACCAGCATGCATCCTACATCAACCATACGACTATCTAAGCACTTACTAACCTTTAATAAGAAATAAGTTTATCTATACACTTATCACGCTACCGATTTCTTCCATCAATGAAGATAACGGCATTCGTCCAAGTGCGAAGTTGATTTCTAGGAAGAACTTCAGATTCAATTGCGTCTTGCATATAAGAAATGGGTGCAATCCAACGTCGTGCAAAGATGTCCCAAGTATATTGACGAGAGAAACAGACTGAGACGGTTAACTACATAGAGTCAAAGAGCAAGTGAGAGAACGAAGATAACTGCATCGAGCCGGGAAAACAGGCGGCGATACGCTGATTTACGGCAAATCGCAATTTTACATGTTCGAACCGCAACAGCCGCAGGTGAGCTGACAAGGAGTTTCAGGTTACCGTGAATAATGTGTAGACATAATAAGATCCTGGTTAAGACTTGCACCAGGAAACGAGGTACGAGTGGCAGACGGCAGCGTCGTGGTGCATTGACGTCAGCGCCCTCTGGATTAATGAGTCGAGTTATCACGACGCGAGGGAACATTTTTTTTTAATGAACTTCACTGCCAAAATATTCTCCTGGGTATAAAGCAGAATAAGACAGAATATCTATATACACTTAGCATCGTCTTCTTCTTCTTCGTCCTTGTCTTACTCTTACAGCGCCGCGACGGTGAGCTCCGTTGCTTCGCTGCAGGGACTTAATTATCTAATTAATTAACCTCAATCAGAACGATGAGTAATTTCTCGGTTCGGTGGCGCCTTTGCCGTCGAGACTTTCTTGTCACACTGACTGCAGACTGAATTACGGCTGAGTTCACGGCAAATCGATTATCTTCCAATGCCTACCGTCGGTACTGGCTCTGCCGTCCTCTGTGTTGCTCTATACTCTATTACCAATCCTGTTCTGCATGGGGTGCCTCGAGAATCTCACCCCCCGGCACTGCCCTCTCCTGTCACTATCGAAAATCTCACCCCGTAACAAGCCAAGTACCCCGAAGAACCAATCAAAAAAGGGAAAAAAGTCCAACTAATCTCACTCTTAAGAAAATAAGGGATGATTCCAACAGACGTGAACTACCCTATACGTATAAAATTTTTTTGGGGTGGAAAATAAAAAACACTAGGCCCGTCTCGAATCTCCAACGATGTGTAGCTGACATCTTTGACACGTCGAGTGGTTTACGCCGGGTCCAGCTTTCGAAGTTCCACCCCCTATACTGAGTGCTATTAGGGTGGTTGTTGGCTACTATTTTGCATAAACATCTCCGGAGTCGAATCCTCCCTCGCGATGCTGCACGGGGGTCGAAAATGAAACGTCCAGAGCGGAGATTCCTTTAAGCAAACCGCATAATGGGTCAGAAGTGTTTTCGCAGTTGATTTGCTGTTTATTCAACGTTTATCCAATGCAAGCAGTAGATACCAACCTTACAGCCGTGAACCACTGTGAAGTTTTAAGCACGGTTTAACCCTGGCCTCGGGTATGTTTAGCTAACTTCGTATTTAGTTAGTCAACCCTGCCCTCGGGGTGTCGCGGGAAATGACAAGTGGCACGCCACCCCTGCATCATATATATATATACACATACATGTGTCCACATTTGAAACCCAATAGGGTATATCTATATATATATAGAGCACACTCCACTTCACCTGTCCCCGTGCATGTCTATATATTATGCGTATCTATCTGTGTATTATCGATCACTAAAGCCTTTCATGTGCTAATCTCTGTTTATTTAATCAAATGCTAATAACGCCAATAAACCGAGGGTGCATATCGTTTTGTATTTATAAAATTATAATATATCCCGAGTAAGCGTCGGATGGCCATTACGTTAGCAAGTGTCTATTTGTCGAGCGTTTATCCCGTTTAAGCTATAATAAAAACAACGTGGGAATGATCTTAGAGCCAGTGATGAAGGAGGCTTTAATTAAAGGGTACACAGTATCGTAGGTACTAATTTTATCGGTGCAGTATTATAGTGACAATTTCTATGCACCGTTAAGTCACGAATGGATCATTTAGTTTTTGATTGTTTCTGAAAGTTTTCGGTGGCAGTTCTCAATGGGTTTCTTATGCTACATTTATTTCATTGTCTTGGCCCATCATGGTTGGCATCTCTGATAATTTTGCAATCAGCTCATTCGCACCTTTTGTTACTTCGTCGTGAATTACTTTACAGGCTGCAATTAAAGTCTGGTGGACTTTAATGCAGCGACCTCCAATGAATTTTGATGCTCCCTTCGACCTTATCGATGTCCCTGCTTTCGTGTCGTCGATCGATAACGTTATACACAGATTCGATGGAGAGCTCACGCACGTGTCGTGACGCGGTTTATCGTTACGTATTGCGTTTACGCGATGCGATTAAACGTCGCCGACAGGATTAAAGCCTCACACTCAACAGGACGAGCGATCGTTTCGATGTTCTGAAAAAAAAAGGCATTTCCATACCTATAGTATCTATCTACCCACCTACCCGGGCTGCAGGACATTTACTTTAACTGCGTGCAGGAATTCTGTGTGTACCTACGTATATCTATATTTTAGCTATTCACTACGTGATGCCATGTGGAAATGAGTTGGGCACTGAAAACTTTGACAGTAGCTATGGGGAAGTTAGTAGCATTGGTTGACATATATAACTATTTTTTTGGCTCACTGCTACGTTTTTAGTTTTTGCATTTTATACGGAGTATTTTGAATTACATTTTACTTTGTACGTCTATATGTTTGTACCGGATTAAAAAAATGCTGAAATAATTAATTAGTAAGATCGTTATCTGGATTGTAACTTTTCAAAATTAATTTTTGTGATCTAGCTTAAGGTGGGGATTGATAATATTTGAACGTATAGTGAGATTTTTATATTTTCAATGCGATTCAATCGGGTTCAGCCATATTTATTTATTCGCTAGCCAGTTTGCTGGCGCGGCAAAAATTCCCCGGGGCTTAAGAGAATGTTTTTTCCAGCAAATTCCATTATGTCGTAATCCACGAATTGCGCGGCAACGCTTTAAAATTTGAAAGGTTTCATATATCCGCCAGCTGAGCTGCTCGCGCTCGCTGTGAAATCTCGCGATTCTTTTTGGCTTGGATTGTTTTTTTTACCTTTCTTCCTGCTGTATCGAAGAGCCTGCTTATATGCTGCTATGTTCACAATTTGCGAGTAAACATACGTGTCACAATGTGACGTCGTCGTTCTGTCTGCAAATTTCGCACAAGACATTTTAACGCATTGAAAGAATGTTTATATGAGGAATTCCTTCTTTTCGTAGCTCTTTACCTTTGCTAATGGATTACCTTTATCAAAATGTTTTCCCACAGACAGTTCTACTTTTCACGATTGATGAAATCCTATCCGATACTCAAACTCATTGACATTTACGATCGCCAGGTAATCATTTATAAATGCCATCCCGGAATGGTTTCACTAATTTTTTTATACGTTATTTTATCAATTCATCTTTTTTACAGTCGTTTATTCGTCTATACGTTTTGGACAATATCTTCGTGTGCATTCTCATGTACATACTTTTTTATGCTGCACTTTGGTACGCTAATAAGGTACGTTGCTTATTGATGGATTTTATTAATTCTGATAATTTTTTTTTCTTAACCCTGCGTATACACATTTTTTGCTATCTTGATTTATACCAAGGGTCTGTGAAACGCTGCGATTTCGCGCACCTACATCTTTGGTTAAAGCGAACGTATTGTGGTCGTTTTTTTTTTCACTAAATCAGAAATAAAGTCACGAAAACGCTGGTACAGGTAAAAATCTAAGGAAATTCATTCATTAAAAGTACTAAGCACGGGAAGAGAACTGTTTTCTTTGAAAAACCCCGGGTTCTGAGTGTTTGAAAATTTCGGCAGGTCTCCCAGACCCACGTGTGTATACGTAGGTTTAATCGTCCAATTAATGTAGGTGATTAAACGAATTGAAGAAACGAATAAAGAAATGCTTCTCACCGTGGAAGAGAATAGAACGGTAAGTTTCATTATTCAAATACATATAATATTTTTAATAAAATTCTCATTAATGCAGTGTTAATTGAGTTACGTATAAAAGGCACTTAAGATTGCGTAATTTAAAAATTTTTTTTTAATGGATCGACGACTCGTACAGGTATACTTATTTTCATCATGAAAATTATAAATCATGATCCTTCGTAATTAAAGAATCAAACAGCAACAACTGTGCTCATCAGACTCGTTATAAATAAATATTTTTATTGTCATTGATGATTGGTGGATCATACACATACTCGTAATGATTTATTATTACAGAAATTAGACGACGTCATAGCACTGAAGAACAAACGCGCCGAGTACGAGGAAATAGTAATTAAAGCGGTTAGTGGATAATACTGTTTAGACTATTTGATTAATGATCGGTGAAAGGGAATCATTAACTATCTAATCGAATCAATCGATTTGCCGCACGATAATAGTGATCCGCCAGTTCCATTCGCTTTTATACGTTTCTTTATACCTTTTTCCATTGGTTTCCTGGAACCCATGTCATTTGTACGCAACCCACATAGATTGAACAAAATATTAGTACAGTCGTCTGCGCCATATGCACGTGTACACTTAGCGAGTCGTTAGTCATACAAAAATTAATATGACTTACGTTACGTTGTAGAAAAGTGCACAAAGAATAACCGCAAAACATCTAGATAACGAGGTGGGTCTGTAATTGAAAATTGTATATTATTTAATTAAATGATATTAATGACTTTCGGTAGATGAAGAAATTAGGTAACGAATTGGTCGCGACGGAAAATAAAATGGCGGAATTGGAGAAGATCCTAGGAAAAGTACTTGACGATATTTCAATCAGCTGTCCAATCAGTTTTTAATTCAGTAATTGTTATTAAAAATTAGATGATTTTCAGTGTAAATCTTGGGAAAATGCATATGGTAATTGCAATGACGGAATCGTTACGTCACGAGAAGGCGAGCCTCCCGAAGGAACGAAAATTGCATCAAACGTATTCGAGGACGTCAAGGTACGTAGTAAGAAAAAAAATTCAATTTTAACATGGCGTGCATTGTATTAAAAGGAAATAAAAAAATCAAAGGTCCTCGAACCCTCATTCCCGCCGCCATTACCGAAAGAGCCGCCACCCAGGAAGTACGGGATCTTTGTCAGTCGTCCAGCCAATCAGCGTACAGTGGCGTTGCTTCCAGCCCCTAAGAAACCACCCCAAAAATTCGGATTCAAGTAACGCAGCCTCGGCCGAAAATTCCTCCAGCGAATCCATACGTAAAGGTGCGTACACAGATTTTTGTCTACGTCCAAAGACATTATCTTTTTTCACGAGGAATAAAAGTGTCTTGATTTACAGTTGCCGAAAGAATATGGCCGAGATACAATCGACAGCAGGAAGGTGACAGGCGACGATATTGTCTAAAAAAATATTCCAGCAAGACACTTTCGAGAAAGACGTCTGGCGCCATAAAGAAATTCCCAATGGGAGCGTTTAAAACCTTAAGCCCTTTTACCAGGTCCGTCTTAGGCCTGGCACCCATTTTGTTAAGGGACGACTGATTATGGATCCAAGTCCCATTTATATTTGTTTTTTTTTTCTGTACAAGATAAAGCTGAACGTATTATCTTCGTTATGGCGTATATACAATCATTCGCGACGGCGTCGGTTATATTTTAAACGAGACGTCTACGTACTTATACACCTACGTATGATTTCACACGGATGAATCGGGGCGTCATGCAATGTGATTATCTTGATAATGATATTGCACGTAGGTGCATAGCGCCGTAATGGCATCGCGAGTAGTCGTGATTCTTAGAAATTCAATGTTTACCGTACTTTATCAATTTCTATGAGAATCGGCTATGCGCCTGCACGCTTTGTGAAATAAGAAGAATCTGTAGTAGATACCTATCTCTATTGCTTTGAAATACGAAAACAGTTTCTCGTCGTTGAAACTCGCTGGGTTATCGACTTGAAAGCCTCGCCGGCAATAAAATCCCGACGAACTGTAAACAGGTCCAATGAGAATTCGCCAGAAATTTTTCGGCGACAAGTTCGTATTTCGCGAGATGGGAAATGCACTCACTCGGTGTCGGCGATAAGGCGTGTTGAATTTTATCGGAGAAATCGACTCGGTTGAAACTGTGTTGATAAATGTTATTCAACCTGATATATATTATTATAATACATTGCGCGATTGATAAGAAATAATTGCGTGTGCCATTATAAATTACTTATCTCTGATCTGATCAAAGTGCACTTCAAAGAAGTAAAGCCCATATCACGGCGCAACCTTTAATTTGCAATCAAGAGCACGCTTAAAAATAAAATAAAACGATAAATACAAAATTCTATTAATTTTTACAAAGAAATAATTAATAGAAATTTATACAAGTCGGGCTACGGGCAAGCATGACACTAAAGTTACAGAAAACACAAGTACAGAAAACAAGTATTAGAAACACCTTTCACTCGTTACACATCGTAAAGCAGTAATAATATACAATAGCTACGTATATCTATTAAAAGAGAAATTTATGACATACAATTAGAATGAAGTAATATAAAAAAAAAATGTACGTGAGAGCCATCCAAAAATCATATTTGCAATTACAATGCTTCTCACATACCCGTTTTCAATCAGCAAGTCAATCGCTTGCGAGCATGACGCCACTTTCAAGGTGAGCAACGAGAATGAAAAAAATATTTCAGAGTCTACAAAAACAAACAACAAAAACTATCTATACGTATTGAGTCCACTAGAATAAAGTTTTCAACTTCGATCATTACGCGATAATGGCATTTCTTCGTAAAACGTTAATAATCGTATTTTTTATGCATGCATCCTAAACATAATTTCACTTAACCTATCTCTGACAGTCCGTATAAAAAGTAACGTGAAAACATCAAAAATACAGATAACAGTAATTTATACGTGAAACAGGGTGCAACGTCATCAACGACCGATCATCAAATCCGATCGCGAATACCAATAAGAAATCTCGGCCTTCTGACCCAGCAACCGAACTACATAGAGGTACCAGAATCTAACTTTCACTGACGACTCGTTAGGTGTGCTGCACTGTTAGCCAACAGGAGTCGGTTTCGAATCATTCACAGTCATTCCGCGGCTTGGAGACCCGACGGCAGCACAACTTCTATAGCAAATAGGTACAGTCATTGGTTGATCTGTTATCATAGAGGAAAACTCGCGTCCTGTTATCTGACTACGGTAACAATAAACAAAAATCAACAAGTTTGCTAATTTTATTCGGGTAAACGAGATTGACGTCATTGCCATCAGTGCGTGAATGTGTTTACGTTATAATAACAAGAAAAACCTAACGAGGAATTCCGACATTTTTTCTTGGGAATAACGTGACGCGTTACAGTAGAAGGAAGTGGAAACGGACTGTGTTGACCAGACTGACAGTTTTACCTTGTGCTTGATAGAAGTCTGACGACTTCTGTTACTATTCTACTGACTCTTGTAGTACTTTTTTTTAATTTTCAACTTAGCTACTTAAAAGGTCCAAGTGTTTTGGAATTGTAGGGTAGTACTTTGTATCAGTAGGTACGTAAATAGGTGTACGCGTAATTTTTTTAACGGCACTTCTGCATGGGTATTATTTACGGTGAAGATGCGTGATTCGCGAGAGGAGGGATCTTCTGGAAAGTAAAAGTAGGAGGAAAGTGAGAGTTCTGGTGTAAGGATTCTGCCGAAAGTGAGAGGACGGATTACTGCGTGATGCTCAATCGTGACTGTCGCTCTACAGAGACGCGTGTTATCTTGTGAAAATGGAATGATAAATTTGTTTTGATTTCGTGGAAAAAAGAGTTACTCGTTACATCTGTTTTTGTGATCTCTCGTGAAAAATCTTGTAAGTGACTATAATCGTTATGAACGTTTTGTTTTATCCGATTGATAAAGTGATTGATTGACTGCAATCAATACTCGCATCATGATACAAAAGGAGGGTTTTGAAATAATGATATTGTGGTACTTTCCAAAGGTTTGAAATTACTGGAGGCGACTGATTATGGCCATGGATACGAGTACCGTACGCCTCGTCATTTTCCTGGGAATGTTTTTAGTCTTCGCCGGCGATTATAGCGCCGTGATATCGTCCATTTTTGGAAATGGCCCCGAGAAGAATTCGACCATTAATCCAAAAGGACCTGAAGGCCCACCCAAAGAGGGACCGCACGCAGAAAGAATGGCCATTTCATTGGCGAAGAAGGAAGCCGAGGAAGAGAACGGTAAGAATATATCCGAATATATTTATCCATAAAAAATTATAATCATATCAGACGTAAATATTAAAATTTGAATAAAAATAAATACCTATCATACCGTACACTTTAATATCGTGCGTGACTCCATGCATGTGTTACGTGATAAGAAGCATTTCAATTACGCAAGCGACACGCACGCTTGATATTATTCCTTTTTTCAAATCGGTATCACGCGAATTCATTAATCGTGTTTATATCACAAATGACGTATTCAAATGTGTTTGGTAATCGTCAGAAATCGTATATAAAGTTCTACACGTTTCTTAAAGCGACAGAATATACGTAGAATCGCAATATGCTATCGCAGCTACATCGTAGGCAATGATTTAAATAGCATGGATACGGATAGTTGTTACTATACTCTCTAAGAAAATTAATATGGAAATTGGCTAACCTGATTCTCTCTGAAATTGAATATGGCAATGAGATTTCTCACATTACCATCGACCTGTCGAGACATTCGAGTGCTTCTGTAATTACTTAGAAACTATCAATCTACAACGCGGTTAACTATCATCCGCCATTATGCTTTTATATTACGATCTATAAACTGTCCCGCGGTTTACGTTTAAATTCATCAAGGTCAAAGGTGGTATTGCAAGAACTACAGACCTTTTTCATTCGTCTGTACGATCCTTCGGAATTACCTTGAGTCGTTCATGCCTTGTGAATATCAAGGATAATTTGCGTATCATATAAGGAACGTGAGAAATTCTATGAAAATCTTTTATAAGCGTTTTTTACGAACAGTCATTAATTCAATATACGTCTTACTCTGTCTTCGAATCAATTATCCAACCGGATCTGGTCCAAATCAATTGACTGGTGTCGTTCACCTTAACACAATCGATACACGCCATCTTTTATCTCTAGAACTCCCGGAGCTAAATTTAATAAAAAAAAAACTGTTTTCTTGGAATTTTCTTGATGTACAAATAATAGAAAAATCTAGTGGAAAATCGTGGATACGTGGAATCTACTATGGAATGTAATTAGAACTCGACACGCTCAACCTAATGCTTAATGAAGCTACGAGAGTTTCCGTAGATCGTGCATTAATGAAGCGTAACATTGAAACGTCGTTTCAGGTTAATGATTTCAGATGTAGAGAATCAATGACATTGGCGTATATACTGTAGAGAGTAATAGTATCGTGCACGAGGTGTATTGTTCTAGAATAACGGAACACTTTGATCTTTACGCAATGCGTGATATTTCTTCCGGTATTATTTTGACTTCCGGATATGTACTATAACATGTCTATATCACTTCCGTAATTTTCTACTAATAGCATACAAGATTTCTGTATAATAGTTTTCTATTTGAATATAAGTACAATTTCTAAAATTTCATTACTCAAGAAATTTTCAAAGATTCAGTTGTTGTCTTTTACTTTTTTTTTCAA
Organism: Pachycephus smyrnensis; assembly: GCA_030142225.1. Classification (NCBI taxonomy): domain Eukaryota; kingdom Metazoa; phylum Arthropoda; class Insecta; order Hymenoptera; family Cephidae; genus Pachycephus; species Pachycephus smyrnensis. The sequence goes on along the minus strand of JARQST010000266.1, from coordinate 453,943 downwards.
CCTTATTGCACCTTTACCTAAATTCACTTGACGCGGAATTCAAAACTCTCATGAATAATGGAGGATCTTGTATTGCGATACGGCTTGAAAGATTCGTGTGCTGAATATATATACGTCACTGAATATATTACGCAACCATTTGATGATGGAACGAAAATATTTATATTTTTTGTTTAAAAATATTGAAGGATGAGTGGACAAGAATGATAAAAAATATCGCGAGAAAAAGTACGCTAAATTATGACTTAGAATTTAGACTTACAGATAACGACTACTGAAAACGAGACGAGACCAACATGGCTGACACGCAAGTATGGATAAATTAGTGACGCAATCGTCTATAAATATTTTGAAATGTTCAGCATTTAGTTGGAGTTTTTTCGAGAATATTTTTTATGTTTTTTTTTTTACAATTACTTTCTTAGGTAATTCTCGGAGAGCTAAGTTGATGTCTACCATCAAGACTGCCTGTTTGCCAAAATTAATTTGCGAACTTACCTCGACCGCGAATCAGGATCAGCTGAGCGATATGGAACGATCACTTCTCAATCTGATCAGGTATTAAATTATTCAGTTTTATGTTAATTTATTCATGTCACTAATGATATATAAAAACGATAGTTAATTTATTACTTGATCGCACTATACAGTTTTGCAAAAGTGATAATTGCACAAAATATATGCAGTATACGATTTCGCTACTATATTAGCAGTACACAAAGAACTTCAGGTTTACTTTCAAACTCTGGACTCTCTGAACTCGACGACTTTCACAACTTTCATTCGCCGATGGCTGATGCAAAAAATTGTAACGTGTTTCGATAAATCTAAGTCAACAGTCAAGACAAAATATGAATTTACCAAGATCGATTACAACGATCAATAATATAAATATCCATTGAAATGACAAATTCCAGAAGAATTTTTTTGTCAAAAACGGTCAAATCGGGTCGACGTGAAAGTCACGATCCTTACGTAAGTCACGGATCCAAAATCGGATACTCGTAGCCTCGTATTACGAGTCTTGCTCTGAAGCAGTCAATACTTTCTTTTTCGCGGATTATTCAACACCCGCGTGCTTTCTCCGACCGTCAAATACAGAGAGTGAAAACAATGTCTTCCCAGCCCCATATTGGTATAGCATAGACACAACTATACCCGAGAAGAATACATAAAACTGAAAGTATTAAATAAAAAGTAAATCTAATAATAAAAAATAGAAGTAACCACCAGACAGTTTTTGCTTAACAGGTCAAACGTTCCCGAAAGATCTAATCTTCATATTCATTTAGATACGAACACAATGACAAACACAAAGTCGAGATCATTGTGCCGATTTTTATTGGTTGCATCGTATCAGCGAAAATCGATCAAAATGAATAGATTAAAAAAAATTTGCATTTATTCTTTATATATCCACATTGAACTTTGACATTTTACGATTATAGAGCCACATTTTTTCCTTCCTAGTTTTATCGCACTACGCCATTTTTTTCAAATTTAAATACCGTATTAGATGGATTTAAAAAAATTGTTTAATAACGTGCATGACCTTCAAGTATGGGTAAAGAAATATCGAAATTCTTATGAGTATGCAAAAATTCATTGATCCAATTTCGACGTCTCATGTTACTTGTGGGTCTTATGCCTAGCAAGTATTCTTGTACAACCACTCATTACGGAATATGGCTCTCGTGGAAACCTTCGCTAATTATACGTTACTGCGTTTATGGCCGAACTGCACAGCCAGACATAACACGAGAGGTACTGTTACACTCTCTAACTGTTTTCCCGTACACTGGGGTACGCTAATTCAGTTGTATAAGTTCTAATCGTCGAGCTCGTTAGATTGCGGTACGATTCCAGCTACCGATGTATAGATATATACAGACGTAGGCGTACGTAGATATTCCGTGATACGCGTATAAGCTGATATAGAAAGTAAAAGGCGACTCGCCTTGTGCCTGTTCTTGTCTTTAGTTCTCAACGTGTTCGCCATGACTGGTTATCGCAATAGTCTGTTTGGATTACAACAACGAAATCTATAAGTCATTGGAATGACGACAACTTGACTCTGACGTAGATAATAATAAGCGCGGGGATTGATAATTGACATCAGAGAAATTAAGGGAAAAAAAGATGGCTAAAGAGAACTTTATGAGGATGTTGGTTTTTAAGAGTCACTCGTGCGGATTGCATAATTTCTGGAAAATTAATTTTTGCAGAGACACCAGTCTGAGCACGACGGCGGAAGTCGCATCGAGATATCATTTCGCGGCGCACATGGGACAACTCATTTCCGGTCTCGAGGGTCAGGGATGCCACAACTTTTATCCTACTTGCCCATTGCCGGGATCCAGCGTCCTCAACATGATGAAGAAAATTCGACTTCGCTGATGATGATCTCTCATACGACTTTCGTTATGATTTTTGATGAATTCTGTGATATATCGCAATTACGTGAAAATTGACATTGTTATCGGAACGGGCTCTTTTGGAGGATCCAGTAATTAGGATTTTTAATTTTCTAATTAAGAACTTTGATTTTTATGAGAAACTTGACAAAGGGGTTATCGTTAATGACTTTGCTCAGCTTGTTTACCTGTGTATTATTCATTGAGACATCGATATGTTTAGGATTGTTATTTAGCGTTGCTAAATATTCATACGTACTGTTAATTGACGTATACTTTTCTTATTGCAACAAAATTATGGACTTTTGTAGCAACACTTGCATCGTTGCATTTGAATCCTAAGGATTCATGTAACGTCAAAGTATAAGTAATGTATAGTGTTAATATTTTGTCTTTTAACAATTCTTAGTGCACTATTCTCGTAGATCTATTCATTAAATATAGATTATGCATTTAATGACTATGTAATAAATTAAGGACACTCCTTGTAGGAGTACTGATGTAGTATTACGTACCTATGACGTATTTAATATATGATAAGTTCTTAGTCCGTTAAACATTATTTAAGAAAACACGAAAATTTATACAATTACTTGTAAGAGGAGGAAATAAGAATTAAGGATTATTAAAAAATATTCTGTAAAATCTTAGGTAACTAATTCGTACTCAAAACGTTCGTATTACGAATAATATGGAATCTCATGACTTCACGTATTTAACATTCTATCCAAATAATTAATCGTGGAACTAGTCTGACTCAAGAATAATAAGATACAAATACTTTTATTTTAATTACCACGATTGTGAACAATTTCATAACAAAGTGACTAACAATTGTACAGGAAATCAATGAAAATGTTTGATAATTAAAAGTAACAGTGTCGATTGAGAACCAGTGCTATGAAATGTTTCTCCTTTATCCTCCTTAAACCAAAGATCATTACGAAATTCTGTGGGAAAAATACACTTATGGAATGCGGGAAACCCAAAGTATTAATGTTATATTACAGTTTGACTACAGTCAAAATCTTACCTATCACGCGACACCTAAGGCTACAAAAATTATGTCACATCAACGACATTAAAAACAAAGTTTCCACACAAAAATAGTATATACCGAAGGTCGGCCAATGACAAAATCTTAATTATCAAACGTCACATACCCAACCGTCTTACTGCACTATTCGAAAAATAAATAATTTTGAAATTACCAGTCTACTCGCATGAACGTCATAATCGTCATTGGTAACAAGAAGGTACTACTCGGATTTCAAGTCTAATTCCAAGAGTTCATTTTCGCCTGGCACACCATAGTGCATATATAACTATACTTCCATACACATACTGTACATCACGCACCCTGTAATTTCCACAATGGTAGCAGTGACCAAAGGTCTTTGGCTTTGACCCCAGCAATTACAGAGTCAAGAAGAAGGAAAGGCAATTGGCCTCACTAGTTTCTCGCATTTGACGGTAGGTATCGTAATATGCGTACAAGTATTTAATCTCTCATAATTCGGCTGCAGAAAACGGAGAGAGTGTTAGCACTTCCGGTTCCCTAATTACTTCCTGTCGAGAGAGCAAAATAAAACTAGTTTAACTTCCCACCGTCGGTCATTACAATGTAGTAGAAAATTATTTCTGTGATATCAGAAACACATGATCGGATTTATATTCAGGAATATATACGTTTTAAAAAGTAGATTTGTGCCTTCTATGTTTCTCTTTTTCGTCATATCCACGTGGTTCAGAAATTCAAACCACATGGTCGGCAGCACGTCTGCCCCACGGCGAAAGTGGTGACCTTGCGTTTTAGCCTGAAGACCGCATCGGGACAGGTTCATCACGTTCAAAATGTCGCAATCTGTAACTCCTATCCGAGCATGGAATAGCAGGAGGGGCGCGACTTTCTCTCGTCCACGACTGCCGTAGACCGCAGCAGTTCAGGTACATTCAGCAGCAAGTTTTTACCAAAGAAACACTTGAGTTTTGACTGGTGCTCTCCAGTGGACAAGTTCGGTGCAAACTGATCACACAGTACGTACTCCTAATATTGTCTAAAAGACATTTACAACGCCATTGTAAAATCTGATAGAAGTACATTATTCAATAATCATATACATAAATCATAAAAGAATATACCAAGAATCTCTTAAATTTTAATCTATACATCCAGAACTAAAGGACACTAATAAAATCGAAATAAACATAATTATCTTGATAAAGACTAAAAAATTACGGTTAAATTAATTCTGATAAAATTCTTACAGTTACTTCAGGATGCAATTGCCAAGGATACTATCACTCCTCGTCGTCTGCTACCTGGTATTGACATGTGTGACAGCCGCCCCTAGTCCACAGGAACCTGCGTTCGAAATTCCGGTACAGCTTATAGGTTTCCCCGTGATAATAGCTGCTGTACGACTAACGAATTTTGTGAAAAAGTTAGCCTACTCTTTGAACCCTGGTAAGTATTATGACTAGAGATTTAACGTCGTATCCGCTATGTGGTTTATCGTCGAGTTCGAGTGACTTCCTAGAAGCATCCCGCGGTGAGATCGACGAAGCGTTAAACGACAGTGGCTTTGATTTATCATAGAGAAATACAAGACAGTCCTGTCTCGTCGTCATTATAAGAATTCTTTTAATGTGAATAACTATCTCCTAGATAACCAAACTCCAGACTCAATATCGAATCGTGAAATTCCGCAAGACCTTTTCTAACCTTAATAAACACACAAGGCACATTCGCGTGAAAGCGAAAGTGTTCCACTTGATGCTACCACTTATAGGACGTTAAATCACGTAACGAAAAAGTAAACTATTTACTGTACGATCAACGTCTATAAGTATTTGTCTTGTTTGATCTATTATTATACAAATTATTGATATTCACCTTGAAAATATCTAAGTTAACGTAACAGACTTGTTCTGTACGTCTCACCGCCATATTGCATACCGAATAATATTACGGGCTAAAGAATCTCTCTTAGTGACTTGCTTGATCGAATTTTGATGAGGATGTACGATCATGCAGTCTCGTTCCTTGTACTTTGCAGAAACTTACAGGAGTCGCGTAAGAAGATCGTTGCCGCATCTTCACGACGAAGAAATTCTCGACGTTGGACAAGTCGAGAAAAAGCTCATAGCCGAGCTTGGGAATAACGTTTGCATTTACGAGAGAATATGCTCCAAGTATGCCGCCAGGACTCTTCAACGTAGAAGCAGGGAACGCGTCCTGGATTGGGATAACGTGTTCAGGTATGACGAGCTTCAAAAGAAATCTTAATCAATATAATCACAGTGAAGAAGTGTGTCGCAGTAGCAAGCAGTTTTATTAATACCCACTTTTTTGCAACGTCTATTGAGAAAGATTGGCCTACAGTCCAGGGCTGTGAATACCGGTACCAGGTGACATATTACAACATGGATATTATCTTGTGTCAGTATAGCCAGAGGAATAGAAAAAGGAAATTCGAATGAATTTTTTTTCTCTATCATAATCAAAGAAGTCCTTATTTAAACCAATTAAACAAGTGAATAATCGTAATCTTCGTGTGAGTAATATGGCACAGATTTTTTTGTGTCTATAGATATACGTCTACGTGATAAGGCATAGAGTGATAACTAAATTTATACTAGAGGCAATAAAAGTCGTAAGGGGTTTTTTTTTAACTGAATGACACCAATGAATAACTTTTAGGATCGCTAAAAGCAAAGCGATTCCGTGTTGATTATATGAAAGAAAATCTAGCGTGGCAGTAGCATAGAACATTAGAGTATGGACAGTAGAAGTCTTGGGCTACCGTCTCTGCTAAGTATCCTTTCTCCCATCAAGGTATAGTGAACGTACACTAAATTTAGTTGTAAGTAACGCTACGAAAAGATAACCTTAATGGCGTTGGCTCGTGCACCCTAATGCATTCCGATAACTACGTTTCCTCTACTTCAGAATCACATGTCCAAGAGTCCACGCAACGGTAGCTTCAAGCATTTCAGCTCCTGTAGGATTTCCTATTCACTATACTGGCTAAACCCAAAGACACTATATACTGCAGTGTAGTAAGGATCTTAGTGAGCTGTCAGATTATCTTGCCCTTATCGATAATCCACCCTATATAAAAAAGATTGTGAGCACGTGCCACGTTCTCAGCCAAATGTCTTATCCTTCTTGAAAGATGCATTTGTATCAGCATCCCCCGTAGAATCCCACCTGCAGAGTCTTTCATAATTTCAAAACACTTCGAACGCACAATCAGCTAATTCTTAGATAACAAGATGATTAAGGATTGACTCCAGCTTGATGGACAGTCTAGACACGAGTAATGGCCCACTTTTTCATAGTTATTAGTGTACATATCTGTATATTGGAGATTGGATTACGTAACTTTTTGTGTTTTTTTTTAGTACTGTTAGTATAGTCTGTTATTTTTTATGCGTATCGTAAGTGTTAAATTTAGATCACGTGACTCTATGAAAATTAACGTTTACTATGAATTTGAGCTGTCAGAAATTGTGTGGAGGTGCGTAACGAGTGTGCGCGGTCAACCGCGAACTCGGGGCTGTGGCATTTTTTCGGTGTTATTTTTTTCCTAAACTTTTTTAAGGCGACCGTAGAACGACGCTCCTGCGTTGGTGTTTACCGCATGTTTACAGGAGGCTCCGACCAGTGCGTTAACACGCGAACGAGCCTACAAGCGTTTCCCATGGTTTTCTGTCGTTACGACAGCCATTAGCATAATCGACGACCGAATATTTCTGGTTCGTTGATCTCGGCACGCTCGGAACGCACTTTCCGACGTTATACGAAAGTATTTTAGACACATAATCGGTCTTTGGATTTTTAAGTTTCCACTTGATTATTTATGATTGCGTATAATCGTTTTCTTCTTTTCATTTGTATACTTACAGTCAGTATAAATCATCGCCTGATCCAATGAAGGAGAATTACTTATTGAGCGTTTTCATGGGCGACATCATCGGCAGTCCTAGGCTCTGTCATCAGTTGGCCAAACGTGGACGTGGATGCAATGATGAACTATCCGATTGATATGACATCGACAAGCCATTATCTAAGATACAACCGGAGCCTTGTATAGATTGTAAATAATCCATGTATCTTAATGCGTCCTACTGTTTTTATAATAAATTATTGAGCGTTAAGAGAAAGACGTGCACGGGAGAGAAAAAAAATGGAGGTAAGATCCTCTTATATTTTGTTCAGAGACTTCGACCTCCACTTTCTCCGATTGGCTTTACTTCGGCGCCACTTCCATGAATAGTTATATACTCGGACGTCATCGTCGTCATTAATCATGGGATGACTATTTGGATTCCCCAAGTATGTACATAGATAAAGGATTATTTAATGAATAAGGAAGCCTCTATGAAATAAATATTTTTAAAAAAGAGAATCTCACCGTCTTTCATCCGGTATGAAATTATGTATAATGATCCCATTTTCAAAAGTGGCACGTTTCGAGCAACTGTTCAAATTCTAAAACTCCTATCTGTATACCATTTTCGGAAACCCGACTCTTTTCTCTCATTGGCTACAGGTATTTTGCATGGAAACGTCTACGCGTTATGCGAAATCGTATGTAGGTCCTTCCACCTGGTGTCAGAGAGAGTTGTCGGCTGATGACGTTTCTGCCGACCCACGCCTGTTTGAGTGTAAAGTTTCGCTAAGGAACGTTTGACGACAGTACCAAAGAAACTTCCATCGAAATCGCTTGCCTGCAAAAAAAATTCAATCCTCATCTTCGAATTCGTTCATTCCTGCAAAAGTCGTTCGGGCTTATAATTCCATAGTTACCTTGACGCGTGGTTTAAAAAAAATACAAATCCACAAGAATCACGCACGATAAGCTCCCACGAAGTGGAACAACGCTTTGGAGTTGCAAACAGAAAACAGAAATTATCACGTAATTGCCAACGCGTTCGGAGTCGTATTAAAGGCTAGTGTGTTCGGTATTTTATTTGATAAACTTTACCCGTGATATTTCGTTAATGGCCGCCTCTTAGTGGTCGCTGTGTCGTTATCAGGAAACTCGTTGAAAATGTGCGGAATAACACGGTTACGTGGTGCTACCATTAGAAGTTAGAGTCGTACGCAAACCGTGTGAAGTTCCTTGGGTAAAATGAAGTAGCGTGGCCGAACTAAAACTCTTTGAAGTAAACTCGTCGAATAGTGGACTTTTTGGGAGAAATGTACCAGTTTCGGTACCGGACGTATATCAGTACGAATATGCTATCCGTCGTATCAGTAACGAGACTGATTCTCGTTTTTGCTTTGACACTTTTTCTCAAAATAAATATCGTGTATGGTATAGCATCTACGGATCAATCCCAACTGTCCCAGGAAACAGTTGGATTGCGCTACTGCAACTTCAGCGGCAACAAACAGAAACTCTACGGAATATCCGACCTGCTGCAGTGAGTATATACCAACTCGTGATATCTTCAGATAAAGCGTTACGCCCAGAGAAATTTAAGTGGAACTTTGTAAAACTTACTGCCTGGATATAAAAAGGTACGCGCGGTAATCTCGGCTGATTTCTCGTCGGATTCGTGTAGCCCGAGTTAAGAGTTGAAAAGTCGTCTTGAAGTTACGAATGGTCGTGTTGCTGTGGCCGACAGTAACTTACCGCGTTCCACATAACTTTAAAGTTCTTCTGCCTCTTGGTATACTTTATAGAATAGTTTAGTACATTACTCAACATGAGAATGTAGAAAAACTTTCAAGACTTTAATCGAGTTTTCATTAGAACTTTTCCTTACACACAGATCTACCAAATATAATAAACAGGACAACAATACTTTTTCTTTTACTTGTTACAATCACTTCGATCAATTATTTATTCATTATTAGACTTTTGTAACGTTATTATTTTTTCCACATATTTTTACAGGTGTATGAATGAATTGGCAACTAATGCAGTTAATCAAGTTAATGCCAAATCGTTCAATGATAAGGAGCGAGCATTTCGCAGAAAAGGCAGACCGTATTATCCTTCTGGGTATACAGGTCGTCCAGGAAGTGAATTATTATCATCGTACTATGATTCCAGACCCGGTAGACCGGTACGTTGAATGAGGAAAAACAGAAATATTTAAATTACCAAATAGATGGGTATTCATATATCTATATTCGAAAGTCATTCTACGGACTTTGACTCTTTCATTTCACGGGTGAATAAACCGACGTGTCCTTTACGGTATACGGTGGTACATCACTTTGAGATAAGAGACAAAGAAATTATTAGAGGAATCTAATTAGTCTAGCGACACATTGAAAAACTTTGAAAGGTTTCGATGGGTACTTTCACTTTTATTGCTCGAACACTTAAGGTGCACATATAGTATACATATGTACGCCTAAGTGTCCATACGAATAACCGCCGATTAAACTGTAGTTAATATTTAACATTCATGAGAGACAATTTTCAAGATTTCTTTTGGTTTCCTAGATATATTCAGGCGCCGGTCAGACGGATCTTCAACAGGATTACTATCCTTCGGGAATAGGGTATCAGGGCATTCCTGTTGGTGGTTTAGGCGCTCTGGGTGGACCCGGAATAAATCTCTTAGACGCGCTTTCGTCTATTGCGCAATACGATGATTACAAATGCGTTCCCAGGATCCTTTGCGAAATGGCAGCCGGCGGATCACCCGGTAATGGAATTTACAAACAAGCTGGCAGTTCCACTTTCGAGGATTTGGGAAAAAATGCTCTTCTTGGGTATGACTTTTTTAAATAATTATATACACTTAGTTTGAATGGGAGAATTAAATTTTTTTAATTAATTTTGTAGATTACTTACGGCTATCGATGTCGGAGAAACATCGCCGATATTGAGCTTTGGTAAAGCTGCAATTTTGGGATATTCGAGTAAAGGGAATTCCGAAGCGTGCTACCAGGAGTACAGGAAGTGTCCAAGAAGTTCTGACGATCTCGTATACTATTTGAATAATCACAATGGCGGCTTCTTTCGCTTCTTCTCGAATATTGGTAACACCCCCTATTCCTCGTTACAAGGATCTTACTCTCGTCCAGGTAAATTAATTTGACTAAAAGTTTGAATAAGCAGCTTAGCTCGAACAATTACTTTGGTATAATATCTAAGTGATCTTTACTTTACGTTAGCAGCCGACCAATATGTATCAGCAAGAAGGGAGCCTGCGCCGCCTCCAGGACTTTCAGGTCCTGAATCGGATCGCACTGGCACAGGAGAGCTCAAGTTTGACAATCCCGTCCCATCGTCCCGACGGGATTACGGGAAAAGCTTCTTCCCCGGAGGACGTGTTCGAAACGGCTCGAGAACTTTCGCATTCCCAGGCGAGGAAAAGCTGGACAGCCAACAACCACTGAACAGAGTCTCGAAGTCCTTGGTAGGATATCAGGATCCCGGGAGCAGTTATCAAACTGGATCAGGACATGTCAGTCCTCCGTTTTTCCCTCAGGTAAAGAAGTCGATAACAGTCAAGAAAGTATTCTGCGTGTCAACATAACCCATAAAAAATTCTATTCAATTTTCAGGATGGGAAAGATCAGGAGAACAATTTGCTCTACATGCCGAATCAATCCAATTCGCCGCATCCGGTTCCGCAACCACGTGGTCAAAATTCAAGAATAACATTTCCAAAAGCACGACTTTACTTACCTGACGATACGGTCAATGAGACCATGTCCACGTTCACGTTTCCTGATGGCACAAAGGTCAAAATAAATGTGGGCTTCTCCAAGCTCTTCTCCGAGGGCTACAAGAAGTCTCTACGTCGAAGTTTTGGTAATGAACGTGGACCGCAGCCAATAAATTTCGATGGTTTCAATATGATTAACTTGGCTGAGGTATTCGCCATGGATAAGGACGCGCAAGTGACGCATCCTTGCGACATGATATGCCATGACGTAAGAGGGACGCCAGTTCAATTCAATCAGATAATACTGAACACCGGCACCCTGAGCACACTGATGGCGCCGGAAATGCCGATTTTGGATCTGTCTAGACCCGTACCGTGCGAGGTGATGTGCATCGATCGAGCTGGGGAAAGGAAACAATCCTCGACCATCCTCAGTCACGTGCTGAGACCGACTAACAATGGACCCAGAGTAACCAGACCCAGTAACGATTTGACCAGTCAGCAAAATCTTCAAGGTTTTAAAATTCAAAAATGAAACGATACTACTGTTAGGATTATGAGGTATAAGATTAACAATGAGGCTTCGCGCACGCGCATTGCGACCCATTTCTTTTAGCCATTACACATTCCGGTTTCTCGTTCTGTGCCTCGATGACAATGATTTTAATTACGTCCTACGTTTTCAGGATTCTTACTTCCTTATTTACTTATTTCTAAAAAAAGAAAGTTCATTGGACGTTATCATTGTTTTTGCATATTCAAATTAACGACCTGTAGTAATAATTTAGCTGAAGTAATGGGATTATGTATGCTTGTATATATTAATAAAGGTTGACACGATTCAACGTGTTGACTGTTGATTAATCAAGTAATAAAGTAATTATGAATGAAAGATATTCCATGCGTAATTCCATTACCCTTGTCCTGGTGCTAATTTAAGACGGAATACGAGGCTGATGAAATTCTAATGATATTTCTGTAATGATAATGGTAAGGCGATATTCTTCTACTTGATTATCATTGATCAGCAATCAACGTTTAAAGAGTCTCGTTCGTATTTGCAGATCAATACAGAAAATACGCAGAGTCTCTGAATCAAAAAGGAACAATTCTTTCCAATGTTAATATGGATAGAAGTAATTTACGATATTCATCAAATTATCCATCAATCCAATCGACCAATTTTCAAGGATTTGACAATCGCCAATCGCAAATTCTCTCTCAGGATACAATAATACAGGAGCAAGAACGTTTACGAGACTTGAGTTTAAATTCACCTCGTGTAATGGAAAATGGTATGTGTATATATATACGAAATATATATCTATATAGAGATACTAATAAAAGTAAAAAAACGAAAGGACCGATCGCCTGAAATTCGGCAGCCCGATTTACTCCAATACCAAACCAGTCTACCTGAATGCGGGACAGCGACAGCGTTCCTACCCAATCAATAACCAAACACCACTAATTAAATGTCAATCAATCAATATATTTCAGGTGCGCAGCATCTTCGCGAAGCAAGATTAATCTCGGACCGAAGATCATTAAGATCAAAATACGACAGCGAGAAGATAAAGCTTTTAAGAAACGAGAGACAACAAATCAATGCACCAATCATAATCGACAATGGACAGGTACGGATGTACAGTACGCAAAAAGAAATTTAAAAAAAATTCTTCAATTTATTGGTTTTCTTCCAAAAATCATTTTATACCATAGTAATATCCCGTCACGCGTCAATTATTTTCACAATTGTCATCAACGTTACATTCCACCGTAATGTACATTCTCATTTATTTTGCTCTCATACAGATGCCTATGCTAGGTGGCATTTCGTATTCAAACATAGCAAGCGGTCCAGCAATCGCAACAATACCACGTGCACAATTGCCAGTATCGGTACCACTGCCAATACCAATGACAATAGGACTTATGCCATCACTTCAAGTAATGCCTGTATTACGTATGCGTCCTGTACTATCTAACGCACTGTACCCTTGTACGGGTTCAACGTGCAAGACGGCGAGGGGACGTACTGTGAAAATGTTGTTAATGTGCGACAACATTGTATACGCCATGCCGCTAGTACAGATACAAGTTCCAGTATGCGCCGTAATTGTACAATCCGAAAGCAAGCATACTGAAAATATTCACGGAATTCCAGTAAGGGCGAAGCCTGTTACTTGGCGAGATCCTGGTTGGTATTTGGATAACCTTGATTTTATATATAAAAATGAGATTAATTAATATTTTATTTCTTTTCAGGTGGCGACGATTACCCTCAAGACTTTCCAAGCGATAACTCAGATACCCACGAATGCGTTCCTATCAAATACGATAAGAGCGCGGACGCTGATTATGCTCATGTGCCTGGATTATTTTATACTACCAAGAAGCCGCTGAAGTATCACAAAGGAAAGAAGAAGAAATTGGTTATCATTACCGACAGAGGTAACGTCACTTACATCAAGCCCAGCTAGAGCGACTGTCGTTATATGAAAATACTTTGCTTGGGCGATTATATTTCTCATATATGTAGGAATTTAATGTAATAGACAATGTACTTAAATATATATATAGTATATACGTCTATGGTATCCACTGAATGTTATCATTATTTTCTTTATCATATCTATATAGATATATTGATATTTTGTCGAATCTGAAGTTATCAACCAAGTTCAAGGATGCGATCTTAACGCGATATTAGACCCACTCGTGGAAATCGGGTGCAACGTGACACGCAATCGTATATGTATCAGAAGGCTAATTGTCTTCTCCTGTCAGTTGCACCCCACTTGGCCCTGTCTATGCCACACGCCCCTTCAGGCTACGGCCGTGGCTTCTACCGCCCCGAGTCCTCGGCACCCCAAATTATACGGCAGAGAGGATAAAATAATTACATACTAACGTTCACCTTTCGATATGCCATGCGACGCCCTTGCCTACAATCTTATTTGAATAGTGTCATCCGGACATTAACGTGCATGACCTGACAATTAAAGAGGAATCAACCAGAGGACACGTGTTCTGCCATTATAGATGACCGTATATCGGTAAATTACATATATGGTTACGTTACGTCATGGGTATAGAATTAACTATTATATTTGAAATTATTTGCATTATTAAATGCAAAATATTTTTTTATTTTTGCAATATGAAAATTCATTTTTTTTTGTTTAGGATGGGGATGAAGGGAGCAGTAGATGCGTGCTGATATGAATAATCTTATTCTATTAGCCAGGTATTATTTTCCATGAGCGACATCAAAGAGGATTGCCGGGCATTGTATTATCGTGATAATTCCTCGTTATTAGGATGGGGTGTTGGTTTCATGTCGGCTTACCACACCCCAAGTGCGGAAACAAATCCTGCCGAATTGGTAGCGATGCAAAGGAGCTCAGCGGCGTTTCTTATCCCGGATGACAAAGGAACAAAAAGGGAGAGGTAGCAGTGTATATAATAATGTTTCCGGGTGAATGCTGCGCGCGCATAATATTTTTAGAAATTTCACCAAAGCGATCCGTTCAATTTACAAGAAAGAGGTCCTTAAGTCCATCGACTTCCGAACCTTAAATATTTACCAGAATTCTTGATAAGGACCAATATAAGCTAGATGTGTCTAAGAGATTTTGGAGTAGGAATACTTGAACCTTCCTGAACCTGATCTCGGCATAGAAATCATTCACGTCATTCAACGAATCGAGATTTATCCCCGCGTCTCTGACCGCATCTTTTATTGAAACCTGCCAAATCCGCACGCGGCCACGACGGGTCAGTCGCTCTGGCGATAAATGGATATAATGGAAACGGACCGTAGGATTTTCCATGGTGACAGAAAGAGAGAGACAGATACAAGCTCTTCTGTGTATGTTGGATTATAAAAAAAAATCTAATCTACTGACCGTTTTAAATCGCCTATAAATAACGCATTAGAAGCTAGACGGATTGGAAGCGGGTCCTGTCAGTCAACCGCGATGATTGCGGCATTGACGACACGTGTCAGAGATCAATCAGCACGCGTGCCCGTATTTTCGTATCATCGCCGTTGGACGTTCTCTCCGCTCTCTTTCTCTCTCTCTGATATTTTTCTGTCGTCCCAACATCCCTCTTTTTTATTCGCCTCTACGTCGCAAAGCCGATGAACTTGAGAAGAAAATCAAACAGAGAAGTTTTCAGAGTAGTACCTACGTATATACGTACAATATAACCAGGCCGATAAGACGTCGGTAGGATTAACGTCAAGGGGCGGCTGGAAAGGTTTTCTTCTGTACACTTACGATAAGAAGAATAAACAGAAACGTAAAGAGAATCATGGTAGACAAACCAAGATGGAGTAATATTCAGTCCGTCATAGTCGTCGACGTATTCACTGTATGATATATGAATATATTCATGTACGAATTACGTACAATAAAAATAATAATAATATTATTCAATGCCTAAGGCATTATTCATTATGATTGTATTAGGATATATAGAGTATATATATGTAGTGACTAAAGAAATAGGCAGTCCAGGTAAATTAGAAATGAATGACTTACATATTTCGTTGCTGCATAAAAAATAGATATGTACCTTAGTTAAACTAGACTGGTTTGACTGTTATTACGTAACCGACGGTGCATATCAAATTCACGAAGATTGCCGCAATCCTGGAAGAAACTGGTATCACTGATACTCTCTAGGCACGGCCTGGAGAGATTGTAAGAAAATTGAAATGCATTAGCAGCCATAAGACACAACAAAGAGCGCGGATACTTTCCAGGAAGAGGTTATACTCGGAAGAGGATAACTAACCTTTTGCTAACGTGGATAATACTTGGTAAGTGGCGGTTGTGGTACTGAGGTTGCGCCCATAATTTTCATAAAGTATCGCCCGTTGAGAACTTAACTTTGAGTCGATTAAAGATGCAATTATCAATAAATAATATGAGACTTTTTGGTATCTTGATTCGGCTACCGGTTTTTGATTGGCGAAAAGTTATACGAAATGTACTTTTTTTTCAATTTGAAAATTTATAATCATGACGGTATAGGTATAGTACTAGGTATGTTGGTATTCGTTCGATTTTTTAATGTTTGATATTGGTAATATGTATGAATCATGACCAGACGTTGGCTGAGATGTGATTATATGGTGTCAGTGGCGTACAGGGAGTACGGCGCACGTTGTACAGTGGGGTATTATTAAGCCGACAATACGTGGGGTTGCTGTGGCTAGCCTATGGGGGTTGAAATTCGACTCCCATGCATCATAATAGAGACGCGTGCAAGGTTCAGTCCGCCATTTAGGCGTGCTATAATTATATACCGTGTACCGACTGTCAATGCCTACTGAAAATTATTCTCCACGAATTATTTCTCATTAGACGTCTCTTTCGCTTTTCTGTTGTCCTACATGTATACAACGTCCATAATTCAATGCCAAGTCGTTTTCAATTAGCGATATACACAAACGGTACTACGTTTATGGTTATAAACTGATTTACGCGTTTCCCATTGTGATAACCAATATCAATGAAAAATTACGTATTGATATATCATTCTGTCTTATTATCCTAAGATAATGACTACCATGTATATGCAAGATCGCCCACGCGATAATGACAGCTGGTTCAACATGTACGTATACCAAGAGAAATTGGCACGCGTTCGCCTCCATGTGTATCAACCTTTTAGGTTAGGCTTAGATCGCAGCTTGTAAAGCGACGACGTATTTTTACCCAGCGGGATCCGATCGACTCGATTAATTGCCTCGCTTAATTATCAAATAGATTTAATCCACGCACAAGTGTATCGCGCCTATAGAAACGCCAACCTTTTCTAACTCACTGTGAGTTACATATCGTAATTAGTTGGTAGCTTAAACCGCAATATGCAATCAAGCCTTAGATGCACGGTGTGTGTGTATATATATATAGCTAACGTATGAGCACCTACATACGAGTGCAGCCATTTGCAATCGGGACGACATGATATTGACCGTATACGATATAACCTGGACTAACGACCGATTACCACCGGTTCACGGTATTTTCTTGCTGCGAATCAGATTACGTTAAATCCCCAAGAAATTGCATCACGTCGATCGGAAGACGTAGATTGGTAGTCCCGCAGTACTGCCAACCCAGTGGTACCAAACCATCTTGGTCATCTTCTTGAACCTCGTTCCGTCGTTCTTTGAGGATGCCACAGTTAATACAGCTGGATTATAATCTTATCTAGATAAAACGATACGATGACGCTCCGATGATAATTCCATATAACTTTCTTTTTTTTTCTCATCCCAACAATTAATATCACTTCACCGTGGCCAGTCGCCGACACCGCATAAATTCGGCGCTTGAATAATCTTCGTAATAATTCAACCCTTTCTGCCATAACTCATTTGCGCGGGGCAAGTTGTTCCGCGGAGTGACTTGCGGTATGCTAATGATTCGCAGATGCAAATTCGGGGCGTGGAACCATAGGCGAAAACAAACGACTTCTACTCGCTTATGCGAATAAAGAACCACGGGGGAGGAAATTTTCCAAGAATGAAATCAAAGATAATTCTTTTTTTCTTTCGTAAAATAAAATATAATCCCTTATAACATCCCGTATATTCACTGTTATCTTGTCTCGTTCCGAGAGATGGATTTTCATTTTTTTCTCACAATAACGTTACTCTTTAAATACACTAATTAGTATCTTCCAGGAAACAGATAGGCTTACCGACTCTTATCCACGAATTCCGGCACGCGCTTCTGCCGCGCGTGATTCACTTCTCAAACAGCCTATTGCTACTATGGGCTCCGAGTAGCAATGACCTGATACTCCGGAGTAGGGTAGGTAGGTAGGTATTTAATCTCAAAGAAAAACCACGTCAAACAAACACCGAGCAATGCAATAGATAAATATGGATCCGGCTAAAGCGTTCCTGAAGACGTAATCAGCATGGTACATATGTACACAGGTGTATAACGCGAAAGCATCGTAACCACCTTCCTACTTACGTATCAACGTGTTACTCGTCTTTGCGTATCTGTATCACATGTGCACATACGGTAAAGGAGCACTCACGCATAAGAACCACCCACACAAGATTCACCTCTGTGAACGTGCTTACCACTATCGCTAGACGGCCTGTCGCCAGGGTCTTATCGGCTTTTTTTTCCAAGCTACTATCGCCGTGGCAGTCAGTTCTCTGATAATGTGATTCATTTCACTCGGCGTGGTCGTGTGTGAAAAATAGAGAACAGGTATGTGGATATATAAGCACGTACATCAATTTCAAAGCAGCCTTTTGCCTTTTACATAAAAATGTATCATTGCTTACTTATTACACGTAAGTACAAAAAAATTTTTTCGATGTCCAAATAATTTTGAAAACATTTTTTTAACGACTATGCAATACCTCTTTAATCATTGATAACAGAGAATTATCTATAGAGAGTTTTTCAGGAACGTGCGGCGCAGATCAATGGATGTTGCTGTGCTGCGTTAAATTTTGAAATAATTTTCTTTTCCTAGCTTATCAAACTTCACGTGGTATATGTATAAAAGGGATATATGGCTAATAGTGAGATCGACGCCATGTGAAATAAACGAGATGTGGGTACAGTGGTATTTTAAACGATGCAGCTTTGTCGAGTTTTTTCCGGCATAGAGTGTACACTGGCTATGCTTTCCCTCCCATATGTATATACACACACACATATGTTTTTCAGTTTATCGGAGTTTTGGCACGCGCAACACGCGTGACCTGGGCGTGAGCTTTTCACGCGGATGCATTTTGCGATCGACGTGATACGGAGAGCTTTTCATACTTATTAAGAGAACCGGCTGAGTCACGACTTCCTATGTACATATATTATTCGTTATATGCACCCATATGTGTAAATATATATATATCTATATAGATGCACGTAAACGCATATAGAAAATCAGATAGCTAGACTGACGCTATGGTTTTTGCGATCGAAGCTTTTCAGATTATCTCTTTCTCTTCCTCCTTTATTTTCATCTCCACCCTTCTTCTTCTTCTTCTGCTTCTCTTGTTTCTCCTCATCTTCTTTTATCTAGCGACTTGGCAACTCGGAGGGTTGCCAACGGCGGACAGCAGCTCGCGTGTAAGTCTCGTTTGCAACGCCGCTACCATTTTCCCCGTAATTACTGAGTAACGAGCCGCGTAAAAAGGGCGTTCCGCCTGAACGACCGCGACTCCATTTCTATTCTTTGCGAGGTCTTTTATTAATCGAACCTCGGGATTCGCGAATCCCTTGTTCAAGTATGTATTCATATGTATATAACATTTGCACTAGGTATAGTAAATGCACGGGGAATACAGGATTACGTAGAAATTACGTATACACTAGAGAAAGGGGAACAGTCGAGCAATGGAACGTTCGAGCGTCATGTTTCTTTTTTAATTTCACATATGCGAACGTAGGTGCATCTTTTATGAGAATGATGAAATTGTAAAATTACGTAAAAGATTAGCGTGGAATTTATCTTCAGAGAAAAATTAAGAGGAAAAATGCCAAGTGATTGGATCGATAGTTATGTATTGGATGATACGTGTATTTTGATATTAAAAACTATTCCCTTATCAGTCATTCATTCAGCAGTTCAGTTCTTGGAAGAACCGTACACCGGAGCGTACTATCGCTCGTTGTAAAGAGTACTATTCTTTAAGTGACAGATAAAGCTCGTTTATAAATCTACAATGCGCAACAATGCATCGTTGGACCATGGTCATCTAGTTGATTACGGAAAGAATGAAATAGAGAAACAATTACAAGGTCACGACCCTGACTCAGTTCTTCGCAAACAATGTGCCTTATCAGTGGCTTTGTTATGACTTATAATTAAGTACACGAATATTCGCAGTAGTATCATTTCACAGTCACGGAATGACAATCGCGCTGAGTTATAAATAGTCAAGCCCTTATCGACATTAAATTAGTCATCAAAAATAATGACTACACGTACTACATACCTTGACTCATTTTTCCTGCGTAAGTAGCGTAAACATTGGCTCGTAAATGCGTATTGGTTTCGAGTGAGCCGGGGGACAATGGTCTCCCCTCTTTTTAAAAAAAAAAATGGAACAAAAAATGGTAGCGTGGAAAAAAGTAAGAGAGGTCGGATCATCGCGAGAATCTGTTGGTGCGCGAAAACGATTGCACTGGGAAATTATTAACGAGCCATTCTTCGTGATCGGTGCGCGTTTATTCGCATCCGTGACCTTTTGTTTCCGATCGAGCTGCCACCTATGCGTGCGTACCGATTGCACGCAAGATATTCACGTACGCGTTCTCAAACGTCGAGCGTCGTTGTTCCTGTCGTTGCTGCGGTCAATGTATAGGCGGCGCATTAACCGTACGTTCATATTTTAGGCGGGATCGATAAAAGGGCTAACCACAATGAACTTTGACACGCGCCCTTTTGTCGCAGCTTCCCATTGTTGTTTCGCGCGCGCCGATCTAATCAGTCGGAAGCTGTGAACTTTATCACTATTGCTCCTTTAGAAAATCACTCTCACTATATATATATATATATATATATATATATGGCTGATGCTCTACAATGCGAGGTAATCGTCCGGCCGAAGGTGCCCACAATGAACTACCCTTAATTAATTGGAACGTGTACCGGATCCTCTGACTATGTAACGTATATATGTATATCTGGGTATTTACTGGGTGGATATAAGCTGCTTTTCTCTCTTGGACGAAGACGATGGTCTGCTTCTGTCTAAAACTCAAAGTTTCTGTATTACTGTAGTGTCCCTGGTTTAATTTTCTCGTTCCCCTTATTGGACGAGATAACGTTACGAAGGTTGTTTAGACTACTTGGAGATTTATGATGGTATCTTGATACTGGGAATTTGATTAAAGAAATTTTATAGTAAAGAGATTGAAGATAGGATTGTTATTGTAATAAGATCCTTCAACGAGTGTATCTGTGGAACGTTACAAGTTCGACAGACATTATTTATTGTTAACAACGGAAGTACGTTAGATAAAAATAGCAGAGTCCGTCGTATTAGCTTATCGTACCGAGAGACAGCGCGTCGAGAATAAATTACGTAAAAGCTAAAGTAATTCCTAGAATTTTATCATGCATCGCCAGTATCATTGCCAAAGTTAAATGAAAAAAGCCACAATAAAATATTCTCAAAACCCTGAAAAAAAACAACGAAAAATCCACGAATCCACATTTCCATGAGCATCGTATCGCGACGCGTCATTTCAGCAGGAAAATTCCGCGAAACAATGGACGGCTGATAACCGATCATTCCCATTTGGCGATATCGACGCAGCAAGCTCGATCGGTGCACTCACGCTACCACTGCGTAAATTCGCAAAAAGCCTGCGGGCATTTTCGCGAACAATGAACGCGGCTAGTTTTGAAAAAAAGAAACGAAAAGCGAAGTAGAAAAAGAGAAAAAAGAGAAACACCCAGCATAAGGGCTCAGGAGCCGTAGGGGCGAAGGGGACAGGGAGGGAGTGGTCTTCGTGAATGTATGCAAATAGAAATGTAATCTGGTGTCAGCGGCGCGACCAATAATGTCAATCAAACGCACTGGTGGCTGAAAGCCAACAATGGGGAATTGGCGGGCGAGTGTATGGCCCAAAGCGAATATGCAGTATGTAAATGTTGTCATATCAATAGGGATCTGCATATGGATGCACGAGACGATATGCAACTCGCAGTGACACGCGCATCCTCGACGTGCCCTTGTTAGTCCTCGTGTTTTGCGACGGATTGGCTGACTATGCACGGATTCGAGAATCTGTTCATTGCGCATGCGCCAAGTTAAAGTCCATACATAATAGCTACACTAGGTTTCAGCTAACTCGGTGTGTTTTATGCAAAACGTGTATATACATATATATACCTACGAAACCTTTTGCGTTAAATTCCCGGTACACCCCCTTGGGGATTACCATTGTCACATATACCTTAGGACATTCCTGGGATTGGAAGGGCTTGTAGCTGCACTTCCTGGAGCAATTGCTATATACGGAAATCGGATCCTGTGCTGCAATCTGATACGTAATCAGGATATAAGCATCTTGCGGTTCGGGGTAGACTCCGTGTAGAGGTTCAAATTGTCACGTGAGGGTTGATTGGTTTGTGGTTGCATCCCTTAGTAATGAGCTCACCAGATGGCACGTCTCAGGGAACCCATTATAGGGTGGATATAAGCAGCGTGACAGGTTGCATATGTACATATATGTACGAATATAGAGCCCATACGTACCTGAATTGATTCTGACATTCATTTTGTAAAGGAGGATTGATAAGGAGTCATAATACGCAATAAGATAGACGTCTCGTGTTCATTTTTTTTAGTATGCTTTCGGCGTGTTCACATTTATTTAATAAAAAAAATGAGAGAGACTCAAGTACAATAATAATACGAAAACGCTCAGCCAGCGTGATCGGTCGTAATAACGTTTACGATAATAATAACTATAAAAGTGAAAAAATCTGTACAATGAAAGACATGCGGGTAGCAGAGAGATGCCCTCTCTGTCCGTTTAAACTATCCGTGGACTCGTACGATATTCATTAAATCGAGCGCTATTTAATTGTTTCCCTAAATTAAACGGACAAATCCAAAGACTTGCGTTGTCTACGTCCCGAAGTGCGGTAGCCATTGTGGATTTGTCACTGATAACGGCGATTTTACGTCGGCCGCGGACAGCGGACTCGAGAACGGATTGTAGAAACGTATCTTCTATGTAATACGCAAACCAACAAAAGAGACACAGACGAGAAAAGGTGGACGAGGATGAACGAAGAAAAAAAAAAGGAATCGGACTGGAAAGTGATAAGAGATAGTCAAATGATAACGAAGATTGAAAAGAGAGAGAAGGTTAAAGGGTACATGAGCAATAAAAGAAGAGCGTTAAGATCGGTAGGTAATACAGATTGGATACGGTGATACGTAAAATAATAATTAATAAAATTAATAACATAAAAAATTGTCATAAAATAATAAAAAGTAGCAATAACGTATGGTCTGTAGTGACTTAAATAACACAGCATCGTATGATAGTCCTGCGGCGTTGTACGCGCGCACCCTTATTATTCGCTATGGCTAACCGGCTACAGTGCGTTTCACTTGCAGACGCGTATTTCTTCACCAGGAATATCGAGCGAATAAGCGCAAGTATGAACGGATGATTATAGATAATAATTCAGATCAAATTCAATTCAACCGTCGTATAACACGCATGAGTGTATTCCTAGTGAATTTCATTTCCCGTATAAGACAGCGCGTGAAATCGCATACGCACAGTACGCATATATAATATATGTATATATATTAGGGATTGCGCGCGACACCCGCAAGAACCGAATGTTCACTTAAAGAGTAATCTCGGAGAGTCAAAACGAAACGAATAAATGTAAAAAAAAATAGAGAAAACAAAAAATAATGTGTCTACGCTAATAAATCTAAGGCGGAGTATACAATTTATTAGTAATACACGGTATTCCTTACTAAACAAAAAAAAGAGCTTTTTCTTTCAAATCACTGAGACGAATCGAGGCGTCGCCTCAGACGCCATGGACGTTCGGTGCAGGCGACGACTCGCGTCGATCTCGATGGTAAATTATGGGAACGATTACACATTACAAAAAAAAAAACAGGAAAAAAAACAATAATAGTACCATTTTTTTCTTTCACTTATCCACGAAGGACTGTTATATCACGTGACCGCCGTTATTCTCGTTCGATCGTTTGCGAACAAAACTATATAAAAAAAAAAACGAAACAAAATTAAAAAAGATTTTGAAAAAGCACAAATCCCAAGCATCGCAACAAGCCCTCGCAAATATTCGTTCCTCTTTATTTGGTCGCTTCTTTGGATTGGTCAGCTGGACGAAATTTAGTTTCAATAAATATCTTTATTTTTCTCTATATATATATATATCTATATGTGTGTCTGTATATATATATAAATATATATATACACCCCTTTTTATCTTGGTTCTCCTTTCTCTATCATCAAGTTACAAGAAGAAAACGGCATTAGAGTCCAGACTCTATCACAAGGCAGTTGCGAGAGCTGTGTAGCGGCTTGAGAGACCGCAGTCTCTACGACGAAAACAGAGATAAGAGAGAAGAGGCATTCAAAGAGAAGTAGCATAACGAGAGGAATAAGTGATAAGAAGTAAGGTGAGAGATTATATACGGAGACGAAAAGAAAAAAAAAGAAAATCTAACAGTGAGACAGCGTGGATGAGAGAGAAATCGTGAAAAAAAAATTTCAATAGTCAAAATAGGGCATCGATCGCTCATCTTGTACAGATCGCGTAAATTTATATGAAAAAAAAAATTGTATACTGACGAACGAATCATGGCGGTCTATGGTCCGCGGGACATTTGGCTACAGGTAACGCATTCGCAGGCATTTCGAATTATATATTCCTTTCATCATTCATCCAATCCATACTCTCGCTGTCGTCATCAATCGTTACGAATCGTCCGATGACGACTGGCGTGACGGATCGGATTGAGTTTCTCACGCGGAACACGATCTGCGGCGTGTCAGGACTGTTGAGACACTATTAATCAATATAATTTCCCAAAAGGTACGAGTCGATTGGTTGTTCCGCGCGAGAGAACGATAACAAACAAATATACAAAAAAAAAAGAAGAAAAACAGCAGAGAAATGAAACAAGACGGAAGTTCACGGAAACAAGGGAGCATGGATGAGCGTTTCCGGATGCCCGTTAGATTGGCACCTTTTGCGAGCGAATTTGCTCTACTGATTGGCAATAATAATGACAATTAGATTATTATTTTCAAAACGGATCAAACGGCACCGCGCACGCTCACCCAACGCTCTACCACTCGCACCTGACGACAATACACACCGGCGGAGAAACATGTTATGGCAAACTTAGGATAGTCTGAGCAACCGAAGATTCGTCATTTAAATCTTAAACAATTATTATCATGTAAAAGCGATAAGAGTGTGTTCCGTTGTCATTATCATTATTTCGAGTGTAAAGTTCCTCTTGCTTCTCGTGTCGCAACGTGGTTGTACAGTCAAAACGAGTACGGAGCGTGTATAAAAAAAAGTATGATTGTTATGTACGTGTCAGTGGTTTTGTTACGTAAATTAACGAGTTTTAATCTGAAGACACCATTTGCAATTTACATCGGGGCTGTCCGTCGCGATCGCGTGTTTCAGAAAAATCCAAAATATCCAATTAAAGTATCGAGACCAATCATTATGAACCCACTCGCCCTGAGCCCGTCTGTAATTTTTCCACGTCCACAAAAAAAAAGAGAACCGACGATTATCTGAAATTTCGTTCAAAACAAGGATCTACGATTCAGGCGTGACGCGCGAAGAGATCGTCATGCGAGTGGATCAATGAGCGAGTCGTCTCACGTCAGGAAGCCGAGAGACAAGTCCCCGATTTAAATACTGGCAAAAAGATCAAGTATTCTATGGTGTGCTACAATAATTTATTACTGGTAGAAAAATCTTACAAAACAATGGTCGGACGAGATAGTCGTGTTTGAGAATGGAGCGTGTGCGCGTTCGTTTGCGCCCATGTGCTCTCCACTGTCAAGCGTGACTTTACGAGCGCGGTATTACAAGAGGTAAGCCTTAAGAGGAAGAAGAAAACGAAAAAAAAAGAAATCTCGATCTTAGAAAATATCCATCGTAAAAAATCTCAATGCTTGGTCCGGTAAAGACTAGTCGATTACCTCTTTAGTGCCGGAATAAACCTGAAACTTATTCGTATCGACAATACACAATAATAATAATAATAGTAATAATAATAAAATAGCAATGTCAATAATAATAATAATAGTGCCGATAATAATGACAATGATAATAATAATAGTAATAATAATAGTCTAGCTATACATAATCAACGCAATATTCATGAATATGTCTTATGTGAGGCGATCGTGGAGTACCGATGCTTTCTGGGACGCGGCTTCGCTTGGGAATGCAACAGGAAAATGGCGGACGAAGAGAGAAGCCGCGTAGGAGGATCGAATGAGAAAGTAACGAGAGCCGCGAGAGAGGCGGGGAAGGGGAAGGGTGAAAGGTGAACAGAGAGCGAGATTTTCTGAGAGATGTGATTGGCTACGCAGAAAGCATCGGCACGCAAGCTCGCCTATAGCAATCGATGCCTCGAGGAGATCATTTGAAAGGTCATTAAAAGTAAACGTTATTATTACGAACTTAATGCGTAAGGCGAATTAAAACTGAGAAACACAATAATAAATGCAAATATAATCAATCGTGTCTTAGATGGAACGCTGGATGGGATGGGGGTAAGGGGTGAAGATGGGTTGGTGGGGAAAATTTTTGTTTAGGGGGTTTGGGGGGGGGGGGGGGCGTGTGGATGTGACGGGTATATTACAATATTCGTATGATTAATCGTTATCATAATTAGATATTTATTAATAATTACGAGATCACAGTGACGCTTTGACGCGCGGGGATCTCGGGTGGGCGGGCTGCTGTCTTTTGTTTCTGTACTTTCGTTATTTTTTTAAATTTCTACTTTCGAATTTCATCGTTGAGTTTTTTCCCTCTCATTCGAATTACGCGCGCTCGAGATAACTCGGTATTAAATTTCGCAATGGACGCTAGTTGTTTGAGTTCGAAATGTATGATTTTAGGAAAAATTCGGACCTTCTTTCTTTTTTTTTTTTTCGTCCACGCGTTTTGCCAACCTCCCTCCGGTAGGGGAGCGCGTTTTATAATGTAAAAACAATTTTACAGCCTGCCCCCCACGATCCACATAGTCACAGTTACAGCTTATATCCCTCCTTCAACGTACACCCCTCTCTCTCTCTTTATTTCACTCGCGCGCGCATGCGCTTAACATTTCCCACAGGATCGGCGTGTCGCAAAATTTCCTCATTGTCGAACAATTCGTATTATCTTTCGCTGGCAATGTTTTACCTTTGTTAAGTTTGTTCTTAATCTTTTTTTAAAATCATTTCTCGCCCTATACATCGCCTGGCCTCTCGTTAACGTTGTCCATCCGCACGCAATATCGCTCGAAACAATATTACTTCGGTATCACCCCAAATATACCATTTAAAATATATGTCTTCCATTATTATTATATACTTTTTATCCAATGTTATTCGTAATATTACATTCTCGATACGGCTGACTACTATACGCTAAAAAATGCATTCTATAAGTGTTACTGCTCTATCGTAATTAAATCGTTATGTATATGTTCTCAAAAAAGCGGCTATTTACATGCCTATGGGTTTTCATATTCTCTCTTTTTTTTTTCCTTTAGCTCCTTCTCGCAAAATCTTTATCTCGTTGAAAATCTTTTGTTCGTTCAATGTCCCATTTGTCTTTCTCTCTTTATCTATCTGTCTCTTTCTCTCACACACGCACACTCCTTCACTCTTTAATCTCTTTTTTGTCGCTGGTCAATATACCGTCAGGCCCTCGTTGAATTTTCTCGCATTTTCTAGCATAAAAAATAAGCAGCTACGGCGGCGCCTAGGCCGTTGTCTCACGCAGAACAATAATAGTTTTTCACCGATATTCTCAGCACTTGTCGCAATCTCGTTTAGCCTAATATCTTTTCTTTAAATTGTCTCTCTCGACTCGCTCTCGAGTTGTTGTTTCGAATTTTCTTTGCCTCTTTATACGGGAACGAGCGCTCGCCACTTCGCCTAATCGGTTTTTTCTTATTATAGTTACCGCCGCTATTATACTCTTATCTGCTCGTTATTCTAGAACCTCACTCGCCATCGTGTGTGACTTTCTTTTCGCTTCTATCTCCACAATTTCATTTGACTTTCTTTTCTCTGTTTCCCTATCCATCCGTATTCGAGAAAAAGGAGGAAGAAAATACGTCTCGCATTTATGGAAATTTGGCTAACGAGGATATTTCATGTTTCTTTTTTTTATCACTTTCTCTCTCTCTCTCTCTCTCTTTCTCTTATAATGACATTCTCGCGCAATTTCTTTGTTTCTCTTATCCTGGGACGAAATGGCAGTGTTTCGCGGACCTTACTGACCGCGAAATCAAGTATCTCCTAAATAAATACTATATTTTTACATACTGAAATACTCATTACACAAGTATAGAATATTTATATAAAAAAAAAAATGGTCGCCAATGGCGGTCTGTGTTTTGGTTCTTGATGGCTGCTACACAATCCTACGAATTAGTTCGCGAGGACCGGGGATATTATGTACACACACACATATATATATATAGTACAGTATACGTACATTGTCGGCATATCCCCGTGTTTACTATTTTTCGTGTAATACACCTTTAACATACGAGAGGAAGGTTTTTCTTTTGCATCCTTAGGATCTAGAAACGCGACCCGCGATCTGTGATTGTCGCGTGAACACAAACGACTCGGCTAATTGCTTTTCGGGAAAATTTTTCCTTCAATTTTTCTCACGTGAAAAACCTTTAAGACGATCGCGCCTTACCACCAAAACCGTCACACACACAAAATACTCAGACTTAACGTTTCTAGGGGGAAGGAAAAAGAAGAAAAAGAGGAAAACGTACTGACAAATAAAAATGAGTAAAGGTTTTGAGGCATTATACAAAAAATAGAATGAGAAATAAAAAGAAGAGAAATGGGTGTGGTGTAGGTAGAAGAAGGATGGACTGTACCAAGAGAAAAAAAGTGAGTAAAAATAAATGAAAAAAAAAAAACCAGGAAAGACGAGAAGAACGAAAAGAGTGGAGCAAAGATGACCGAAAAAAAGAAAGATGAAATGTGAAAGAAGAATTTAAGGATGAAGAGTTGGAGGGAAAAAACACGAAGAATAGACGCCTCTTCCAAAAGTACTATACATCCCGCTGGAGGGGCGCCACTAGAGCTAAGCTACCGGAGATCATTTGAAAACTGTCCACGGGCCTCGCAGCGAGCCAATCAGATGCTGCGATCCTCGATCTATCAATTATCTATTTTAATTATTTACTCAACTTATTACTGAATTTATTACTTTAGTTTAGCTTTTATACATACACGTTTTACTTCTCTCTCGACTTTCTTTACGTGCTTCCTTCTTTCACGTCTTCCCTTCTATACGATTCTTTTTTTTTCTTGTTGTCTCTTCTAAGTTTGGAATACACGCGTGACTTCCAACATATATGTACAAACAATAATACAACCGGATGCAGAACGTGAGATGGCGATCGCGCACGACGGGGCGTCCGTAAAAGAAAGGAGATGAATAATCGACGCCGCTCGACGTTGCGAGCTCACGCGTCACGACGCTCGAAATCGCGATCCTCGCGAATCCCGCGAGGAGACAATTTCGCAGCGCGAAGCGAGAACGAGATAAGGAATCTGAAGGAAGAGCCGTCGAGCTCCGATTAATCGTAGGCAACAACTCTCATTTTTCCATTCCTTCATTTACCAAACAATTATACGAATAAGAAAAAACACGGTGAGAAATCGTTCTCAATTCGCGAAGCGGTATCACAGATCGAGAGAGAAGAAATTTTTCGCGAAACGTTGCGAACGGAAACCCATCAAAGGCTCGTTCGCATCACTAAAAAAAAACTTTATGGACACACACGCACAATCGACACGGCGAGAATGATTATTATAATAATTGTCGAGCGGCGACGGCGACAGCTCGTAAAAATTCGAGTCTACCCCATTTTATCGTAATTAATACGTACACATATCAGATTGTAAATCTCTTTTTACTAGTAAAGACGCGTTACTCATTTTAATCACTATTTTATTTAATTCTCTTTATTTATCCGTAATGAGATCATCATTTGATTATTCGGTTAGTCCTCTTTGGATCTCGTCCTTAGCCCTTCTACCTACAATCCTCTTCGACCCCCTTCCTACCTTAAACCACCTACCACTACCGGAAGTTGAGCAGCGTCTTCGACCGGTCTTCTCCACCTCCAGTTGACGACG
This sequence comes from Pachycephus smyrnensis, assembly GCA_030142225.1. Taxonomy (NCBI): domain Eukaryota; kingdom Metazoa; phylum Arthropoda; class Insecta; order Hymenoptera; family Cephidae; genus Pachycephus; species Pachycephus smyrnensis. Next base: position 423,957 of record JARQST010000266.1, on the reverse strand, counting down.
AAGTCCACAGCTGGCACTAGTGTTATTCCTCGTCGATGACTCACGATGACGATAACGAATCAACTCTCGAGCACAGTAGGAACGTAACTATCCCTACAACTGATACTCCTGTTTCACCATCCCATTGGCGAGAAGGGAATCCCATCCCAGAGGGCATCATCCTGGCACAGACTGTTCCGTGGGTACTCTATCGAAGACGGGACACGAGTCTCCATCCCAGGTAGAGGGCCACTGTCGTCCAGAGGGTCTCCCGAAGTGGAGCCGGGATCAGGAGCGAGAGTAGACTGTCCGTAGACGGGGAGCTTGAGAATCCTGAACCGATGAAGGGCAATCTCGATTTCTCGACCTCGGCATCCTGCAACATCATCATCAGAAACGAAGAGTGTCATTAGTGGAAGTGACAATGATACTTCAAGGCGATAAATAAGAATAGGTACGACTCGGATATGGTGAATCGTTATAACTTTGCCTTCGAGGGAAACATAGCCAAGAGAAGAGAAAGGAAGAACGAGAACGGGAGGTAGCGAGTTTGTAAAGAAAAGTGGTTGCACTTGTAGAGGCAAGGTAAAGCAAGGTAAGGTAAGGTAAGGTAAAGTAAGGTAAGGTAAGGTAAGGTAAAACTCCCTAATTGGGAATGTCCTAATTGGGCCGAATTACGGGGCTGAAAGCGTCGCCGACAATTCCGCGCGCCAAGTGCCGCTGCCGGCCCCTTCCTCCACTTGCGGAATCGTCTCTTCCTTTGTTCGCGATAAAAGTACCACCTCCCTTACGGCCGTCAGTGCAAGTTCGCACGATGACATTTCCGCGCGGGTTAACGTCACAAAATTAACGAAAGTGTAGAGCGCGTCTAAGCGCAGACACAGGACGAGACCGGATATAGCTCTACGTATGTATAAATACACAAACGCCAAAACCAGTATGGCCACCGTTCTCATCATACAGATGATACTTGTGGGATGAAGTGGATATAAGAGAAACATACTCAAGGCGCCGAATTTCTTTTGTTTCCATGGTATCACGACCCGTGACCCTATTCTCTCGGCTTCCGATTCCCGTTTTCGTCTTAATCCACGCCCGGGATAATAAACACGAGGAAGACCAATCTCCGAAGGCGCTTTTATGGCCGACCATAATATCTGGTCATCCCTACGCAGTCCGAACCCTCGACATTTGCTCCGCTCGCACCATATATACATACACTGTGCGTCCTATAAGAGAGATTATCAGAGGCGTGTATATATACCGTACGAGAGAGGTGGAGAAATGGAGAAAGAAAAAAAAAACCCGTCACATTACGAGAGAATTATGAGGATCCTCAAGAACAGTCGTGGGAGCCCCGCTACGTCAATTAATAGAAGAACTTCTCTTTCGCTTTTCTTAATATTCTTCGCCAATCCTATATACCAGATACTTCTTATTTCTTTATCTGCGTTCTCCTAGCAATTTTTTTTTCCCCCTCTACACCCAACAATTTTCCGTCTCGCGCAAGGAGTCAGGATATCACCACCAATGCTTTGACGAGAGCCACGCTCGATGGCTGGAAACGACGCGATCGATTATTGTGCAACGTAATTGCGCGGTTTAGCCGTAAAAACCGGATCGCTTCGGTCGGCCGTAGTGGCCATTTTTCCGATGAGATAAGAAAAAGTCCCAGAGGCACAGAAGCTGCTGCGGTCGAAGCTACGGGACAATAAATGGCGGTGCAGCGAGTATAACGTCAATAATGGCAGTGGAGTAGTGCGAGAAGATATAGATATATACATTGGTACTGGGAGCGCGATCGGTATTGTATATTACATTACCCATTTGTTGTGGTATGAGTAGACGGCTGTGAAAATGTTAAGTACAGTCGGAATATAATACCGGAGTACCTAACAGTGCTGCCAATAAAACCGTCAAGAAATCAATACGGTACTTGGCCTTTTTTTTCAAGCAAACAATCGTTATCACGATATTCACGATAATAACCGCTGAAAACTCGGACGATTTTGCCAGGCTGCGAAAATTCGCAAAACCGTTAAAGGCACGCAAGAAAAGCGTAATTCCACGTGATAATTGGAGATAATTTTCATGGCGAGTTACCGCGGGCTCGTGCTGCCATGCCCACTTAACTTTCACGTATGGGGATGTGGCCACTTAGCCGTTACATGCTTGCTTACTCCCCATGCATATGTAAAGCCAACCGGTACGGCTTCCCATAGCTGTAACGGGTATGCAAGGGTTACGTTTAAGATTCCCCGTGAGATTCCCGTATAGCGCGAAAAACTACCTCCCTTGTAATTCTACTTGGCGGTACGAGACGATCTCTATGTATATACCTGCGACCGACGGCAGGATTGCGAATCCAGTTTCAGGTCTAGGCGAATTTTCAATTGGAAAGACGCAGCTTTGTTTACGCGGAACGGATGAAAGGGAGTTCGGGTGTTTGTCGAGTAAAATGGAAAACGGGAGAAAAGAAAGATGCGGAAATGTTTGTTGACCATTGAGATGGGATGGATGGAGAGGAGAAAAAACGGAAATCTCACCAACGATAAATATCGGACAGGATTGGTACTCCTGTCACGGATACCTAATTCGATTAAAGGAATCCCGTTACATTGACAGAGCTATCGATTAACGTCGTCAAACGTATTACAGAGTGTATATACAGGTTTCTTGGCGATACCGAGACTGACGAGTAATGCTCCGAGTAAGAGAATCCCCTAATAAGAAGATCGGTTTCCGATCGAGAAGATATCCGTAATTTCACGGGTTTCTTCTCCCCCATCAATTAGCAGCACTTAAACGTTATAATTAGTGCGGCCGGGATTGAATTCTCCTTCGCGGACCTTTAAACCGAATAAAGAAGGCATTTCTTCAGCGGAGGTTTCCGATCGATCGGTACCATAGATACAGTATACCGACGTCTTCACTCCATTGTCTTTCGAGATGCCTCTCGAGAGGAATAGACATCCAATACATATTTGATCGAAGGATCATACGTAGCGGGGAGGAATTAAGAGAAAGCGTAAGAGAGCGCAGCATCCCTACAGCGATCCTACAAACGTCTCTTCTGCGGAGTGAGACTGATATTTATCGCACCCTCGGGATCGAGGGGTGATAACTAAATTCGTGTTTATGACCTCGGTTAGCACCCTGCGAGATCGTCCGTTCGTTTCCACCCTACAGATTTCCCGTGTGAAATTCCGCAGAGGATTCTGTATCGTGGACTAAAGCAAGAAGAAGACCACGGAGAGAATTCACTTGAAATAAATATATGATAAAGCTGCAAAAATTCTTACCTTAGTTTTAGCCGCGTGGAAGTCGTCGGCAATGTTCCTGAGGTTGGTACCGACACTGGTCCACTCCCTCTCATTGATAACAGTACCGATCTGTCCACAGCTGGCATTGACCCGTTCCTTCTCCAAAACGGAACCCTCGGACGTCAACCTGCGTCTTCGTGGTCGAGCACGTGGACTTGGAACAGGAGCAGCGCTGCACTCAGGGAACTGAAAGGCAGCATCCCTTGTGGGGCTGCTGGGTGCCGAGACGGTAACCAAGGGTGTTGGCGGTGGGAGTTGTTCCACGGCGGAGAGCACCAGGTCGGGTAAGGGTAGACGAGAGAGATCGGAATCGACAAGGACCACCGGATGTTCTCGGGATCCGGATACGTCGCCGGCCCGACGTGGTAGACGATCTGTGAACATAATGGTAAAAAAAAATTCAATATCGATTAATAGTATGATACAGTAGATACCATTGTTAAGATATCGACTATTCGACTATCCATGGTCTCTAGTATCTCTGCTATTGATTACAAATGCTACTAGGAAACACGTAAAGCAATGGGTATGGTCTGCGCTGATCTCGACTGCAAGTCAAGCGGATGACGAATGATGATTGAAGACGTCACGGATGAGTAGCGAACTCGGTTTCTTATAGAGATTGTTGCTACCTTCTTGTATGAGGGAGTTCTTTAAATATCCGAGGCACGGTATTGGCTAAGAGCCGCTCTTCCTGATAGCCGCCATCATGCGCAGGATATCCGAATTTCGTAGAAATCCCTCTGTAAAGAGAGATCGTCGTGCTGTTTTTTTCATTTTCGTATTAATTCATTACAAAACGACTCCTACCGACCCTTACAAAAATTGCCACGCGACATCTCCCAACGAGGATTTTAACAAACAAACAGTGATAACTGATAAGTATTCGCTCGACTGGTTGCGTTGTCTACAGTTGGAATTTCCAGAAAGATAGAAATATGACGGACGTTATCTTTTTTTAAAAAAAAAAAAAAATAATACTCTATCGGATGCTCCACGGTAGACTGCGTGTCTGGCCACTGTATACACTATTATCTAACGCATACGAAATTCCTAGAAGTGTATACTCAGTGATAAGTCTATCGTTCTTGCTTCTGAATTCCATGGCAAAGAGAGTCGAGAGGGCGATAATAAAAGGAGTAAATATCATGCACCGCTACAAGACTTTCGACGGTATCGAAATCTCGCGTACGAAGACAGAGAGAGACAGAGAGAGAGATTCCGTCTCGTGTAAACCTCAAAGATCCTTTGTACCGTCAGACAATAATTTATCAAATTATCGTGACTCCATTATGTGCCCGGCGTGAATTTAACGTGAGCCTCCGGGGCATTTTGAGTTATGGAGTACCATAGAGACATTTGCACGTAACTTTTACTCGGTTTACGCGTGACAAAATAGCAAGCAATTCCATTGCACTCCTACGGCCATTGTTCAATGCACGCGGTTGCATCCTTGACATTTTAGTAACGACTGCTCTTTCACTTGTGCAATACGGTTTACCACATCGTCACCTACTTCGATTAACCGCTATCTTCAAGTACTATCGTACGATAGAGTCGAGTGTACATACGTATGTACTTTCCCTGAGCAGCGATATCGCACCGAGTTAAAGCTTCGTCTTTCTACCGCGAGAAAGCCCCGAGAGATAGCGCTCGCGTCGTGAATACGAGCGCCGCGTAAAAATTCGTGGCTGCCAACGAAAACGTAAAGTGCAACGGTGCGATGCAATAAAAGAGCGACCGGGCAAAAAGTGCAGCGCGCACGTGGCCAACACCCGCATGCACTTCAAGTTTATGTGCTTTATATACCGCGCGTACGGTAGCATATGCGCACACATGACTCACACGGAACACCCTTTGTACATAAACGTAATGCAACTTGTTACAGTATATGTAACAGTGACTCTATAAGAGAACCATACGTTATATAGTATATACGAGGAGTTACATGTAAGCACCGAGAGCCAACCACGATGCAGTGAGCGCTCAACTGCACAAAGAGCCCCTCTCAAGGCCGCGAGAACTGCACTGTCCACACGTACAGCAGCCCCACGATGCATACGCACGTACACACGCGAAATCTACCTACTGGCTATGTCTCATGCATCGCTCTCTCGCCTTGCAGTTAAATTGCGCATTTTTTTTCGTCTGTTACAATTTTTTACACTTTTCCGGAACATCGACAAACCGCGATCGTTGCACTTGGAAAATTATGCAACGCATTATAAAAAATACGTATTCTCTCCGAGATTGCAAATCACTGCGATACGAGGGTATCGATATGAATTCTCGGAAGAGTGAAACAATATATTCCTTCTCGCTGAGAATCGATTACCAAAGGGATCCCGTTTCGAGGAATTGCTAGCGAAAGAATGAATATAGTATTATGACTTTCCCTTGACTTTCTCATTGTTTTACGAAGGAGAGGACAGAAAAAAAGACGAAACGATGAGAGAAAAAAGGGTCGAAGAACGGAGTCCGTATATACGTACGTGTTTGGCACGGTTGGGATTTCGCGTAGGGTTTCACGAGATCGTTTCGCGGAATATGCAAGTGGCGCCGCCACGGGATTCACGGAGAATTACTATACGAGGAAGAGTGAATTTCTGGAAACGAAGCGGACTGAAGTTAAAGGGCTCTGTCTAATTTCTTTTTCGTGGAGCCCGACGCGCGTGCCCGTTCCTCGCTCGAGGTAACAACACATAACTCCGGTGTAAGCACTGTATATACTATTCCGTGCCGTAGTGCACTGTATGTACAAGTAGACGATGAAACGCAGCGATAAGTAATGCGTGAGAGAGCAAATCGGAAGGGCGTACTAGATAAAATCAACCAAATTTTATGACCCGCTGAAGGCGCGTGCCCCGGCACTGTACCTACAATGCATTACGTAACATTCAATGAGCCCACGCACGCGTAAAAAAGACTAAATACATTAAGGGGGCAGAAGATGCAAAAATTCATAATCGAGCTAAAACTGTACATTCCCTGATGGAGATAAAATTTATAAAAAAGAAAAAAATTCATAATCAAGTTAAAACTGTACATTCCCTGATATAGATACGATGTCGCTGTATTTATAATTATCGTATCGATAATTAAAATGCAGATAAAGGGAGATTAGGTGATAATATTTTCATTATATTGCAGTATAGGTGTACACGGTAAAAAGTAACTGTACATACGGATGAGAAGACAGGTAGTGCTATACGCGTACCTATACTCGTAGGTTTTACCAATGAGCAAGCGACGACAGGAAAAATGACAATGACGAATTCCCTCAATAGTTTACAAGCACTATAGGCATTGTAGATAATAGTTTCAGATATACCTAAGGTGTATCTTCCAATGCACTACCAATCAATACTGCTCCAAGAGTAAGGGTCTAAGCGGTGTTGGTATCCCATGGACTTTCAAGAAATACCACAGGTAGGTAGGTACCTAACTCTTGTCCTCGGCTTCCATTCTTGTAAAAAAAATAATATATAAGGTATACATCGTAGCCACGTAATCGATACGTAATTATAAGCTGGATAGAACGAATTCCTGTATCATTATTTATACGTCTGTAACGTAAAGGCTGGTTTATACGCGATTGTGACATATCAATAAAGAAAAGTGATAATAAAGATTCCACGAAGCTAAGCGATAAGAAGTTGATCGGTATTGGAATTTATGATAGATTGTCAGATCGCGTATGCAAAACTATCGTTTTCGAAACTCCTTCTTTTCTATCGGCGTAAACACAAGTTTTCTACAAATGTTACGAGTCTCGGTGCTGTGCACAGCTGTTTCTATAAATAACTACCCCCGATCTGATGCAACAGCGCGACCGCGCACTGCAATTCTGAATCTTCTCAAATCCAGCAAGTATGGTTATTGACCCTCACTAGAAACTATTTTCGTTAAAGTTTCAGAAGCGCGCGAGTTCATTGGGTAAAACCGACCCATTCGAACTGTCATATATACATGTATATCTACCTTTACTTCATATGCTGCATTTGTGCCCTCCTACCTCGATACGTAAGATCGTACCCCGTAATCATTGCATAATATCATAATTCACCATAAGGAAATTCAGAAAACGATAAGCGCGCTCAAAATTGACCAAAAAAAATTTTATCACAAGAAATTACTCGTTTTTGTCCTACGACACAACCTGCTAAAGTGCATAATGGAAAAGGGTCTTTGTGCAATATGCTACAGCCCGATAAGGAATGCAACAGCGCAATTCCGTTTTACTAACGAGTGTCGATATATAAGTTTTGCGGTAGAGCGATCGACTCCGAGTCACCAAGTCATCGAGTCATTCGTGTGGGAGATTTCGGTACGACGCAATAGAACTCGCGGCTTCGTGTTTTATAGTGCAATTTTACTGCAGCAGTGCAGCAGCGGCTGACCAGTGGTCATCTCACTCTGAAGGAGGCTCGACCAGCCAGCAGGGTCATGGCCGGACATCGTCTGCCATACTCTTACCCCGTACACCCACACTACACATCTGTTATATGCCCTTTGCTGCTGCACTCTCGTAAAACTACATTTTATTATGCGCCGAATGTAAATTATCGTATTTTACGTCTTTCGCGAATATCAACCGAGCAATGCTTGGTGCTTGAGTGCAGGATTGACGTATCTTACCGATGTTATATTAGACGCAGTCGAGATTGGTTGCGTGAGTGAGTAAATAGTGCATTTAGATATCGTTCATGCTGTATTAAAACGAGATGGAGGATACGCAATTATATTTGAACACTTGACTATTAAAATGTAGGTAGTAATTATGTTTGTGTTGCTATGAAATTTTTTCTATTTGGAGTCTTGTGGGATTGGAGGAGTCACCGATTACTGAGGATGATACGATGATGACAGTTTTCTGTATAAAGTTTTTGTATGTCGTTAACCGCAATGTGTGCATAGACATATGTGTCGGAGCAGGAAAAATTTCTCAGGTCGAATGGAGCAAATGACAATTTTTAGAAGTGACTCAGGGGACAACGACCACCACCACGTGTGTTATCGCGAAGACATGTTTCGTAGACGTTAGGCAATTTCGTGCAATATTGTGTCAGAAAGATATTTCTTGATTTACGGTTAATGTTATTACGCTTTTACGAAAAATCGATGGGAGAAGCGCTGTGATAACTGTTAATGGTAAAGGGAGAGAATTTTATTAGAAAAAATTGGAAAAATCACACGATTCAAACGGCACGCGTCACATTGTGATATCATTGGTTTATATAGTAATTTTGCAAAAAAATCTCCGTGGAATGATAATTTTATAAAATCATTGCGTGCAAAGAATTTTTCATAATTTTGACTTTTTTTTTAGTTTACCTAGCTTCTTAATCAATTGGAATCTCTTAGATTATAATCGATGACTGTACGATTTACTTCGCGATCAAATCGCGTGCTATGTTTGTTCTTAAATTAACTGACAATGAGCGATAAAGAAAAGGTATGAAATCAGTCAGTTTAAAAAAATTCATTTATTGTACACGTAACACGATTACACGATAATGTCGTTGAAGAGGTCCATGATAATATTCGGTAGCTGCGATTATTTGTTACCAACTACCGTCGTCTATATATCGCCAAGTTTTTCACTAAACCGTCATCATCTTCCAAAGTCTGTTCGTTTAGAATCATTATTCGCTCTTACACATTCGTTAACAGTGCCATCCCAGTTTTCTTTTAACTTGAACACCCTGATTAATTTAATCACTCATTGATCCCACCAACAACCCAAGCTTGTTAATAAACAGCACTGAAGTTCGACAGCAAAGAAAATGGTAAAAAGTCATCAAAAATCCAAATCACCAATTATTCTCAAAGAAATAGACATTCCTGCAACGATAGATAATAGGAAGTCCAATTTTATATTTTATTCAAAAAGAAACGATTCATCATCTCATTTCGAACAATTAAATCCAAAAAAAATACCGAAACTCAAATACAGCCATAAGATCCAGCATAACGAAGCACACCTGACTTCAGTCACTCTACGTTACGGCCGTCAGCAATATTTGCATAACCTATAATTTCGCGAACATATTACACGTTCAAAACCCGATTTAAAAAACGGCCACGAAATGTCTCTCCTAGTCACTATTCACTAATCACTTCCAAATCCCGTTTCGCGTATCATCGTTCTATCATTTTTCCACTTATAAATATCGGCTAACGAATTAATGAGACTCGACAAAAATCGCAATATCTATAGACATTTCAAAAAGTCTTCGCCATCTTATTACAATACACATATGAAGTATGTACTCACGGTTTCGTGAAGGATGCTCGGCCCTCCTGCTACGAAGGACCTGTTGCAGGGCAGCATACAAGTCCAGCATGAGTTGCTCCAGCTGTTGTCCCTGCTCCTCAGCCTCGTCCTCAGAGGGCAATGTAAAAGGTCTTGCCATGTTGTATTCTTTTATATTTTTTACTTTTCAGTCACCAGAATCTTCAAGTAAGAGTTTATTATTCGACTCTATAACCGAACGTTCCCAATAGAGCAAACTGTGCACTGCCACTCTCCAATTAGTAATACCGAGTCCAACCGATTAGAATACGTTGATAATTATTTTGCAGGAACGCTTAGCCAGACGGGCGCGGGAGGGTGGGGGGGAGATATCAAGGGTGGGGAAGAGGCGTCCTGATTCGCGATACACCGATTATATCAAGCAAGACGATGACAACGAGAAGAAGGTTGAAATGTTCGTTATCTTATCGACGTAGAGTAGTCATGTCGAGATGGAACAGCCGGTGTTGTTGCACGACGCGTGTATATATTTATACGTCTGTTTTGTGGTTAGAAATGCACTCGTGGTTTGATGAAGACAACGAGGAAGTCGGTTGGCACATGGAAACCATCAGGTTGTCACACCGTGAATACACTGCAAATTATTATGGCTTTCAAAGCGGACGACGTCTGAAACGTCTATAGGGTGGATCCTCGAATGGATCTATTTCCATAGGTGATCCGATCTTCAACGATTTTAAGAGCGACTTGTCCAATCCTTTGCCAGGACTGATGAGAAGTCCTAGGTAAGATTGCTTTGTGACGATTCAAGAAACACGCTATCACACGAGTTCCTGCTATGATACTCGATTACGAGCACCTTGGCCAGTTCCGGAGTATCGCGAGATCTTCACAGGTTGGTGAACTCCGAGTAGTAGCGACCCTTGAGGTGTTGTTCTTCTTGTACGAATCACTAAAAAACGCAGGAGAGTCCCGTCCAGTGTGATAATTATTGATAACGCCGACGAGTCGTATCTATCTGTTAAACCGCGTTTACTATATCGCCCGGTGAAATGTCGCGCGGACAAGACAAGAAACGTGGCGATTAAAAAAAAAAAGAAAAAGAGAAACTCTCGGATGTCGAACGTCGAGCACGGGCGTCCAACAGGAGGCGGCGAACTACTAACGTCAAGGCAGCCAGATATAGAAGGAGCACGAGATCTCGACAGAGCTTAGCCAACGAAAAATACGTCTATTCTGCTCGAGGTCTGCTGTGGTAATGATTCTATGCTTTCGGGTGTCGTTGGTTGGCTTGCATATTCCGGCGGCTTGGGCCCCCACCATACTACTCCTATAGTGGCTTGGAGTGGGGGTATGCGCGCGCACACTCAGCAAATGCACGCCGAGAGGGGCGCCCAACGAGAGCATGGCTTTGGTAAGAGGAAGAGATGGCAATGTGTGCCGAACGGCGTTCATGGGGTAGTAATCCCGCTGGCGGACTCGCACACACTCTTCCGCGCCTTTGCACACGAGTGAGAGAGAGAGAAAGAGAAAAGGAAAGAAAAAAAGCTAAGAGAAGAGAGAAAGAAAGAAAGAAAGAAAACCGCTCGCCCGTCACCGCTGCACTGCGCACTTGCACACGTGCATGGGCCGATGCAGTAGTGCATCTATGTATATATATACATATATATACACAACAGTACATACATACGGTGAAGGCGCGTATGACACTCGTGGCGATCAACTCTCGCCACCCACCAATACGAAACCAACTCAGTACTAACTGCGTAGTTTGCGCCGAACGCACTTCCCGGGGTTGTAACAAGGCCTGCCTACTTGCTGCCACATCTTAACCTTCTTCTTTCAGGTGGATCCTCAATGCTGCACGATCGCGCACCACCGCCGACTAATGATCTATGAATATCCTTGTATACGATTTTAACGAGCGTATATCATACATTTAGAGATTACACTCCTTTGGTCGACTGTCGCCATTTTGTCTAGGCTGATGAACATTGCTATACTCGTTAACATTACTCCATTCACTGATGGTGAGTGTAATATTTATTGGTTATTAATTTTTTTTTAATTAGATATGTCATATTTCCGCCTTTGATGCTTTTACGTAGAATTGACATGCATATCGTTGCTGCTGCTCTTGATTAGATTGATGAGCGATCGAATGTCACCAGACTACGATAACATCTAGACAGCACGTCTCTTTAAGCACGTTCACGAAGATACTTAAAGAGACTAATCAGGAAAACTGTATAAGGATGTATGAGGATTCACTGGTGATTCTGAGGATAATATTCGAAATATAATATTGATCAGAGGTTATGTTATCGCTTTGTATATTAAATCCTTTTGTTATTTCATATTAAAGACCTTTAAGGAATTCTAATACGAGTTGATAATCACGGCAGAGTGAATTGCAAAGTGTTCCTCGCGATAAGATTATCGTACCTATTCAGCTAATCCAACGAATAATCCTGTCCGAGAATCCCATAACGAAGCATTCCTTTTGGATCTCCTTCCGGCAAACTTCCGCCATGGTTAATCCCCGGATAACGATAACGCTCTGCTACGCGAACGGAGTACGAAGTTCGGCAAATGTGATTGCGCAAGCGAAATAGGAAAAATCGTGAAAACATGAATTTAAGAAAACTCGAAAATGCTCAACCAATTGCACAATAAATAGTTACTTCTTTTCGATCAATTCTTTAATACGATTTTTATTCGCGACAATCGTTAATCAGTGTATAAAATCTAAAAAATCTGTGATGTAACGTAAATAGTAAAAGTAGATAACGAGCAATTCGTTATCCTGAACCAAATCATCCCTAATCAGAAATCACTAAGGTCCCATGGTGTAATGGTTAGCACTCTGGACTCTGAATCCAGCGATCCGAGTTCAAATCTCGGTGGGACCTTATCTTTTGCATAATATCCAACGAAAGCAGCCATTGTCATCTGCAAAGAGTTTTCGACTGCGATGAAATATTTTTTTATTTGCCAAAGGACAGTGCACTGCCTTACCGCGTAATGACGAGATTTAAAACCGGTAGTGGTATACGTATAGAGTCAAGATATATTTAGAACGCCGTCGTGCCGTTGCGTGGGTGGATGCTGGTCACTGGTCCAGGTGTGCTACTTTACTTTAAACTTATACAACTCTTATCTACCCGCTAATCTCCCTACAAACTTGTCTACATGCATCTGGGTAGACATATTTGTCCAACTTCTATACAACTTATACACGGTGTTCGTACAGTATGCACTTATTCGAATTTTGTCAGGCGATTTAAAGTATTGGCGAAATTTAAGAAAATCATGATGAAAAATGTATTTTTCACTACCATATATAAAGACTTTAAGATCGTCCATTGGGTGTCCAACGCTTATCGGTCGTACACCGTTGAACCATATGAACTCAGCAGAGACAAGTTTGGACACGTTTTAACGTAGCGTTGCGTACACACTGTTGCCGCCATTACGGGATTAATTACGGTAAAGTCATACGGTTGGACAGAGACTGTACCGGGTGTACGAGTTTTAAGAGCGTAGAAAAATATGTATCGCAAAATTCAAAATAATGATTTCAAAAATATCAGGATCGTTAACGATGCCAATGGACTCTTGATGATTCAGGAATTATCGCTCGTTACGATCAAACGTTACAAATCCGCACACGCTGCTTGCATTTCTTATCATTCGGTCATCGGGTGGATTTAAATTTAATATGTTAACTATTTATGGTGTACATATATCTAGCAGTTTTATTTCGTCCCATTATAACAAGCCTGACCCTTCCGATGACGAAACGTTGCGATGTGTGAAGGAACGATAAGGAAAACAATAAGCGCGACAGAGTTTATCGTGCAGTCGTTGCGATAATGCGCAAAATGAACGAGGCGAAAAACAACAGAAGGAAAGCACGAGGTACTGTGACGATTATTATCATCGTCCTTCGATACCTGACGCTATGAAAAATAGCTTCGTGGAAAACCCATACAAAATAAAAAAAAGACTCTTCGTGATTTTACCGTGCGTCTTCGATGAACCTGTATGACAATATATATATGGCGATCAGGATACGTGGAATTATTTTATATATAAAAAAGACTTTTTTTTCGTGTTTTTAATATATGTCTCCTACAAGCCTACGAATTATATGGCGACTTGGACGCATGATATTAGTCATCGTTTCCGCTAGTGTTTACTACCGGTTAGGCACGCGCGAAAGTCAGAAGTGAAAATGAAAAATAAGAGGATAAAACAATAGAAAAAAAAGCTTTTAAATTGATATAGTCTACTCGTCTGATATCCTGACTAAGCTAAAAATATTAATTTACATTAAATTGGTTAATAAGCGAGTAGTAGTCTGTCGGACTTCCTGCGATCGTATGTGGTGAGAATGAGCGTATTATGATAGTACGTATATCCGTCTCTGAAGATACGTAATTAAAACGCGCTTTGAAAATGCGATCACGAAATGCCACGCGACTCCTAATGCGTACACAGTGTTATCCACTATCACTTCTTATCGCTATTACGAAATCATTAATTTTGTGATTTCCGTAAGGTGATAGTCCTCACTCAATAGTCATATTAGTCACGAACCCCTTGGGGGTAAATTTCCAATTTCTGAATACGACTATCCTATTGTTTTCTAGTTAAGTGGGCCGGTGGTCATGCATTACTTTCCTTTTTGGAAACGTCACGTAAATTCGTGTTCTTACCTTATCAATGATGTACGACGAATGTCAGGATATGAAAAATTATCTTTCCTCGATGGGAAATAGACCTTGTAACCTAAAAAGCCCCAAAAAAGGATTACCAATCAGTTTAGTCATTTTTGGTGAAATGATGGCTGAACTGCAGATGGGAAATTTCATCAGGTGACCTTGAGCTTGATACTTTTATTTAATATTGAACATTCCTGCATCTCAGACTGTGCTTTGGATATGACGAAATTACGTAATCAATGTATATTGCAATTTTGAGATAAAAAATGAAAAAGAGGATGATTTTGTATTTGTTTTTTTTTTTTAGGAGAAATATGCAAGTTCTTCGCGATGCTGTTAAGTCGAGTTCACACCGGATGCGATACAAATCCGCATGGTATGAAATATCAAAGGCACCGCCAGACCGCATACAGTGTGACTTTATTTTAACGGATGTGGTGAAAAATTGTCAGACATCACACGTTACGTACAAATTTATCATGAGGTATCCGGCCCGAATGTACGTCGAATTATTCGCTACTAACATAATAGACTCCGATAGTGTTATCAAGTCTTTAGAATACTGCGCAAAAAGAAGTAACTGGTATTACATACGATAGCAGTATTCATTGTTACGATAAAAGATTCTTTGCATTAATGATGCACACGAATGAACTTTCCTCATTATGTAGTTCCGGAAAAAGATTAACGGTATCTAGGAGGGACAAGCGAAATATTTATAAGTCCATTCATTTTTCCTTTATCGGAAGTCTCTACCAGATACACTTAGGAAAACAAAGAATTCCACTAATTGACTTAAATGATAAAATTGCATAAGGGAAATTAATTAACTCACCTTGGAATATTGTTATGAGTTCAAAGGTGCGTTTGCACTGGTCATCGACCGATTGAAAATCGCAATTGCGGTTACGGGCGAACAAATAAAGTGTATTAGTCAATAAATACAAGAGTGACTAAGCGTATGAACTGCTTGAGTAGCTACTATGTGCAAATCCGCGTCATAGCGGAGTCTGTCGTTGGATGTCCAGCAAAATGCATTGGAAAGATATCGTCGTCCAATCCCCGGTGACTATTCGAGATCACGCCACTTTCTGCCAATTGTAAACCGACTACTATTCAGGCGTCCTCTATGGCATTTCTCCCACCCTTCGTAATGACTATTAGCCACCTCCCACCCTCGCCTTATGTATCAATACTTAAATATATATTGCAAGTAAATATACGACAACTTGATATTATTATATCTAATTATTATTTACTTTGTTATTTAAAAAAAAATTTTTTTCTTCACTCGAGGGAAATCACTCATTTCCTTAATAGAGATTAGATAAGCGTGAAGATTAATAATTTAAAGGTCATTCGTATATGCGTTTTTATATTCGCTCTATGCATTTTATTCTAATCGGAATCTTGATTGGCACTATTTTGTATCGTTGGTATTGTTGATATCGAAACGGTATCGATTGACTCATCGATACAGAGAGGGAAGAAATTCCAGAAATTATGGCAGATTAGTCAGAAGTCAGATGAATCATTATACTTTTTCTTCCTTCACGGATAGAACAGGTTCCAAACGAAGCCCTCTTTAGAATAACTTCGTATAGGTGTTTCACGAGATGTTTGTACGCTGAATTCGTGGAGTTAGCACGAATGTAAAATATAAATGTGCCAGATGAGTCATTCGGTTCCGGAGACATGAATTTACAATGAGATTCCATAGCGTTATGCTTTCTTGCCTTTGCGATTCTTTGCTTCTTATCTGTAACTCGTCATATAATTAATTATCGTAATTTTATAATTATACAAAAATCTTGGTAAAAGTTCGTGAATATCTCTGAATGCATACTGGAACACGCTAACAAAATGTTGGTATATCTTACTTTCATTTTCTTTTTTCGCATAAACATAAAATTACATAATCATGAATGATTGTGATCTAATCAGTAACATACGAGTCATCGCCACAAAGTCAGTTACAACGTGGTAAAAATGCATGACATAAAATTACATCATACCGCAGCCATTTAGTTATTTTTAATAATAAAAATAAATTGCTTAAAAAAATCAATTTGGTCGTCATGTCAGTACGGTTGCGAAGTTGCAGAGAGTTGATTTTATCAGAATGTGGACACTGAAGATTATTTTATGCTTATTGAGGATGCTGAGAAATTTTTGTAAAATTTGCAATAAAGTATGGTTGCGTTTTCTATGATTCATCTTTCTATTCTATGGTTATGTCTATGTCGGTTAACGGTTCAGACTTTGAGAGTCCGTTAATTACGATTGCAGAAGTGCTTCTTCGACGATCGACGGACAGACAGACAGTCGCCAGACAGACAGACGCCAGACAGACGGTGAGAGCTTTTTTTTCGTCTTTTTTGAACGACCATATTCTTGCCGGTGCTCAGGCCGCCTCATGAACAAGTCTTTTTCAAGCTTTTTATTTTCGAAGTGGCTCCACGAGGCTTGATTTCGTCATCAGCGTCGCCATGAGTTCCTACTTGCTGCATAACCGTGTCCAAAAATAAAATTTTGAAAAGGGAAAAAACTTGTCAATATGGATCCAAAGATGCTAATTAAAATATGTAAATATTTTTTTGTGGACTATAATAAAATATTTTAAATAATACTGGTGTCCAAGCCTATATTATAAAATTCGAAAATTTTGCGTAATAAATAATTGTGCGAGATAAATAAAGTTTTACGTATATTTGTGGCGAACTTCAGCTCGACACGATGGCCACTCTTCTCTACCTAGAGGCTGTCTCAAAATTTCAGCAAACTAATTTTCAACGGGACAAAAGACGTATCCGCCTTCCTTTGTCCTTTTTGGTCGTCCCCATGCATTATTTTCTTCCACAAGCCTGGACCCGGTCTAGGTCCGACAATGCACCTGCAAGTCGGAACAGGTCTTAACAGGTACGCCCGGTTCGGAGTCCTCTCTCCTCTTTCTCATACGACTCTCCCGCCCTAGGTTTGTCCTTCTTTATTATTTCCCCTTTCTTTCACTTGTAGCTCAGGAGCCAAGGCTTCTTTTTTCCAGAATCTCTATTTCCACGTCACCCTACGTCACTTTCCCGAAAACCTATGCCAAGCGATGAAAACTGGGGGAAACCGGTTGGCTCAGGTTGTGACGCAGGTGGAAAACTTCAGCATAGTAGACTCCAAAATTTTCGTCATTTTTCTCTAGTTCCATCAAGACCAAACGGGATCAACAAGTGCCAACGGGTTCGAAACAAGTCGAACTCTATCGGTCCGTTCAAAAGATTTGATCCATTTCTCAAAATATATCAAACTATACGTAAAATCTAAAAATTTCGAAATACATTTTCGCGTTCTATGTATCTATTACTTTTTGTTGTATTATGTTACTATACGCATAAGTACAGATTTCCTTACGGTTCAGAACTAATGTACACTTCTGTAAACTTGACCTAAAACTGACCAGTAGTATGAAACGCGAGACCAATGTCTGTCAAGTATCCCAGTCCCTATTTCTGGATGACATACAAGCTGAAGACTTTAGTAGGTTTATATAGCAACTTCTAAAAGCCACAAAGGCAGGCAGCCAGGACCATCTTCTTCCATCCATATCCAATGGCCAATGCCCAATTCCACATCTGGCATCTTCGTGCTTCTTTGGAGATTTGGTGAAAAGGAGCGCAGGAACCACCATAATAAACAGCAACTGGTGACCGGCCAAAAACTGGTCCCTTCTTGTGTATATCTTTATGGGATCTCCCGGGGACATGGACAAAGAGAGGTCTGCCCTGAGTTCCTGGAATTCGCTGGGGTTTTCTCGGAGATTCGAGCCCCTTGCTAGGAACGGGGCCTTACGTCGCGGAGTTATCGTGTTTATAGCTTAACACAAAAGGGCTCGCTGGTTGCTTTAGCAGGTAGACGTGAATAGAATGCGTACCTAGTATAGTCCCTACGAAAAGAGTGGCTGTCTTGGTTGTTTCAAAGAAGTGAAAAAAAATTCAAAGAATAGAAAGAACCACAAGCAAAATGGTACACGGCAAGATGCTGCTTCGTAAAAACGTAGAAAAATTCCAGAAAAATAAAGATTTTCTTCTTTCTATTGTCCCATAAATAAAACCCAAGAAAAACGGATTTGAAATTCGAATCTTCTAGACATTAGCAGGAAATACGGACAAAGGGTGCAAATAGTCGCGTTAATTGTGACCGCGATTGAGAAAAATAAAAGGAGACGAAATTAGGCCAAGTCAGAAACAGTGGTTAGCGTAGGAGGGTCCCGTGCCAGCTAATCACAGTAATTTCGTTATGGGAGCCATCGTCGTGACTTAAGGGTAGAGGGCTTCCACAGTGCATTTTAATAAAGGCGAGCAAAAGCCTAACCCGGGCCCATGGTGTTGCCCGTATGGGAAATCGCCCGGAGCGGTCAACGTGCATATAATCGGTGGGCGTAAAAAAGATTATGGGAAGCCAAAAATAATGATGAATTATTCTAACTCGCTTAGCACTGAAATACACCCGTAATAAGGAAACCCTCGTGTAACGATTTTCGCAATAATAAAAGTAGTCAATTTTTTAGCCAATAGTCTGTAACGCCTAAATATATGTATAAATACACCCAGTATCATTCCTATACAGGATCTGGTATCCATGGCAGTTCTAAATTATGGGTTACCGTGATCCTCTGGCTATCTTATTCCCTTTCTGTTTTCTTTCTTTTTTCCTTCTTTTTTCCCTCTGCCTAATCCACACGACTGAGTCTGGCGCCTGCGCAAAACTTTCGTCAAGACCGTTTACCGGTTCTCAGTTAAAATTTCTGTATTCTTTTGTACGAGAACCTAGTTAAAAAAAAAATCGGTCCTCGTTGGCTGGTGAACATTATTTTTCCAGGTATTTGATAAAAGAGACAATGCACGTTGCCTGCTTTTTCCGTGGGATTTGTCAATATATATCTATCTGCGTAAACATTGTTAATACCGTGCCATACGGAAAAACTTGCTGTTATCGCGTTTTCGACGTCTTTCACATGATCTATTCCTTTTGGGAAATACGTCATTTGAAAGTATCTCTTTGTTTGCTCTTTGGACTTGGGCCCTTACATTTTCAAGATGCATTATTCTAGCGCAGCATGGCATTGGACCATAGTAATGCGTAGTAGAAATTATATAGATAAACTAAGGTAGAGCTGCGTAACGAGGAGAACTCGTAGAAGAGAGTTACAAAGCAGCAACGGTTATGATCCTGAATCCAGCGATAGGCTACTAAGAAGTAATGGTGCGTAATTGCACAGTATATTTCATTCTACTTATCATAACGATGAAGATAGTACCCTCTACCGATCACCGGCGCGCCGCATAATTGCCGTGCATATATTTTACTCTATTTGTCTACGCCGCGAGTAATTATTAATAAGAAATTATTAATTGCACGAGAATCGCAACAGCGAAGTAACTTAGAAACCGACGTATAAAACTCGTACGCGAAAACTCATTGAACCGACACGTGGTACGTTTAACCATGACTAATTTTCACCTGACTAATTCTTTACTTGTTAAAGAAAAAAAAGAAGAAGTACCTAAAGTAAACATAAAGAAACGTGTTTTTAAAATTAGATTCGTATACACTGTCAAATAGCCTCAAGGCAGTGTTCTAGGCTTACTAACATGTCTGTACTGTCTATGCGTCATATGTCTTCGGGTCTTCAAATCTTCAAGTCTTCATTCCCGCAAGGGGCAACGTCTGATTGTGTAAGCTTCTGTATAAGAGTCGAAACTGTTTTCGCTAAAGCGAGTGAAGTAGGAGTCACTAGAACGCATGTATAGCGAATGGCAGAAAGAAGCCACTGGCTATGGTCGATATGATCGAGACCACTTCTGAATCACTCGATCCCTTAGGTACTTCTCGAATGTTTTACAGCACGTATGAGAAAGTGAAAAAAAATCTTATTCTACGAATGATACGTACCAATAATCTCTTATCGTATTTCAAGTCTTTTTCCGTGGACCGCACTACACATGGACTTGCGGAACATATTTAATGATATATTCATCCAGTGCAGTCTGATGACTGTTATAATTTTTTGTCTTCGCCATAATGCTATACGAGTTACGTGCAATCGCAGGAGGAAGTCTAGTAGGTAGAGGTTGAAAGGAAAAAGAAATAAAGAGACAAAGAGAGCGAGAGAGAGAGAAAAGGAAAAAAAAGAAGCAGGTCTAAGTGGAAGTCTCGATGACTAAGAGAAAGGAGGGAAGGTAGGAAGGGGATGACTTCTAGAAGAGGAATAGAGGGGATCTCGTCGTAGAGCATCAACCAACCCCACCTTAGGGCCCCGATGACTCACGGAACCCAGTGGGTCCCCCAGAAGTGGTTGTTGAAGGTACGGGCCCACTGGATGAGTACGGGGCGCCTTCTTACGTACGTAGGGCCCCGACTCCAGACTAGCTAATCTTGTTAGAGCTGGCGTACACCTTGCACCCTGGTGTTAATTATTCGGTGTACGTCTTATAGGTTAGGTATCCCTAAGAAACGTCGGAAATACATCGTTCTCTATGGATTGTAAACAAGCGTCTACCAGATACGCCCCTGGACCATCCTGACCAATCATCGTGCCTCTAATAAGACTCGCAAATTTTTCTGCAACAGGTTTACGACTATCTACTGGTCGACGATCAGAAATCATGTAACGCATGCGCACGGAATCCGGATATTACGTTTTAGTTTTTTTTTTATCATTTACTCGGTTCTTTGATTTTTATTTATCACGGGTGTGGCTCGATCCTGGATCCACGTGTCGATCGTGACTTGTCGACGGTATAGCAGACGATCGCTTTAACGGTAACGATTTCTTCAAAAGACGAATCGGGAGGAAGCTCAAGTCATTCAACAATGTCAACCCAAGCGAGTGGAGAATAAATGAAATGCATTTCCATAGAGTGCATACTTTGATACTCGCGGACTATTAATATCACTATGACAGTTTGACTAATGATGCCCAATATACAAGCACGGCTTTGACATTACGAGATTAAAATCCCACGTAATAAAAGAAAGAGAGAGAGAGAAAGAGAGAGTAAGAATAAAAAGATACTGGAAAAAGAAAAGAGACAAAAATGACTTTCGAACGGCACGACTAATACGATTATCTGCCGGCACATCATTTGTTTCGGTTAAACGCGCCACTCGCGACATTAATCACAAATCGCGGAACTCTTTAAGGCATATATGTGTGTATATATATATGTGTATACGCCAATATACGAGCACGTGCATCCCTTCGAGTGAAGAAGCGGTTAATGTATGTGGATTACGTAATGATCCGAAGGATCTATAATCGGTGACAATTTCACCAGACAGGTGATCCCCCACGTGGATTCTGCTTTGTCAATGGAAATGTTAGCAGGGGGAAAAAAATTGGGGTTTTCACCCTATACCGTAATATGGCTAACTATTAAGGCTAGGGTTGATTCCAGAGCATCGAAATAACAATCTCATAGAGTGTTTTTGGATATCAAGCGTAATGTTCGGTGTCTGGTCAGCCAGATGCCCCGATAGCCCTGATATATTTTTTATTTATGCTGCTTGATGGGATTTTCATCACTCTCATTCGTCGACGAGGGCCGATCAAATTCCTACTGAAATTGCCTGTACATACGGAATGACATGTATTTCGAGTTACAGGAATTTCAAAGTACCCGGACAGATTGGTAGTCTGCGTCGATTATCGGCATTAAAAACAGACTTGGATGCATAACGCCATGGGGGATTGCAGAAATGAATGGGAATGGAAGGTGTAGAGGTGAATAAAAGTGTTAAAAAAAATCGAGGGAAATGGAAAAAAAGGCAAAAAGGACGATCCAAGCTGAATTATCGTTATCCGAGCCCGGTGCTCGTACATCGTGGGAATCCCCGAGCTCATCCGCTCTTTGTTGCATGACAATTAAAATTAGTGCTGTTAATTACCGGTACGGGGCGCCACGTAGCCAGGCTTGTTAGTGAGCGGCGAAAACTGCCGAAATTAAGCGCGGAACAAAATGTAATGCGTCCCGTCTAATGGCGTACGTATGCAAATACGACGTTTAGAGCTGTAATGACTCTCGGTACGTCCTTAGATTTCTCGATAGCGCCGAAAAATACAAGAACATCCCATAATATACGAAACGTCGTAAAAGGGGTAACATTCTCTCGCGATAATTTTTCACGCCTCAAAAAGCGAAAAAAAAACAATAACAACGAAATTTTTAATCCTCAGTAAAAATTCCACGAGCGAACCAAAAAAAATGTTCTAAAACTTCCCGACTTTCTCAGTTGGCTGCACTTCGTCGCAGGGACGTTGTAGGGTATTACATTGTGTGTGCATTGTACCCTCGTAGGTGCATACTATTTGTTAAACAGTTACGTAAGTAAACACAAACAGAATCGTGATTGCGGTCACGTGGCGGTGGCATTGCTCGAGCATAAAGTAAAACGGCGAGTAGGTAGCTGCCTATATCTATATATATACACACACATATAATTCGAGGATCGAGGGTTGATTTCTCTGAATGGCTGTTGATTGTAATCATCAACTGTAAGTAATACCGGCGCGACTACGCGGCGTATACCTAAACCTCTACGTATAACTAATCTACATAGAAAATAATCCCGTAGTGCCAATAGCTTAATTACAGGAGAAATCAAGTGTTACTTAGGGATACGATTTACCTACCCCTATATATACATATATACACACACACAAAAACTCACGTAAACATCAATGCATTTACATAGCGGGAGCCAAACTCATAGGAAACCCATAACACACTAGAATATTTCTCGCATAGCTTCAAAACAGTTTCCAGAGAAACAGACACGGGAGGTAAAATGTATTTTAGTAATGTACATAGGTATACATATACCTTACCTTTACCATAGTACACTTCTGCCTATACGTTATACAGAAGTGACAGCGGTTTACCCTATATATACTTTACCAACCATTTCTAAACTATACTCTGTATCTATATCTATATGCGTATCTATCTATCTACCTCCTCGAATAACCGGAGCTGGAGCTTATGGATGCTGCGTAAAATCAAGGCTTTGAATATTCATACGTTTTCACCCTCTCGCGCAAAGGTGGATTCAATTACGCACGATTGCCTGACTCGTTCCCGTCGTTCTAGCAGTTAGGCCAATTTTCCGCTTATTGGTACGTAAATACGTATCGGTCGGTGGTTTCCAGTGGCGCGAGGAAAGGTTCTCGCGATACTTACTGATAGATACGTATATCCCGTTATCTATATATGCAGGTCTCTATACGGATCCTTTGGAAATGGAGATCAAAGCAAGGATATATATATATATGCGTGTGTGTGTGTATATAGGTATATAGCGAAACCATGACCGATGTTGAGTGTACAAAGTTCGCTCAACAGTGAAATAAGTTGAGCGGCTATACGTGTCGTTCGACCGTTTGCGAGGTCTCTTCCTCTTGAATGACTCAAAGAGCTTTGAATCTTCGTAATCGCGATAATTCATCGATTTTACGACGTAGACGAGGAGCGAGAAGCGACGGCGCGTCGCGGCGCTGACATTCGATTGATATTGGGGCGACACGCATCGGTGGGCGCAGGTGCGTGAATGCGTATAGTGAATTCGTAGACGATGATATATGTATATATAGCTGTTGGTGCATCAGTGGTGCAACGGAGCTTTTACCGTAACGCAAGTAGGACTATGTGGAGTAGCATACGTGTACACGTGCGTAAAGGTGCATTCCCAAAGCTGTGAATATCCTTATGTATATTTCATTGGAGGTCTTTTGGCGGGGGGGCTTTAATACCTATTGTCATCAAATGACGTACTGATGACACTTGGACTTTTATTGTATGTGGCACACGAGTCGATGGTGATAGCTATCATAAAATAGATCAATTTGAATGGGCTTGATCGATCAGCGAACAGAAGTTCGATACGGGATGCGGCCGTAATATGAAATAAATTACGTTTAATGAGAACGTATTGGATATAGAAATATTTGTTGTTCTGTACGTTAGTCGTAAAATGGGGAGGATCGTTAGGGGGGGGGGGGGGGTTATGGGAAAATCTAGTAGGACGTTTTTGACACATGGAAATATTTTGTGAAATTGAGGGAAGTTTTTCACGTCAAGGTGACTGTATGAGAAATTGTGAAATTTCTTGATCGTTAATGATTTTTTATTTTTTACTATTCGTAACAGTGGTGGGACTTTTGATTTTATGATTCTTTGTTGCAATCTGTATCTATCTGATGCATCTACAGTGTCACAGATTAAAAGAACGTCGCGCTCGAAAGCTTTGCAATTAAAAAGCGCTTCGCTTTACATATACGATTCCTTATGCACAGCAGTTTTTTCCCCTAGCGATAATAATTAAACGTATGAAATTATGATTCGTTTCTATCTAACCTTGTTCTCTTTCTTTGAAAATTTTTTTCTCCTGTACCCTGTTTTTTATTTCCCTTTACTCGGATATTTTTCTTTGAGCGCAACCCTCCTTAGTTTCAATACATATTTTTACGTTGTTCACATTTTAATTACATTTTTATGACGTATCTCAAACGGCTGCAAGAAGCTGCATATAATTATTAATTTTGTCTCATATATACCATAGTGCATAATGATTCATAATCTTTCATTAATTCGGTGCACCGAAACGTAGCTGCACACCTTTTACGTGAAAGGGGTAAAAAAAAATCATTCCTGACTCATCACCTCTTCATCTCCAACCCTCCTTTTCCGTGTAAATAGCGAAGTACACTCACCCGCTTGCGCAATAAGGGCCACGTCTGCCGCATAATACTTTACACCGTTTGTAGCCTCGTTTCCTCTCAAAGCCTGACTCACCGGAGCATCATAAGCGAGCAAAGCCACAAACCCTCAACTTGGAAGGAAGTAAGCTCAATCCGCCAATGTTGGCGATGCGGTTCCGCGGATAGCTCTAACGAGAGCAAAAAATTACGGATCCCCCGTTCCCACGATGCACGGCTAATTAAGGTTTTCGATTCGCAAAGTAGAGGATCTTCGCCAGGGTCGAACAATTGTCATCCATCAAGCGTAAGTATGTATCGAATAAAGATGCAAAAAAAGGTAAATAAATAAATAAATCAAATCCATTCCAAGTGAATCGAATAATAAAATGTCGT
The DNA here is from genome assembly GCA_030142225.1 of Pachycephus smyrnensis. Taxonomy (NCBI): domain Eukaryota; kingdom Metazoa; phylum Arthropoda; class Insecta; order Hymenoptera; family Cephidae; genus Pachycephus; species Pachycephus smyrnensis. The sequence goes on along the minus strand of JARQST010000266.1, from coordinate 398,535 downwards.
TATTGTCTCACGTAAAATGTTACGTCATACGGGGAATCCTATTACACGGGACAAATAGTGTTTTGTTTTGTCCACCGCTAGGTGGACATCGTCACGACAGTACAGAACATAAACATAGCTTTCCCGAGGGAGTTACGGGACATAAAATTCTGCGACTCCCTTTCTCTGGCTGTGGCGTCGAGATGTCGGGACTTCCCCGTTCCTACAACCGTCGACCCTTCCCGGCCCTTTCTTGTCAACTCTGACAGTTGACCCTCCTACGTTGAATTTGTCCTACGATCCAGCATCCAGATTGGCGAGAACCCTTCCCTTCAGGAAGCACGTATCCCTAAACAAGACTGAGAATTGATATCCTGTTTCTCGCGTGACTGCCTCAGGCTCCACGGTATTATTTTCAAATCAAACTGATAAACGTCGGATTAATAAATTTTCATTACACCGTCGGCCCGTCTGGTTTAGCATTGCGTAACTCATATGGTTAGCTATATAAAATCGATGGACAAGCTTTTAACCTCGTCTGACATTGAACAGCGAGTTATTGGAATTCCGTTGTTATCTTATCAAAGTGCAGGTGTGCGTATCTGGGATAATAATATTTGTCCGTTCCAATGCGCCCATACGAATGCACCTTTAACTTTGTCAATTGGCAAACGCTTTAGATATACGTACAGTAATTGAATTTTCTGTACAAACAAAATTTTTGTAGTAATCACCATACGGAAAGGAGGTTCCATTCACTGATAGGTACCAACTGTATCGAGCTACGCCATCTTGACATATACTTATGTCGAATTCACTATGGAAACACTGTAAGTAAATCGGTCTTATAACGAACAGGTTTTTCGGGGCGATTAATGATTATCATGCTGGCGTATATAATAGCTGCATTTATGAAAGGAACCCTTCATAATCTGCTTTGATTTTTCTGACTCAATGCACCAGTTTGCTGGCCTTATGCTCGCCTTTTTTCCAAGATAATGACTTTGTTTATCATGTCATAAGGTGCGCTGTCAGGTGAAATATTGCCCATCCACTCTTACCGCACCAGTCAAGTATAAGAGCGAGAGAAAAAGAGAGGGGACGATCACTCGAATGAAAGAGAAAGAGAAAGAGAAAGTGAATCCGTATCCAACAGTATATGCTTCGTTTACAAGAGAAAGAGAATTGCGCAATTGTCAAATGAGACCTGGTCTAGGTATATACGGTAATATTGAATATATACTTGTATATTGGTACATATATATGCATCACTTATGTATCCAACATACACGTATTATGAACCTGTACACCAGAACGGGGTTCATCGACAAATTGAGGTGACTCATTTCTTCCCGTTAAACCGGAGCTATGTGTGCTATAGGTGCAGCCCCCCAGTTTTATTTTCAAAGCCGTGTGCACACGAGATACTTACACCTGTTCGGGTTTACGTATACGTATGGAGAAACAGTGATTCATGAATGCAACACCGTCAGGATCCATCCCCAGGGCCTAACATTATTCTGCACTCGAGAAGAGCTACCTTCTAGTAGTACAGTGCTGTATAGGTATATACTCCAGTGTCTTTAATTTACAAAGCACAGCGTACACGATACGTAGTATTCCGGTAGTAGCTAAAATAGTTATATACAGGTATAGTGCGTATACGTATAAACGGATAGGAAATTCCAATACCTTGAGGCCAGGATGAAGTCGACCGTCGGCGTTATCCTTCCTCCAGGATCTTCATCTAACGATCCGTTTCCGTGAGTCATCGCGTTGAAATTCAGGACTCCGTCGACTTGCTTATAGAGTTCAAAGGACCAGGGCGATCGATCGGAACGATCACTGCAAGAAGTTCTCGATCGTTCCACTCGCGTAAGCAGTAGTGATGTTGATTATTGGATCTTTAATCTGATTGAGAAAAAATTTTTCAAGCAATTAATCTGTCCTTGTCTTGGATTAATTTTTCTTTTGATCTAGGAAGATATTTGGGATTTATTGACAGATCGATCTGTGAGCCGCGGCACGTATGCGTGTTGGGAATTCGAGCATATGTGCGCGCGCGGTACCACTCATGCATTTCGTATCAACGAGCTGGATCTATGATGGATCTATGCTAATGCAAATCATTAATGCATCCGAGAATTCTAATCGCGGTTAATCTCGTATAGATCGAAATTAAAATTCAATCGCACAGGTGGGCATCGCGTGCTGCCGAATCCTGTGACGTCATCCGCAAGGAACTCCTCTCCCTGGTCGTGTATCAAAACAAAATGGAATATGAAAATAATAAATAAATAATTAAAAAAAATAAATAAATACGGAGGGGAAAAAACAAGATGCACGACGGCTTCCTCGTAGTGATAAACATAATAATAACGGGCAATTAAAAAAGAAAGAAAACCTCTTTAATCGCTGAATTTATTTCGCGTTTCTTCTCGGAACGAATCTTCGTGTCGGATCGCGAGATAAAATTACGGGTGATCTTTTATTTCGAATATTAACGAAGACACCGTAGGCATCTCCGCACGGTGGTTGGGTTGCATATCCTTCGTATAATAAATAAATACTTAAAATAAAAGTGAATTAAAAAAAATAAAGATACGGACAAATCGATTTCGCGGAAAAATTTCAACTTCCTGTTTGTCTTTTTGCAATGCTCGCGCCACTAGGCGAATTGTTCCTGGCGGATCGGAAGGACGATATCCGGGGTCGAAACGATAAATCTAGTAAACGATGTAAATTCGAGAATATTAATGTAAATTCATGCAAGTAGTTCCTAATCGCCTTTGGTACACCTGCATTGCCATATGGTGTTTTCTAGTCCTACGAGCGTGATCTATATATACACACAATACATGACCCACCCCATTTTTCTACCCCCCATATAGGTGAGCTCAGAACTATTCACCCCAATCCCAATTATACAAGGCAACCCTGACTAGACGGATTACAAGCTATTATGATTCGGGAAGCGAAGGGTGTCTCTCAGAAAAAAAGGAAAAGAAAAAAAAGAGAGAGGAAAGATAAAGACTGTACCGAAAATATATGTAACGGAAGCATATGTCTAATAAGATTGCGTGTTCCATGTGTTTTCGGCTGCACGAGCGTCATCGAATTCGAAAGAGTCTCTGGCCATTCGAGTCCTTGAGAATGAGTGTTTGTGGCCAATGGCCTCATCGATCAAAAAATCAAAAAAGCCACCTAGCGACAGATTTTTCAAGATCAAGATCCCGGTATGTCAATATATATATAGATATAGGTATGTATACTATGTTACTTGGTTATACGTCTTACGTAGCCACATATGCGTATGGTTTCTTACTCTTATTCTTTTTCCTCTGCTTCTACCTCTCTTACGCGTTCCGCCCTCTCAATTTCTTTTTCTTGCTTGCTTTTTATTTATTTGAGAAAATCCGCCACGCCCGACGTGTTATGCTACGAGGTTACGGTGTGTTACTCGGCATAACAGTTTATTATCGCACATGTGGGTTTAGTCTGAGAGGTGTCGCCGTAAGTCAGCAAGGTTACTACGCTCTTTGGCTTCCTTGGGTCTCGATCTTCTCCGCGGGCCACTGAATAAAATGAGTTTCGTCCGAGCGAGACAGACTTCAGGTACTGAAGAAAAAAGAAGTCCAGATTTGACCTGCTATAGCCGCCGTGACGTTTCTACCTTCTTTCGACGCGTCGGACTTCACTGTGAAGAGGAGAGTTTAAGATGATGAAGAAAAATATGGCGAACCTTGGTATGAGAGAGATTAACGTTAATTATGAATAAAAGTTGTTAATATATTTTACATTTTTATCCAATTTTCATATGATCATATGCTGCGGTTTAGCAAGACGAAGTGTTTTTTGGAAACAGCGAGGAAAGTGACAAAATTACGTGAAATTCTCATCGGGTATTCTCTTCCTAGGATTCCCATCTAAACTATACGATACCCGCGAAAGGTATCGAATTTTGAAAGGTTTTTTTTTTAGAAATTCTGATCGTTGACCTCTTCATAAATAATGAAAATCCGGGTATATCTTTTGAAAGATCAGGTTGGGATAATGAGAGGCAGGGGCTGACCTGCAGGTGTGGGATGGGGACTGGCTACCGGGCTACGCGTCATTGGCGTAGCTATCAAAAAATCTTGAGAGCCGAAAAAATTCACAAAATTCTCATTCAGCGTTCGAAAAAATACAGCCTTTTTTTTCCTCGGCAAAATAGCTCCTTAAATCCTTCCCTCTTTTTCCTGCTAACCCGTGACGTATTCCACTCGTAATCCCAACGAAACACGTAAACCAAGTACCAAGGAGAATCAAGCTAATTGCTACGTTTCCTCAGGAGAATCCTCATTAGTGCATTCTTCTGCGACTTTTCTCAGTATGTGCTTGTCTCGTGTGGACATGCGGATATGCCGGAATGTAATTTCGTCTTCACTAAATTCTCCCGCGAGCGGAACGCCCGTTATTGGCTTTCGCAAAGTTCCCAATCCCAGTAACTATTAAGATCCTCGACTACTATGTGTCTACCAATCTACCTATACCTATAACTATGGAGCCTATACTAGCAACATATTAAGAGCTAAGTCCAGTATAGTTGAATACACGTATTCAATACGCCTAAGGCAGAATAACGCGTTGATACTTACGTTACATAGTACCCGTGTACTGGCCTTAAGTTGGCATTTCACGAAAACCTTTTATCGCGATAGGATAGGACAAAGGTGCCATTCCCAACGCATTAGAAAGTACCACGAAGGATGAGTATTGTGATATGAATTTTTTGATGGACGACGGATAATGTAGAATTATTAAGAAATAAATAAAAAATGGATTATACCATATCCTTTTAATAGGATATTCGATACATTTTTTTGGCGGATCTACATAGGATATAGGCCAAGGTGAAAAGTTGGATACCTAGATAGGCTACGCTTAATTGAATTTCGAGGAAATTCGTGTAGAGGCAACGGTTCCTTAAGTTCTGTCCACATGAGAGCTTCGAAGGTTTGTTTAACGAAAATTGCTGCATCACTGTCTAGTCATTTTCATCGGAGCGAAGTTCGATGACGGTCGATGATGACTTTGATTCGCAAACACGGACCCCAATTACACGGAGTATCCATACGGTAGCTGACCGTGCATTAGCTGCATCAACAATGCATTATTCAGAGCATACACGTTATGTTGACGTATTTGGCTCGTTTCGTAATATGATTGTTGCGATATGCTTCAATATGCATGTAGCCGGCGGGCGAGTGTGAGTGCAGATTCGATTGGGCAATTTTTGCATTTTTCAAAATTGTCGATGTGAAAGAATTCGGTAAAATCAAAGAAAAAAAAAATAAAGCTGAATAGAAAGCGCAGAATAAAAATAGTCACTGAACTATGCTGTTAATTGACCCAAGCCGATGGACGATGCATCTTGACGAATTCGCACGTATTTTAATCGTGACTCAACTACTAATGCACTTTTCTATTGTACTTCTCACTGTGTGCCATTTTACTTACTATTCTTTACTACACTTCCGCGTACATGCTTGGATTGATATCGACTCTGCAATGTGCCGTTCAGAACATTTATGCCTCTGCATAAATGCATCTGCTAATGACGGCTTCTGTAAAGTAAAACAATCATTAATAAACACTATCACTGATTACTACTAGTCAGCTTAATTAATGCAATAAGTTAGATTTCAAAAGAGCCAACCGTTAGCGAACCAGAACATACTTCATTGCACATACCTCGCAATGTTCGTACTGCATGGTTAAGTTATAGCGACATGGTCGCGCGACATTATCGAGAGCGATTTAAATTAATAAAGCTAATCAGGATAATCTGTCGCGGTGGCGCTGTGAAAGCGAACGCCGTCATCAGCCATGCGTACCGAAATATGCAAATGGGATGATAGCGTCACCGTCGCGCATCATCACTCAGGTCGAGAATAGTCAGATGTATGCAAGCGCCGATGATAATGAAAACAGTGCAAGAGGGATTGGCAGGGTGGAGTGAAGGGTTGGAAGCGATCATTGCAGTCATCAGTGAGATGGCCGGCTCGATGGCCGATCCATTAAATGACCCCAGTTCCGTTGCCCTACGCAGGTCGCATCATACAAGTTAAATATGCACTGTTCACGCAAAGGGCTGCACCACCCGTAGGGCTAACAATGTGTACAAACAAAACAAAATTGCTAAAAAACAAGTACAAGATAACAGATAAACCGTTGCGGGTAAAATTCGCGGTCGATTTTATTCGTAACTTTAGCGAAATGTCGAGAGCCGCCTCACTAGTGCCATCTGGCGGCGCGTATCATTAAACGGGACATTTTGAAGACATATCGAAAATGGTGTAGCGTCGACGATTTGCGTGGACCTCGTTCCGGTTAAAAGTTTTTCTTAGTATGCTGTAGCGACGACGGATCATAAAGTTAAGTAGAATCCTCAAAGCAACTACCTAAGGAATGGCAAAGTGGACTGAGGAGGGTTTAAGGAGAGTGCTGGTTTCGTTTAGTGGCTCAGCTGTGGATTTAAACACTTTTATATCGGCCTGCCCGGGAGTTGTAAAACGAGAAGGAGGAGGCAATGAGCCAAGACGTTGTTTGGCGAGAACGTAGCTTATGGTATTGATGTAAACTAGCCTTTCCTTTCGCACTGTCTCACGCTATGTTAGTAACTTTGTTCATGACCTTTTTCCCTGTTCCACCTCACAGACTTGCGTATTATGTCTACTGACATAACCTCTAACGGTGTCAGAATTCTTAAGCAGGAGGATCGTTGCAGGTACTGTATTCAAGATATTCAATTTGGTGAGTACCAGAAGGATTACTAGAATGGATATTAAATATGTTAAATATTTATTAATTGAGTAATTGGAATTCTGACTGTGTGAAAAATTCGTTTAGTTAAGGACGGATATTGTCCTGGCTAATCAAGTAGATATGCATGGATAAGTGTCATAGGGGTGGGTTGGATTTATCCTATGTGGTAATTCGTAGCAGTACAATTTCCCCAAATCAAGCATCGACATCTCGTCTCGGCTAAATGCCTCAAGATATAGGTCGGCTTGGTAGCTATCAGGCAGCCTCAAAGTTTATTGGCCTAATTTAAATAACAGGCCACGGGGTGGGGTCCTATCTCATCCACGAGGGCTGTATATCTTGAATCTTGTCACCCCTCTTTTGGGAGAGCGACGCTGATGAGTGAAGGATTTACGGACTTTTATTACGCCGTGCATTTATCTCAAACGGTACTCATGCAAATTAAGATCTTCGCTCGAGCGCGACGTGTTTCACTACGAGACGAGTTACGCGAAATGAGTTCTCTTTGGCTGTTCGGAAAGATATAGTTCTTGTCTTCGATATCTTTTTCACCCTACAATTTACATATCTTACTACACATTTCTCTATACAGAGTGAAACTGTGTAATGAACTTAATATAATTATTTGGAGATGAAAATTATACAGTACCAATAATTTCAAAAAAGGTTTCGTGTCGTTATCGTCATATGTTCTATCATGGTTTGCAAAATGAGTAACATATGACGATAACCATGGTATTTACCAATGAGTTAATGCCAGCTCTTTTCGTAGGAATTTCAGTAGCACGTGGCCTGATACGTATATATACGATAGAGAAATTATACGTTCGAAAGGATTGCTTTCCGTATGGCGGAAAATTAAATGCAACTGTCGGATCGTCACTAATTCGGTTCGATCGTGGTTTTCGAGGGTGCGTAGAATGCTTGTAAATATAAATACCATTCGCGGTGCGAGTAGGGTTGCAATTGAGGGTCGTGAGCCAGTGTGTCATACGGAGCAATCGCAGTATTGGATAGAGGGATTCTGAACGACTATGCCAGATAGTGACTGATCGCTCTTTATGGATGAGCGAATCGAGAGATTAATAGCCGGAAGGAGAAAAAATTTACCCCTAAATCATTTAATAGGTAATTAGTCGAATGGCAGTTTGATTTTTCATCCATCTTCTTATAATCCGTAATTAGTTTCATTAATATTCTTAAATACTTGTCGATATTTTACCTTCATAATTTTTATTGTGTAGGATTTGCTTTGTTCGATTCGTGCCTCCCTTTTTCTTTTCTTAGGGGAAAAAAAACTCATCACAAAAATATTTAATAAACTACCTGACTCAAGCGCGTGTCATTCCACGAATCCATTCTATTGGTCATTGTCCTCGTTTGCTGAATATTTTATTACGTAAGGACATTTCGATAAAATTACAGACTCGAGCCAAACCAGCCAGACGTAGAATAATGATGTACAGGTAGATATGTATTATGTTCTGTAGGAGTCAAGAGTTCATTCAGACTACTCCAGCCGTCGGGTGTCGCTTACGAGTCAAATTGCACCGTAATCACGTTGAGTTTTTTATTCGAAATAATTTATTTATATACACTACTAAAGCATACGACACTTATACGAATCAAGTGGAAGTATTGCGTCAGATGGGATTTTATATTTTATTAAGCAATGTCATTCTTCCTTAGTTCATTCTTCGTATCTGCACTGGTTACACTTTTTCCTTTCTTTCAGCATAAATCAATAGCAAAATCCAACTGGAAAATATATTCTTACATTTACAAGATTATATTATAAACACTTACAAGCATATATTATCTGATGCGTGTTCCTTTTCTGAAATGAAAACCAAATGAGGCCCGTGAAAGGGATCGTTTTTCAAGTTTAAAAATGACGATGCTATCGGAGAGTTGGACTAAAAAAAAGATTGTGCCTCATTTGATTATACGTTACAACGAAACGGCACGTCGTTCCGGTAAAATTACAGGAGTACACCCTAAGCTCTTTTGTGGTCGAGAAAGAAAGAAAGAAAGAACGTAAGAAAGACATTCTTTCCGCGTGAGCATAGGTTCCAGGTAGCTTCCTGGATAATTTAACCCCTTTATGCAGATTCGAGGGTGGGCGTACGTTATAGGTAGGCCACTCGTGTGCACATATGTAACACGTTAAACGTGCGTGCGTAAGCGCGCGCGCCCATGAAATTATGAAAGGCAAAGCACGGATTTCTCCGACTACCTTGCTAATGAGGGAGGCAAGTCTTGGGTACGGCGATATGTCGCATAAACTTCCCAGGAACATGCTGCTGCCCGCTCGGTTGACCACGTACCAAAAGAAACGAGAAACTCCAGAGAAAGAGATACAAGTCAACGGATTCGGGTAGAGCGTGTTCCGTTCACCATAATGGCGTGCTGACTGCGCTAATGATTCGAATATCTTTCTTTTCGAAAACCAACAGTATTTCCTTAATGAATTTCTATGCACGGTGCATTGATACCAGTGGCAAAGCTTATAAAGTTTATTATCAAGGATAATCATAATATGGTATATTTAGAATACCAGACGTAAGTACACGTATCATAATGAAAACTGTATACCACTAGGAAACAGTAGTAGCGTAGAATGAACTTTCATAGTTTCTATTTCAGGTAGAGGATTATACGGTGGAGAGTATATGCAGCTATATCTAACACGAGGAAGATACGTGCTCCTCGAGCTTAATAGCTCGACGATGACATCGTGGCTCCACCTACTCCTCTCTATAATTGTCCTCCATTACTGCACTGATAACCGTACTCTCCGCGAGTCATGCGTTGTCCCTCATAACATTCATTACACTACCGCGGCTACTGCATCGCGAGATACATTATCGTGCATATGCAGCGTGCACACGTGAATGCAAGTGCATAAGCAAATTACCAGAAGAAGAAGAAGATGGCATCATTTGGTATCTCTGTATCGCGTTACGATCACTGTAACGAAATCATCATCATCATCCAAAAGTGTCCATCCAGGTCTGGCTGTTTCTTAGTAAGAACCAAGCTCACGTACCATAAAAAATATTTGAAGTAAGAAAAATGCATATAATTAATTGAACAAATTCTTTCAGATAGTAGATAATAAAAGTCACTATACAGAGACAACATGTTCTCCAGCATAGTCAATCCCGGCCAGCGGATTCCTCCTGAACGCGGCGTAGCGTTTACGGGAGTAATCGAAGCGTGACTCTCTGGTGTCCTGTGTCCTGCGTCCTGTGTTCTACGTCCCGCGTGTTCTTTGACCGTGACCACGAAGCGTGGCAGGCGTGCGTGTGTCACTCAGTGACTCCTGGCCTCGCGGATCACTCCTACTCCGCCCAGAACGTGCACGCGTGCTCTCTCCCCTGGTTCGTTCCTTGTCCCTTCTTGACCCTCGCTGGCCCTCCCGTTATATACTCGTCGTTGCTGCCTCCCTGTACCCTACCCCGCAGTTCCCTTATATTATACTATAGTATAATCCAGGCATAGGTAGAGGATACCCCCTTCGGCTATGGCTTCTGTTCCCCTTGCCGAACACTCCTGACCATCCTGATGCCTCTGCTGCTTCTGCTGGTTGCTGCTGCTGACGATGCATCGGCTGCAGGAGGGCACGATGCAGCTACTCCTCTCTACTCCTAGGGGTGGATGACTTCGCTTGGCTCTTCGTGGTCTCGTGTTGCTCTCCAGCCCGAAGAACTACTGTTTGCCACATGGCCTCTCCTCTCTTTTACTCTCTTACCCTTACTCTTGGTCTACTCTCTATCTACCTATTACACGTTGCTGGATTACTCTGTCTCTTTTGCTCTCTTCTGGAAACGTCTATCTAACTTTGTTCCACGGTCTCGTACCATCCGCTCTCTGTGTGCTGCTGCTGCCAACCTCGCCGCAATTATTACCAGCGTTCTGGCCTGACGTGACGTGACGTGACGGCAAGCCCATGTGGGGTCAGCCTTTGGGGTTAGGCGAAATTACGCTGGGGAGGCCAACCCGAGGAGTAAGCGCGGATACGCGTGCCACAAGTTGTACGTCGTATCGCCACGCTCGAAATCTCACGTACGTGGCGTATACGTAAAGGGTTACTGAAGAACTCGCTACTGTAAGTGGGAAGAGCGGTAAAGCTCTTTGGAATTGACGTGCGTGGCGAATCACGTTTGCCACTTTCTATGCTCCATACTGATACTATCTCTGATCACTATAGTTTTCATTATCCACTCATGTACGATAGTACCGTTTAATTTTGTAGCAAAGACAAGCCCTACGCAGCCTCCCGTAATGGCTATGAGGATCTATGATTTTAATAGATCTCACCAGGTCAACAAGAAAGTAATGAGTAACCTTCAAAGTGGCTAGATAAAACAAGATATTACAGTGGGCGTAAGAAAGGACAAGCTACGCCGCTTAGAAAGCACTTCTCGTGGTGTAGTCGGTCAGTCTGTACGACGCTTGGTTCGTCCAAGCAGAGAGATCCAGCCGGGTAAGAGAGTCAAGAAAAGAGAAGAGAAAGACGAACCGGTGATGGCTGATAGAGGAGTGCAGAGAGGAGGACCAGGGAGTCTGGGTGAGGGAAAATCAAGAGAGAGAGAGAGGTGGAATAACCAAGCAAGAGATAGGACTGAGATCATGAGAAGAACAAGATCGAAGTGGATAGAACGAGAGTCAGAGCGAGAGAGAGGGAGAAGCGGTGAGCGGCAAGAGTGGCAAGTGAACGAAAGAGCGAGAGAGCAAGAAAGAGCCATGGCGAAGTGGGAGGGGCGTGACTCGCCCGTGACATCGCGATTACGCTCGCACACCTGTGCTCAACTCAGCTTCGACTTAAGTCAGCCACTTACTTTAGCAGTCGTCACGTGCTGCAAGAAGCGAGCCACGCGTCCACTCACTCCTCAGGGTTGGATGCAGTTTTATTTGATTAGTTTCTTAAGGTTTTACGCAGCTTCTTATGTACGCACGTATAGATAGGTACTACTGCCTCCCTTCGATCTGCCATATAGAAGTCCGATCATTCCGTGACTACGATCGCCAAGGTCCAGCAGGATGAGGAAGATACATTTCGAATGATCTCACAGGCCTATCTATTTACTTGTCTAATACGTATGCACATAGGGATGCATTGATGGGTACCGTTAACTGCATCCTCCAGTAACACTTGGCTGCAGTATACCAATGATATTATCTTGGCGGGAAATTCAAAAGATGGAGTCGTTATATCTTCTCGTCACGTAAGATATCATTCGTGCTACAGTAGTCACTTTTCTCCAGGCTGCACTTCGCTGAGTTTGATTAGTTCTTCTGGTTTTGTAGTCCTTCTTCTTGCTCGGCTACCGTTCGCTCCCTCGATCCCTTTCCAGGATTCGTGACTAGGATTTACCCAAGTCGAAAGCCTACTGTATTACGGGGGTACGTGCCTTTTCTTGTACTGTGAATTTTATAGGCGAAGTCAGAGTTACTGCATCTACATCGTCGTTTATTTATCCTCTTTATTACGGTTACTCGTAACTTTCAATCTTCTTCTTTTACTCTTCTTCCTACTACGTCTTCTCGAGTACTACTATTGAAATCATGGAAATCGATAGGCCCTTGGTCACTATCCCCTGAATCGCCTTGCACTTTCCTGGTAACTCGGGAATGAAGCAAAGAAGAGAAGTAGGATAAAGGGGAGGATGACGAAGAGAGAAAAAGAGAGGTAAGATGAACATCGAGGAAAGAGGCTGTGGCGCATGCCACAAGTGTGCCCAGCACGACTCCTATTAGGTTACAACCTGGCACTCTTCGTCTACGGTTTAGTGTTACAACATGTTATGTGACATATTACGCTATGGAAGCCCTATTTGGTCACAATGGACGCACATTCTTCGCGTTACGCGTTTACTCATACTTCAACGTAGAAATACGAGGACGTGAAACGCGACAAATTAATCTGTCCTCTCCTTACGTTCATCGCTAATACATCTGCTCTCAACATCCTGAAGTATTAATTAACTGTAGCCTTAAAAAGATAGAAAGATCATAATAATATCAAGCGAAGAGTCTTACGCAAAACCACACAGAGGCACAACAACGTGTTACATAAAAATATTGAGAATATACCAAATCTGCCATAGTACTCTGCTGAACCATGACCTATCGTAACTGTTAATCAATATCCCTGACCTACGTTGCAATTGTGATGCGCAAACAAGAAATACCATAGAATGCGGGAACAGCTGTTACTTTATCGCCCGCAGGCTGTGTATTAAAAAAAAACAATTATTAATATTCATCGTATAAGTCATAGACATAATTCTGTCGTTTCATGAGTAATAAGATGTTAATTAGTATCGTTATAATCAAGTGTGTCAATACCGTGGGAGTTATACTAAAAAAAATTCTACGACCGTGTTGCATCTTGGGATGGACTTTCAACGGAGCAGTGCACGTCTGAGAATATAGGAGCAGTATCAGATCCAATGAAGTCAATACGGACAATAACTCGATAAGTAGATAATAACGCATAATATAATAAGAGGCACGGCCGTTTATTTGTACGTGACAGAGTGTTGGGAGCACGCGCCACATTGAGCCACCAATTCAATCTCAACTAGGCTTAACAGCTGTCCTCAAGCAGCAACAACTTTAACAAACTAACGTCATTGTTGATCTCCGTGACGTGACGATCGAGTGGATGTACATATGTACCAATATGAAGTAACCGATCGCCATTAAGGTCAAGAAGATTTCTGTACTTAAGCACTTGGTATCTTAAATAGATGAATTAATATATCAAGGAATAATCATTTATGACGGGCAATCAAGTATTACAGACATTTCGTATATAGATTTCATACTTGAATTTAATCACGTTGAATAGTTTAAGATTGTACCGATAAAGGCGGCTATCCTGGAATCTATGAATACATCCTCAGCTTTCGAGTCCCGGTTGAGTTACCTATGCTTTAGCACCCCATAACTCATACACCCCATGCATACAGCGTGTAAATTACCATGAGCCGAAGGCAGCCATACGCTGTACAGGAAAGAGCAAATCGTAGAGTATGCCTGTGGCTATGGTACGAAGTGCGTAGCAGTTTACTGGCTTTAGCAGGCTTGTGGAAAATTGAGTAAAATTATGTTAGAAGTGAGCAACTTCATATGCTACAATAATACAAAGCTGCGAGTAATTCAAGTGGTATGGAAAATACTGTCGGTGAATTGGTAAGGAAGGGATTCATATCTGAGTCGAGAAACGAATGTGAAAGTAAGATAAAAAAAATGGAATAGCGGATAGAGGGAAGGAGTCGAATAGAGCAAAAGAATAGGAAAAAAAAAGGAAACACGGAAACGAATAGGCGAGCACCGACGCGGCATACGCGAGCGAGAAGAAAATGTTAGGTAGGTAAAAGCAAGAGAGTGCAATTACCCACTGGCAACGTGAAACAAACTAAAAGGAGGAAAAAGGTCGAGAGAGAGGAAGATGAGGAGGAGGAGGAGGAGAAGGAGGAAGAAGAGGTAACAGAGAGGAATAAGAGAAACGCCGTGACGCGTTATACAGTGGATAGTGCGAGAGAAAAAGAGAGAGGGGGTTCTCGCGAAAGAGAGAGGGGGTTCTCGCGTAAGAGAGAGGAGTAAAAAGTTCTGTTCCTGGCAAGAGGAGAGGGAGAGACAGGAGAGAGGGAGCGAGAGAGTGAAAATGAGAGGAGTAAGGAGGGATAGCAAGATTACCATATAATGGTGCCCCGAGGGCGCATAAGCTGCGCCACAACGTTATTTCTTCGTCCCTTTTCAACGAACAGTGGAAACGGTACTCTCTGTCCCTCTACTCTCTTTACTCTCATCTCTTTTCTCTCCCCCCTCGAAACCTTTTTTTCCTCCAATATTCTCTCGCTATCTCTTCTCTCTCTCTTTCTCTCTCTTCCTCTGTCTATTCTCCCTCCTTCCTCTTTCTGTCTTTCTCTTTTCTCTCTTTCTCTCTCTCCTTCTCTTTCACGAAAAGAAAGAGAACTTGTCGCAAGCAGTGTTGCGTTGTCAAGTCAGTCAAACGTAATCCACCTACTTATGCTTCGCCACGCTAAGATCATTTTCTAACTCGCACACATGTGGGCATACGCGTCCATCATCATCTCGATATTACGCGATATGACATAAGTAATCACACGCGACTCGTTCGAATGTGACGTCGCGCGTACGTGCGCGCAAACGAGATTTCTTTATTTCCAACAGCGGCACGTACTCAACTAGCTAGAACGAGATGAGTAATTTGTAGGAAGTCAGAGAAATGGAAATACAAGAGCACGGGAATGATTCTCGTATTATTAATCTGATATTAACCGGTAGCAGAGGAGAAGTAACGAGAATCGTTTCCTCGGGGTACGGAATACGGACGCGTACAAACAAGCAGAACTCGCGGACTAACGCTGTCCAGAATATAGGTGTCGAGGATAGGTTGAGCGAGTGACGAGTGTCAGCAGAAGAGCAAAATGAAAGATGATAAAAAGAGGAAGATTCGAAAAAGGCAAGGGATAAGAACTAGACAAACAAAATTGTGTAAAAGAGGTAAAACAAGTAGTGGTTCAAGTAGCTGTGTAACAGATATATATATATAATATATACATATACTTAAAGCGAATCCATAAGGGCCAAAGGATTCGTATGGGGCATGAGTTGAGTTACGTTTCACATTTTGACGTCTTCGGGCAGCACGTGACTCGTATATTTACAAACGTCACATATGCACTGGTCGCTTTGGTTAATACACGTATAAACATTGGGATTCAGAGTGTGCGTCGCACACTTCTTTCCTTCGGGAGGAGGGAGGTGGGGTGAAGGAGGTTGAGGAGGGTATATAGGGTCCACGGCGCGGCAGGCACAGCAAGCACGGTGCGCCTGCCATGGAGGCAATGAACTTCACCTCGCTATACGAAGCGCGATGGCTTTTATGTGTGTATAATGGCCCATGTTTATGCTCTCGTACATACGTCGAGTAGGTACACATTATGTGCGTTCGAATACACACACGATATCTCCGCGTTTATTCGTTTATCCGTTTAACCTCGCGCGCTTAAGCCTTCTCTGATGCGCGCGCATCCACTGGACTGTACGATACCGATTTGAATGTCCCGTGGTGAATGAAAAAACATTTTTTTTTGTACAATTAATACAAGCATTATAAATTGTAATTATCGAAATGTATACGAGAAGAATGAGAAAATGATGCGCGAATGATATTTAAATGTTTATCGTTGTAAAAATCATTGCTGATTTTACTCGGTAGTTTAATGGGACTAATTAAAAATTATCGATCGTTCCAGTGTCAAGAGGTCCTCCTAGAACAGTAATTAAGGATGTGGGGTTAAATATCTTTGTGGCAAGGCATGATTCATCTAATACTGGCTATTAGTGTCATTTTATATTGTTAAGGGTACAATTAGTATGGGGATATACGAGGGGATGGCTGGATATATGGATATAAGTATATTTTAATTGCTAATGGGCCCGATTGGTGGCTATACTAATTGTTCGGAGGAAACACCTAGCGCGCGAAAGTCCCCCGCGGCTTGGGATTTTCCGCGAAATTATCAATACTAAGATCTCATCACCGGCACGGAGTTCCTATGCAATTTTCTTAAGTCCAGCCACTTATTCTCATTTACGTTCGCGTTTACATCATCGCGGTAGTAAAGTGTTACTGCTAGGCACAGGTGCGCCCTGCTTTTTATTCCTACTCCGTCCATGTTCCATCGCTCGTTCGTTGGTTCGTTCGTCCATTCGTTCCTTAGTACCTTCATTCGTTCGCTTCTCCTCTGAAAACCTTTTTGTTCTTACGCCGGAGTACCTAACGAGTCAGGGCCTGTCATTATCCATGCTCAAGACTCTTGACTCTAGCTTCTCCATCTACGCGCAGATTATCCTGGAAACTTATTGCGGTAAACTTGGACAATAATGACGGAATCAAATGCGCCAACGCCGACCGGCCAGTGCCCCCATTATATTTCATCGCCAGATGAAATTTTTACCACAAAAATTCCGAACTTTTGTATTTTCTTTTTTTTCTTTTTTTTTTCTTTCAAATAGTACAATTAGTCTATACGTAGATTCAGGATTTTAAACGTCTTTGATTGCACGTTACGTCCTTATAAATCACTCAATGATCGATCCCTCGAAGCGACGTGCAACGAGAGATCGCACTTGATTATTATTATTATAAACGAGTTGTAATTTCTCATCCAGTCAAACTCAAGTAGCCGTTTCAATGTCTGTTAGCGGAGAATAGTAAATAATAGTAGTTCTAGTTCCAACGCGATTTTCAAGTGCGACGGCATAATGTAACACGTGTAGCCAAGTCACTGTCACATATGTGAGTGACTGACATACGATCACGCCTTTCGACAAGGCAGAGGCGTTTCTGACACTATCTCCATTGGCGTCCAGGATCCCCATGTAGTAGGTACTCGTGTAGCTTAACACCAGAGCGCGACAGTAACGTACAAAAACAATATGGATTCCCATTTATAAAGGCATATATATATACTTTGTTTCATATCACGAATTTTCAGCCAATAAAATTCTATCCATAGAGTTCATACCAGAATGACCATAATTCTTTGAAACTTTAGAATCTTTACTGAAAGGATTATGAGCTTTATGAAAAGAATCTCCCTCCACGGTGATCCTTATGTAGCAGACGTTCGTTTTCATTGCGGCGTCACTTTTTAAAACTGTAAATATCATGCGCGCGTTTACGAGAGTCGGACTCACTCTCATTTTCAGTGAACTCGCGCGCGATGCGTTTCACGCAGTTTGCGGTTATGTCAGTTTAAAGCAGCCGTTCGCCGGCAGTGACGAAAGTCTCAAGGTAGTGCCTACAACGCGCGGTACGACCGCATCGTAATTTGCTGTAAAAATGCAATTTCACCGTGTAACGATCGTGAGCAGATTACGGCACATACGCATATGGTGTTTGATACGTAGCGCGTGCCACTATACTAGTACCTCTATATGCATTCGCGTATACAGTATAAGTACTTAGTTTTACCATACGAGACAAAAGATCAGTCTCCATTAGCATAAGAGTAAAAATATTCCATTATTAAAAACAAAATCATGATCCTTAAAATGGATCAAATCGATTACAAGACTGGCCATATACATATGTACACGTGTTCCTGGAAAATCATGATCGCTTTTCCAACTGTCCAGGTCTTTCAGGTTGATGGGTGTGACCTCGGCTAGTAAGTGTAGTTTGATGATCGTGCATATCCAACCGAAGAAGAGTAGCAAGCAAGAGAGACAAAGAGAGAGCGAGAGAGCGAGAGAGAGATATAGAGGCGTGAGAGAGACCTCTGACACGAGGAGTGTATAGTAGTAGTAAAGAGCCACGAGACGAAGAGGAGCGAAGAGGGCAAAGTAAGAGAGTGAAGAGCGAAGAGAAAAGTGAGGCCTAACAGAAGAAAAGAGAAGAGAGGACAGAGAAGTCAGTGAGTTAGGAGATTCGTGGAGTAGAGTGTAGAGTATAGGAGAGATAGTGTTCCTTTTTCGTAGTGTCTCTCTTTCTCTCTCTCTCTCTCTCTCTCTCTCTCTCTCTCTCTCGCACCTATGAGGGAGACCAATGGTACAGTTGGTACTGGTGTTGGCCGCGTGGGTAACCGGTTTGGCGGGTCCTGCAGTTCCACGCACGCACGTACTCCACGCACACATGTCCCATCGAGAGAGGATTCTCCAACCAAACGTATTATACACCCGAGATACTGGTCTAAATATAGCGTCGCATTTACATACGAGTCCTAAAGACCAGGGCTGGATTAATGTGTAGGCGAAACCGATGGACGCCCGTCTAAAGGCGCCTAGTTTCCCAGTCGATGATTTTTCGCTGGGAGAGTTCGAGGCGATCGAGGATCGCGCGAACGCGCGAGGTCGTCCAGAGCAAACGTCGAAAGTGCAATTTATATAGATACGAATGCATATGCAACGTGTCTCGATTAGTGCATTGCTCGTGGGTGCAGACATGTAGGTATGTAGACACTTTCTATATGCTACCGTATATGGAGGGGGAGGTTTGAGATTATAGGAGGTATATTGTTTTTATATATTGTATATGGATGATTTTTAATTCATTAAAATTTAATATCGATATTAAATTAATGTAAAATCTTGTAAGGATATTTTTATCCTCTAACCCATATACATGGTAGTGCATATGCATCGCGTGAGCGCTGCACCGAATGTGACGGGTCTTGAAGGTAAAGCGCGTTGAAGGGCGCCTCATCCAAGATGAAGGATAAGTCCTTTTTGCCTCGGGATACAGTGCACTTTAACCGGCCCTGTTCGGGAAGAACACGCTACGGTTCATCCTCCGTAGATAATCGTTAAATGCAACGAGATAAGTTAAAGGGCCCAGGCATCGCCACTTTCGAATGGAGGTAACGCCTTGCGGAAGATAGGTAGGTATAGGTATAGGTTATGTGTATACCAATTGGGTGAGTAGACAGATAAGGATTAGGTGAAGCGTACTGATTTTCTTATATGTAAAATAATGAAAGAATTATTAACTTTCGATATTGTCATTGCGGACGGTCATGATAACGTGGATATATATGTATAATGACGCAACAGAAAAATTGGTAAGAAATTGGAGTCAAGTAGGATTCGTTGAAATCGTTCTTGGCGAGCGAGTCGTATTGGGTAACAAATGGTGGACTTGACAGCTCGAACGGGAGAGAGGGCTAGCCTCTCTCGAAAACTAATTATCAACGCATCAAATATAACTTAGCTTAGCTACCGTATTCTTAAGCCATCTTCCTTCTCGGGCCATCTTTATTATTTCTTGTTTACTCACTTTTTCTTATTGCCCAGGGACTCTCCGCTGCTTTTAATTGGACGACTATGGGCTGCTGATGATTCGGTGCTTTAACGAGTACTCCCCCCTCCTGTTGTATATATTTTTTTTATATACCTTACGTCTCTCCTCGTCTCTCTCGTACGTTACGTACAGGAGTCGTCGAAGCGGAACAATAACACTGCGCAATTTTTGAAATTTGTCAAAAACAAAAAAAAATTATTTCAAACTTTAAAAATTGTGGGTTTCTCATTGTTTATCGGTACAATGCACGATTGGGTTTGAGTTGGGTGAGAAAAAAAATGCAGTGAACAAGGATGTTCTCGCAAGACAGATCAGTCCTCCGACTAGTGGTTTTATACCTAGCTACCCCTTTTTCGTCTTTCGTAGAAGCTGAATATTCCGGGCAGGACGATTTCCGCGGCCGTAAAAAGCTCTCGCGCATAATTTAGCGCTCTATAGGGTAATATAGTGCCCTTTCCACTCCGCCACGAGACCCCATAACGCAACCCATACATACTCCATTGCACGTCGTGAAAAGCAGCTCAGGATAAATGCTAACTCAGCTTTGGACCAATGCCAGACTCGCTCATAAATCTATGCACGTCCTAACGCTAGTTACGCGGGCACAGTATGATCCTCCTTGTATTTTGAGATGTTAACGTAGAAAGGGTTGCAGTTTGTGTCACAGGAAAAACACACCCTCGACTTCCCTTAATTCACCTTTGCCGGACGTGTATAACAAGCTGTACGCATAAACGTGCGCCAGGGAGTTATTACCGAGTGCAAGGCCGAGGTAGCGACCTTCACCTGACCAAACATTTCCAAGTGTTATTCATATTCGCATGCACAGGCGGGTGACTGAGTATTGTGAGAAGAAAATAAAGAAAAAAAAATTTTTCCAGAACACCTTATACACCCACCACCATCGGCATTACCACGCTTACATATCTAAATGTGGTCGATTATGGGAGCTTTGAACGAGAAAATAAACGTCGCGCCAAACCCCATTAGAACATTTGTCGTGGTGCAATGACCGACTTAATTTTTAAAAGGGGTTTGTACATTATACACAAGGTGCCGAGGGACGTCTCGCACTCCCCTATTGCCTCTTCAAATAGAATCACATGGCAAAAACACAGTTTACACAGGCAAAGAAACGTCAGTGGCCCGATCCGTGGCTCTGGTAAGGGAGACTTTTTTATCGCAGGCCTATTTTTGGGCCTGAAAATATCCATACGAATGAACCAGGGTCTACGTGTACTCCCTATGGAAAATTGGGGACTGAACTTTTAGAAGCCATATGTACACGTGTATATGTACCCAATTGCCCTTAGTACATTAGTACTTATCTGTGATTAGACTAGGAGAGAAAAAAAAGAAAGTAAAAGTAAAGGGATTGAGCGTCGCTGCGTTGACTGGTATATTGGCGTAATAAAGATAGAAAGAGAAAAAGATAAGGAAAAGTTGAATCGAAGGTGCTGCACCTGGAAGTGCATTGCGTGCCGAGGACGTCGAACGTTAAACTCCTCTTTTGGGAAACACGCAATATTACCCCGAAGCACAATTGGCTCATTCATGTTTACCCGAAAGTCAAGAAAACAAAGGGAGAAAAAATATAGTGGATAAAAAGGCCAGAAATGGTACGCGCTCTTATGGGAAATCCCCGCTGCGGGATATATCGCGAAATCTAAACGGACAGCCCATCAGATACGTGGAAAGCTTCTATATGATTAATCGATAAAGCCGATGTTCGTATGACAGAGAAACGCAATAACGTGACAAGATTGAATCTTAGGGCAATTTAATACCAATTATTATGGGGTTTCCGGTGGTGGTTCCGGTAAATTGGAATAACAAACGCGTTTCAAGCCTACAACCCCTGGGCTGTGCAATTATCGTGGAATTACAAAGCGCGGGTTTTAAATGCATTATTAAACACGACCTGTGAATGACGTCCCAATATGGCGGAAGTAGGTCAGTGTCTTGAAAGCGGGTAACGCCATTGAGAATCAGATTGAAATTTCGATGGGATACGTCGCGAGCCTTACCGATGAATGTACCGAGGAAATATTTGCATTGTTAGAGATTCGCATTGCGTGATTCATCTCCGACGCAGATAAGTTCATTATAAAAATAGCAAAACGCACCGGTAATAGCAGGTAAGTAATAAATGAGTAATTATCCAGGAGTAATTAGACTCGGGTGTAAGAATAATTCCTGCAGTTAATAGTTACTCGATGCATGTCCTAACAACGGTAATAAAAGTATTGGCAATTGAAGATAAAGAAAAAAGAAGTAAAAGAAGAGAAAGAGAGAGAGAGAGAGAGAGAGCAGGACCGGTGAAAGAAATATAAAAAAAAAGGAAAAAGAAAAAAGATAGAAAATATCGAAGGAGGTGCCAATGGGAGGATCGGGCTGTCTTTTAGAAATAAATGAACTTTCGGTTAATTGCCTTCGGTTAGTTAATCCACAGCGTAAAGTGGTAAGACGAAAGCGAAGACTTGAAATCGCGTGACTGGTGCGGCTTCGCGGAGAAAATGAAATTCGAGAAAAGAAGCTGCGGATGAGATCTCGCGGTATGAGCACCTCGATGGCACGAGTCCGCTGATCCTGGAGTAGGGGGCACACACAACGTGCAACCAACAACCGAGTAGGAGGAGCACCTCAACCATACGTTTGAGTTGGTTGACCCGGAGCGGGCACGTTCCTACCTTCACCTCAACTTCGTCCTAAGGAATCGCCTTCACGCTTGCGATTTCATTCCAGCCAGGTGAGCCAATAGTCGGCCCGTAGTCTCGCGTCATTTTTGTGCTCGACGCATATTACACGGGTCAAAGGGTACGTTTAAATTTCATAAATCTGAAAAAATTCGTCATCATCAAACATCATTAGTAACATGACAACAATGAAAAACGAAGATGATGAAAATAATTTTGAAAAAAATCTATATAACAACATTGATTATTAAATCGAATTTGACTTCTGCAGGTTGATCAAAGGCAGTGAAACAGTGGATGCGTATCTCGCGAGGGAAGCAAGAGGTCCAGAAGTCAGTGGAAAGCCGGAGGCTGAAATGAGGATGCTGGAGCATCCAGAGTAGAGTCGGTAATAGAGGAGGCAATCTCCGAGATTCGAAGATAGACGTTGAGGGATCGTGTCCCTGTTCGAAGGAAGAGAAGTCGAAGGATTGCCGGAGGCTGACGAAGGGACACGGAGAGACACGAGCGCAGGGCATTACGAGAGAGCTGGTAGCGGATTGAAATGGTTGCAGGGAGTCCTGAGGATTGTGCGCCTCTGGCGTAATGTTCAGCTCACAGAGGATTACTACCTCTCGAAGTAGCGCGGAGGTAGTAGAATGAGATAGAGGTAGAGAGTTATATACAGAGATAGAGATAGAAAGAGAGAGAGAGAGAGAGGATTCAGAAAGGTGGTGCATAAGAGAAGAGAGGAGAGGCAGACATCACGTCGTCAATCATGGTCCAGTTGCTCCTATGTACTACATACTCTCACTGTGCACAACCTGTACATGCTACTGCATTGTGGTAAACAATGTTCAATCATCTCCGTCGATACCTTCGCCTTTAATTGAAGAAAGGGTCTGCAGGGGAAAAAAACGTCCAGGGGGTGTCGTTGACCCGTCGACGATATTGTGTACCACTTCAGTTTTAAGTCAGGCTGAAGAACTTGCTTGGAAAGGAATAAGGACGCCCTCAGCCACACTCAGCCAAGTCCTTGGCCATGGATCATTAACCAGGGCGGACCGCGAAATACGAAATCGCGCCGAAAATCACGATCTTTGGAACCTTCCCTTGTTTCGGCCGATTCGAGTGGCACTGCGACAGGGAAAATAATGATAATAAAGGAACAGACGAGAAGAAAGGTATAACAAGAACAACAGCGCCGTCATCTGCGGGAGAGCAAGAACAATGTCGACGAGAACGACAGCCGGGCAATCTGTTGCAAATAAATCATCGATCCTGCCAAAATCCGCAAAGATTCGCTCGAGTGAGTCACGTCGAGTTCTGTGTTGGAATATGGTGTAATTATCACCATGCTTTTCGAGCCTTTCCATCTCAAGCCGCAGGACCTTCCCCCACAGTGTTATAAAGGACCCTTCTTCGGGTATCCACGCCTATACAGCTTCACCTATATCAATGGGGATGGAATTATCGCTTCTGAAATTTTCCATGTAGGATCACTGCCTGTTTACGATGTGATGGCGTAATGAAAAATTCTGATAAGGAAGCGACGCGATACTCTCATCGGGACGTTTGGCAATGAACACGAAGCGTAAGAGGAAACTGGGTGTGATCTTGTGTTACAAAACAGTACCGTAATTAGCACGACACTGGAGGCTATAACATATTATGATACAATATATATATAGTATATATACTGTATAATCATAGTGCCTCTCTCGTAGTCCTCCACTGGAATAGATTTACCATGGCTATTCTCATGTCTTCATGGTAACCAATAGCCATAATACTATGGCTCCTCCTTGGATGTGCGTTGGACGGTCGTTACGGCAGGACAGCTAAAACATATTATAGGCACGCGTGAAAAGACGTTACGACGTTAATGCACGTGCTCCGATCACGAAGTCGCCTTGAACTTCTTCGCGTTCTCAAACGACGACAATCGCATACAAACAGAATTCACGATCCTCGTCAGAAACTAATGTAAAAAAAAAGCATAAAGCTACAGCTAATACCTTAGAAACGTACAGTTTTGGACGAAGCAAACGTTCACGGTGAGATAAGATAGGAAAACCATAAAGAAAACAGGATCTTAAGCACGTGGTAGAGTCAACTATAAGAAAATCCACAGTGTGTACCAGCCAGTCGAGGCTTTGTATTTTCCATCGCGTAATCCTGCTACGACGAAGGTGCCTCTCGCCGAGGATCACCGAGGTGGTGAAGGTTCGAAGGTGATACTGCATTCACGCGTTCCAAGTACCGTTAAACGATTCTATATAAATACCCCGCTTGCGTATATGTATGTCCCACCTTCTTGTCGCCATGAAGTTAGCCTATAAGAGGCCAGGGATGCCTCGCCGTTTCCTAAGGACGTTGATAATCGATATTGATACCAGGATGGGGTTGGTGTCAGTGAGGAGAAGCGTTACGGATAAAGGACTGAAGATTGAGCAGTGATCGAGGAGAGATGAGAGAAAAAGAAAAATGAAGAGAGAGAGAGAGTGAGAGAGAGAGCATAAGATGTCGAAGAGGAGAGCCTATATACTAGCAGGCAAAAGGGAAAGAGGATACGGTGGGCTGGCGTCACGCTGTCGGGTACACCGGTTTCGCCTTGCTCTCTCCTCTCTCTTTCTCCTTTTCTCTCTCTCTCTCTTTCTACCTAACCCTCTATCCACTCTCCCTCGCCTCTTTTCCATCTCCACTCTTATCCTCTCTGTTGCCCTTCTGGCACTGCAGCAGCAGCACTGGCACAGCGACGCAACTAACGCACTGTTCCACGTAGCTACACTCGAGCGAAGACACAATCGCAAAGGTCCGGGCACTGCGCCTCCTATGCATGCGTGGCAGATAATTGTATGTAATTGCCGGGTAGGATAATTAGCGATCAACAATAAGCCTGACTCTCTCTCTCTGCCTTGGTTGAATCCACCGATGGTTCAAACAGCATACAGAAAGCAGGTATAACAGTCCTAGCTGCGCAAACGGCCAATCGGCTCCTATAGCCAACGTTACGTACGTTCGCATACGGAACCGACGTTCCTGACTTGGGCACCATGTGAGAGGGACGTGTGGTATTAGTAGCCGTGGGCCCCTTCGAGCAACCAGGGATGCTGCTAATAATATGCTATGCAACTCTGTGGTGGTTGTTGCTACCAACCGCGCCACAAACGGGAGCTACCGACTTCGGCCAATAAGTCTGACAACTTGTAGCGCGACTCTATAGAGGAGTTCAGAGAATTCTATGGTGGAGATTGAATTCAATAGAGAGTTGAGGGTACAGAGAGAGAAAGAGAGATTAAGAGAGTGAGAGAGTGAGAGAGAGAGGAGGGGTGAACAATTTGGATTTTTTATTTGGATCCGAATAGACGTGATATTCTTCTTTGAAAAATAGTCGTAGGGAGTGACAGGGTCATATAGGAGTGTAGGTATAGGCACTGTGTCACCCGGAGCTAGATCCTATCTCGGCTGTGTCTCACTCCGGGAGATAGGTGTCTATGGTTATTTGTGACTAATATCACGGAGATCCTGTCTTGACAAATCGAGCAACCAGTATTCCGCGAGTGGAGAACAATCGTTCCAAGGGGTACACGTCATGTACAGGTGCTCGAGATCGCCCAATTACGTCCTGGCGGTAAGAGCCGTCGCTTATGGAACCGATCCTTTTAAGTTCTCGGTTACATTTTATCCGGGTGAGACCGCGATCGTCTCAACGAAGAGGAAGCATGATGCGTAACCAGGTGCCAGGAGTACGTATATAGATAAATATGTACATTGAGTAAGAGAGTAAATATTTTTACAACTCGCAGCATCCCTGTACCTCATAATGCAAAGTGGCTGGATCATACTCTGACCTAAGAAAGAGTGCTCGTCCAAGAGTCAGTCCTTGGTAGCGTCAAGGACCTCAGGACAATAAGAGGATCGGTGATCGAATCACTGGACACGGGCAACCCCCTATAGGAGCGTAGGTCGTATGAAATACGCGAATTCGTAGGTTTAAAATAAGCCGGGGCGTTTATCAACCTTATCTCTTGTCCGGAGGCGAAAAACAAAGTCAGTAAAGTTAAACTGAAATGCAAGCAACACGAAACGAGGGTCAAAATCCTTGGTTGGATGTAGGCTCGGGAGGGCATCGGGACGAGAGGGTCGAACAGAGGGGAGGAAGGCAGAGGGCACCGCAGGAGTCAAGCAGAGGAGAGGGGAGGACGAGGAGTCGGAAGGTGGACTACAAGGAGGTAAGAGGGGTGCTCAAGGGACAGAAAGAGCGAGAGAACAAGAGAGTAACAAGATGGTACGACAAGGATGGTGAACAGAGAGGTAAAGAGAGGATAAGGCTACTGCGCGTTAGCTGTGCCTGTAGTACTCTACGTCGGCCTGCCACCTCCACCTCGACCAGCTCACCTGAAGACAAGTTACCCCGCAATAAAAACACCGAGAAAATTATATGCCTCTGGCAGCGCGCGCGCGAGACAGCAGGATCGCCCGAAAGAGAGTCTTCGGATTCTACGTGGAAATGGAGATCAAGAGACAAAGTTGCCGAGCCGCTAACGTGCAGAACTTGATGATAAACAGGCTGCCATATGAGCTGCCACTGATTGAGGCACGCGTCATCCAGTCATTCCTTTTTCATATTTGCCAATATCAATCATCATATAGTGTATGTGTGTACATATATATATATATTAAACGCTATACAAGAGGAACCCGTGGTATAAGAATAAAATACTTTTCTTTTTATCGATAACAATAAGTTTGATGTTTAACGTCGAAATTATGCTGACTTGTTCATGGAATTTTCCAGGTATACGATTGGTGCTTGGTACCTGCCATCTACTCGAC
This sequence comes from Pachycephus smyrnensis, assembly GCA_030142225.1. Classification (NCBI taxonomy): domain Eukaryota; kingdom Metazoa; phylum Arthropoda; class Insecta; order Hymenoptera; family Cephidae; genus Pachycephus; species Pachycephus smyrnensis. The sequence goes on along the minus strand of JARQST010000266.1, from coordinate 371,391 downwards.
AGATCAGACGGAACGGTGTGCCTTCTTGATTGACAAAGACGAGATCTCCTGGTACTTGTTATTCTTCTTTTTTTTCTTCTTATTCTTATTCCTGTCCTTACCTTTCTTATTTTATTTCTTAGTCTCCTGATCTGCGCTCCTGGTACCCTCGTCTTCCTCGATGCTCCATCGAATACCCATGGTCACACATCCTCCTGGAAGGTCGTCGTGCGTGTACGAGGAGAATTTCAAAAGGATCTCGTACATCAGAGTGATCCATCGAATATCGAAGAACCCGTGACCTGGGATTCAAGTGCAACCACGACCCCTCGGTACCAATATGGTACTACAAGAAAATTATACCCGGCGTATATATATAATCTAGTCTAAGATTTTCCTTCGATCATCTTTAATAGTTCGATACCATTGTTCATCGTAGAAGCGCACGTTCATAGCTATAGGTGGAAATATATATTCCGAATAAAATTCAGGCCAGAAACGATCCTCCGTATAAAGGGAACTAAGACGGGAGGTTAAATTCACGGGAACGAGCAAGACGGAAAGACAACAGACCAGTCCTGCCAGCTGATGAGCCGGTTCTCCGATACACTTTTGTTTCATCTTATTTCCTCGGAGGGGGCCCCCCTCTTTTTTTTATTCCTTGGGTTCTCCTGCGAGACCCGCTCGCAGTGTATTTATACTCTACTCTCACTTGTCCCTGATGCACACAGCTACACCCACTGACACAACTGCATATACAGGGTAAACCGAATTGAAAAGCTAACCACGAAGTAGGAACCACCAAGTATATCCACGGTTGTTTTTAACTAAAAATCATATATACACATATATATATATAACACCTAAAGCAGTCGCTACAATAATATTTTTCCTAATCAGCATTCAGCACGGTGGACTTTAATTATCCTCCATAAAGTATTCACAGGAGTGAATAACAGTGACGTACGCGGATGATTATCTTTGTTCGAAAACGAAGGGAACGACAATGAGATCGGTGAACGATCTCCATCTCGTCTCACAATATGATCACGGCAATGAGATCATTGCTTAGAATAAACGAGGCAATAATTTTATGCTACACCGAGTAGCACCCTCGCTCGCTCTCGCTCCTATCGGCCGCGCTTGCGCAACGATTTATTTTCCGTTGCAATATGCAATACAGCGTCGTACTGTAGTACAACTGGCCTTGGGTGAGATAGGCATTACGCGATGGCATAATGTATAAGACGCGATGAGCAGCTGCGTGCTCGGTAGATCTGCATCATCATCATCATCATCCTCATCCTTATCCTCCACTTCCACATCGCGAATCCCTACATTGCTGGGCACCGTCGCCGCTACTGTTACCGTTGCGTAATACATCTTACCTCTGACGCGTATCCGTGCGAACATCCTGACGTCTCATCCGATTCGTCAGGACGTCTTCCCAGATGCAACCGAAGCTGCCTTATCACTTAGTGACGGCGGCATATAGATAACACCGATTGTTATTATTGTCGCTCTTCTTGCCAATCTAGACTAGGTGATAGTATAGTTATATAGCAATTTATTATATAATTCTACCGTAACACGTGTACGCTTACTGTAGGTATTATGGGTATCTACATATGTTGTATTATTATGGGCCTCTCTTGAATCTCTATGCTTGAGAAACCCTAGTGTCTGTCTACCAACCACTATTTGGTATCTCGAATCTACACTGTTTGCTTCTGTAATTAGGCACGTAGTAGCCAAGGTATATACACTCACGATTAGTGTATAATACAAGCGAGACGCGTATATACGCTCGCGTGGTTCTCGGGTATTGATCTAGGCACGTGACTACATAGATCAAGCCAAACGGGTGCGGATAACGTTCCGACGTTTCAAGATTACCTTGGTCCACTGACTTACTGGCTGTCTTCATCACTTGGTAGAATTTAACTATGGATCGATTGATTTCTTTCGATCGTATAGGCGCTACCAGCTTGTGACAGTCCGTTATAGCTACTGCGTATACCGTTAGAGTTGGGTCCAGTAGCGAATCCGGTATTGGATGCCATTTTGGTATCTTAAATGATCTTCAAGGACAGTGATGATGAGTCCATGGCGCAGGTGCTATTATACCAGCTTCGGGATGCTTCTTCGTATATTTTTCACTTCCGTGAGAATGATGGGGAGTCATCGAGAAAGTATTGCATTCAGACTGTACTAAGATCAGTATGTGGACGTGTGAACGTATACGTGGGCTTGGGAAGATTTTATACGTCTATGTATATGGCGATGCAGGAACGATGAGAGTTAAGTTTTGCAATGATTGTTTCGTATAAGGCGACTCAAAGTCATTTCTTACTTCCCTGTTATCTTCCGCGCGGATTTTAAGTCTGAGATGTTTCATGATCTGACATGAAGAATTTATACGTTTGTCTCTCTCGCACTTATAGCACGCGTTTGTCTTCGTATATCGAGAGTGGTCTAGGAGATGCCCTGACGACTCTCACTCGAATTCGAGTTGTTCCTTCTTTATCTTTTTTTCCTCACTTTCTTGCTCCATATGGACATATTTGTCTCCTTTGGCACGAGGCAACTCCAATGAGCTGACAAGGGTCTTGGCCCTTTTTCTCGAGTTTCTTCGACTTTTCAACTTTTTACGCACCGAGACGTAATTTATTTTTTCTTTACACCCACGACACATGTCGCGATCGCTCTAACACGTGGCTGCGCTTATGTTTCATGCTGCCAGCGTGCATTTACATCTCTTGACTACTGTCTTATCTCTTGGCGATACGATGGGGCACGTATATATATTTTTTTTAAAGGAACGCGCGCCTTCTTTTGAAGGCCTTCATTGTTAATACTTTTCTTTATCTTTATCTTTTTCTTTCTCTCGTTCTCTCTCTACCGCACTCCTCCTCCATCCACATCCCCACAGTACCGTTTCAGGGACTCGACTGCACGCGCTCGAGGACATTTACCACTGTGCACAGTTTCTCGAAGGTTAATGCAACTCTTGCTTAGAACCACTGCAACTATTATTTCCATGTGTGAGGAACAATCCCTATTGCGAAAGGACGGGCCGTTATTCATTAAGAGGATACCACTGCCAGGTGGACTACTCGTGTAATCAGTTGAAAGTGACTGTCAGGTAGAATCAAGACGATGATCTAAACTTGGCCTTGTGTCTTCACGCGGGATAAATCATTGATTGCAACTTCGTAAGATGCACGTTCTTCCTTCTCTCTTTCTTAGTTCCTTTTTATTCCCGCGAGATTCGCAGGGTCTGTCATCTAATCTAGGAATACAAACAAGCCTGGCCATGACACCGTAACCTTAGCCAGCCAGTTGATTGTACGTTTGATCGCAAGAGATCATTAGCCATCGCTTGTCATTAACGTCATTGTACTCGCATCGATAATTCTCCATTTACATAATGATGCAGTGCGATTATTTATCTAGAGTATCTGTCTACCAGACAGCTGCACCTCAATCGACTCTTTCCTGTGATATTAATCAGAATAATTTTTATGCATTTCTTCACAAATTTATAATCGACCAAGACCTGGCCGTTCCAGACAAGAACAAAATTTCATGAAGAAATGAAATAATAATTCCTTATGGTAAAAGTAGATGAAGAATTAAAAAAAAATTCCCTGTAACGATAACAAGGAAGAGATGCAAAAGGTTATTTTACATATTGCATTCAGCTAAAAACCATTATGCAAAGTCAAAGCAGCGGAGTACCCGGACGTGGGCGAGTAGCGGCGTTGTAAACCGTGATTAAAACATAAATCACGCGTAAGTTAGTGGTACCAACTATCCCGTGCGATCCTTAGTATTATGGTATTCTCTGTATGGGATACACCCGTTTCCTTATAAAAGAAAAAAAAAATCCTATAAATTATGTCTCGATTTAGAAAGGGTACCAAAAGGTCGTTTATCCTAAAAAGTATTAGAATACAAATTACACAAACGCCTTACGCAATGCTTGATACTTCCTTTAACCGCATGTAATTTAACATGCAACTGATCTTTCATTTCGAACTGCTACCTCGTATATTAAACCGATCTATGTAAATGAGCGTGTGACATTAAATGCAGTGTTACTACTCGATGTCAAGCTTCTTGATATGGAAATTTCATTATCGTTCTTATTTCCGTCACGTTCTTGATCCATTTAGTATCAGCGATAATCAAAGCTAGGATTAAACATTATATTAACCCTCAATTATCATTGATAATCGTTAGCTACGGTAATTATAACCATGTTAATTATTACCAGTGTGCCGGGTGGTTAAATGCATCGAGAAGGTGGATCGACTCTCTAATTAGACGGAAAGCGAGCGTGAATGCGCCCTATGAATAAGAGAAATGAATTAAGCATTACAATGGCGAAAGAGTATGACACGCGTTATTGTATGCTTATGGACGTAGAAGTCCGTATAGCCGTACGGTTCTGCTACGTACAGTAGCCAGGCTGACAATCGGTAAGAAGTAAAAGGCGCGTCGGTATGAGCCGCTCTTGCATTCAATTATTTTAATTATAACTATTTTCCAGATTAACATAACGAACGTATCTTAGATCTTGAGGTTGCTGGCTAATTTAGGCATCGAAGCTTAGATCCCACTTTTTGATTTTAATTTTTTTCCTTTCCATTATTTTTTTTTTCTACTACGTATATTCAATTCACTTTATACGATATTACGGAACGACGCTAAAAGTCTCGCTGTACCGTTCAACGCGTTTCTCTCCTACATTGATTCTTGACAATAAGAATACTTGACTGCACCGGGCGTCCCGACGCTCGGGTACGATATTAATACTGGAAGCTTTAGTAAAAGACAGTGGCAATGATTATCGCTTGTTATGCGCCAACTGTCATGGCGTGCTGACAGTATCCGTGTATCGGGAATAGCTTTGAATATGTTTGAATCGATTTACAAGCGTTAAACCACCTTGGAGACGGGTTTAGTTCTGGAACCAGGCCAGGAGTAATTCTCCATGTAAATATCATTTCTTGGTGAATATCTTCGTTTGGTGGAGATTGCATCGCGAAAGATGCATCGAATGCATCTGTGAGGTCGTAATGTTACGTTCGAGTCTTCCTTTGCCTATTTTATACGATATCTTCTTGCTTCGCTTATATACCTATCCTTTGTCCGTTACCAGCATCCCAAGTCATCGTCATCATCATCATCATCATCTTTTTCTTATGCATCCTCCTTCCCCTTTCATTCGCTCAACAATCTATTGCGTCTGTTGCACATGGGAGTGAGTCTTCAAGGTCTCTCTGTTTTCTAGGGATACATTGGTTTACGTTGAAGTCTATATCAATTGGTATTATAGTAGACGATCAATATTGCAGGTTAATTGATACAGATTTTATGTCGTAAGGTCACAGGAAGATCATGGGGTTTGGGTTAAATGATTATTTTGTAATTATTGAGTTTAAAAAATTTTTTTTATAGAGGATATCTTTAAGGCGTTTGGCTTCTGTCGTATTTTGGCGTTAGTTTTCACGGGTGCGGTGCAGCGTGCATTGATTTTAAACACTATGGCAGACCTGCCCGCTAGAGGTCCCTAACCCCTGAGGGCAAAATAAAGATTAAAACGAAAGGAGAGGGTAGTTTAAAAACATCGTCAGAGGGGTTTGTGTGGGCAGACTAAGGTTCAGGTTAGTCAACAGGTGGCTAACCTGCCAGGGGAGCCAACCTACACAAACAATACGTCCAATGCACAAATACAAATCTCCCCTCTCGAATATAACTTAGGGAGTTGGGAGATGGGGAGAAGGCTCCTATATCTCAACTCACACATCTAGGGGGCACCATCGGAACACGAACACGTTTACGGGGGGACCTGGACCGTTCGAGACTGCACGTGTTCCTAACGTACCCAAACCCTCTAGCTTCGTAAAAAGGTTCTCAGCTTGGTTTAGATTTCTTCGAGGTGCACGCGAGTAAGGAAAAGGACCTCTACGCCGAATTGTCTCGAAAATAGATGAGCGAAGTCACGGTAAAAATTGCTAGGAAATAAGACAGTGAAAGAGGATAAGAGGGAGAGAGAAGGAGAGACAATTCGGATTGCATTCTGGGAACTGGAATCAATTTCAGGATTCCATGAAAGATTTTGACTTTTTTAACTTTCACGAATCCAGAGGGCAAATCAAGGTGACATGAAGATTCAATGGCTTTTCATGGGGATTTGAAATTTTATTTGACGAACTTATCAAATAGAATTTATTTTTATTACAAGGACGTGTGGAATAATTTTTACCATATAATTTAAAGTGCGTATCGATTGACTTTTGTTATCGATTATATTAAAAAATATGCCAAAAAGATTTAATATCTAAAAAGATACAGAAGTCGACTACATTTCACGAGGTCTACAAAAAAAATGTCTAATCTTAATGCTACATGAAGAATAACAGCTAATCACATGGAGTGACTATAGCGAAAAGTGGGTCCTCTTATATGAAAAATCATTTAGATAACGATGGGTCCGATGATATTGAGAATCACTGGGCCCCTTCGCCGCGGGGCACCGTCCGTGACTCATCAGGCCCCCCGATTCCCTCTTGTACGGGAGCAGGGCCCAAAAACGAACAAAACCCCATCCACAGCAAGCCAAAGGCAGTGTCTGATCGATTTACGTCCCACTCACGCTTTGGGGAAATTTACAAGAGAAAACCGAACTATTACCGTGCGCCGATCGAGGATAGAATCTCGGAAGAAACCTGTCCGCGCTAACCAATCGAAGTCACGATCATTCTGTTCGACTCGAATGATCATCCCGATCATATATAGGATCGCACAGTATCGCCACTCTTTCGCGTAAACAATCTACAGCATCCCGTATCTCTGCTTTTTGTAGATCCTCCATAGCTACTGCTACCAGAATGGTCAAGGTCAAGCAGCCATACCAGCAAGGAGCCTGATGACTCCGCATCGTCAAAAGGATCCCCATAGGTCCTCATGGTTCATAGGTGAATTCTCCATAGAAAAGTTCAAAGCTCGTGAAGGCACTATATAGGTAATACCAGATACAATAATAACAGTAACCTAGTATAGGAAGAAGAGGAAGAAGCGTAAAAGGCGAAAATAATCGATACGTCCATCAGGAAAGCGATCGGATTTTACGAGTGGAGACGGATTTTCGCCGGCGGCCGATCCTTAACCCGTGGGATTTTATGGTGGTACTCTTGACCCATCTGTCCCCGTGTCGGATATCGAATTCCCATGCACGTGCATTCGAGCAGTGTCATCACCTACCCCAGTATCTCAATAACTACCCCCCCCCCCCCCCCGTTTTTCCATCCGTTGGGATAATGTGTTTTAATATTGCCAACACCACGGTAATCCCACCCCCATTCCCCGTTCCCCATAGAAGAGTACAGAAACGTTGCCAGGGGCAGAGTCTCCCTCTCGGAGAACTATGCACCTGTGAGATTCCCATAGAGAATGCATAGGGTCCCCTTGATCTGTCCCCACAATAATATAAAGCTTCCGAAAAGAGAAGAAAAAAAAAGAAAGAAAGGAGAAAAATCATGGTGTAACCGTTTCTCCGACGCGCACACCGTAACACACTTGTCCCGTTTGTTCTTTTATGGTGAATGGGGTGGTACACCTGCGAACTTGGTAGGGGAGCTATTGATATGCAGATCTCGGTTACGCTACACCTTTAGCATTCGACGAGAACGAGTGGAGGGAAAGGGGGAAGAAAAAAGCGGATTTCTATGGTGCACCATAGAAATTTAGCTGGGCAGAAAATCACGTTCGCCCACTGTCGTTCCTACTAACGATATTCCTTATCCTATCCCTTCTACTTGTATATGCAACTGGCTACCGCGATTAAATGCTGATGTCAATTGATACGATCCATCAATCTATATTGTTCCAATGATCTTTTCGTACACGCACGTGCTTGTTATCACGATCCACGCGAATTTGATAACGACTAAACATGCAGCATGCCAAAAGTGCAGAATATTGCGTGGGTGTGTTTCGCTCTAACGAGAACAAAAGAAAGTGACGTTGGATGACTCAGGTGTAGTAACCTCGGGCGTTTGTGTAATTATGTCACTAGTCGAGTAGTCGACCGCTACGAGAGCCGGAGAAAGGAGAAAGACCGACTGGGACAGGACGTTAGAGAAAGGAGCGAGAGGGTACGAGAGACGGGAGATGATGAGAAAGTAAGACAGCAGCTCACCCTCTGCAAATAGCGTGAATCACGCCGAAACTCTGTACGAAATTTTTCTAAGAATTCTTACACGTGGAATACAATGTCCTGATCTCCGCTATGCACGTGGCACATTATTTAGATTGTATTAGCATACGGCGTTCCTGTAGCGGTAGCTAGGGAATTTAGGTGTCCCATAACACTTACGGTATTTTGTATCGCTGAATCCGTGGGTTCAAAAACTAAGAGACCGGAGGAGATACGTCTAGACAGTCACTTTATGTTAGAATCTCTAAGCTGAAATGGGAGGAAGCATAAGAAAAAGAAAAAAAAATAGGTAAAAATACGTCGAGAACGTCTCGACTTCTCTTGACATCCTAGTGTATATATACGCTATTGTCTAATACATTATACACCACGTTATAGAGGGTGGGTCGTTAGGGAATGTTACGGTATGACGTAATTCTAAACCGTTTGACACTACGAAGGAGCGAAGAGAAAGGACAAAAGAAAGGAGAAAAGGTCCTGTCTGAAGAGCGCCCTTTAGTAAGAGGCTGGGTACTTTATGACAGTCTTGCTAATCACGTAAACTGGAAGTACCAATTAATTACAGTGCTAATTAGAGGGCCTATAAAAATACCTGGCACTTTACGTCACTCATATATACACTGACGCTTGTAATATAATTACAAAAATTAACGAATGATTGTTTTGGGAAAAAAATTTGTTATCTCTAGCATTGAGATCTATGACTTCAATTGATTTTTACTAATGACAAGCATTTACTTAGAGGGCTTCCGTCGGCTTTGGTTCGTCATTACTCGTAATCCCATACACTTAAAAAACGTCGAGTAAACTTTAATCCTTGCGTCGTATGCCAAGACACACTGGATGACGTTTCACATCTTTATTCTCGGTTTAAAAGCTAAGGGTAAACATCGTTTTCCGTCATTTTCCTTTTCTCTCTCTCTCTCTCTCTCTCTCTCTCTCTCTCTCTCTCTCTTTCTCTCCCCCCTCTCCTACTACAGAAGGGCCAACGCGTGTCTAAGGCACTCGAGAATGATCTTTCTTCCAGTCAACGTTTAGATTTGCCTCGGTTACTCGCTGACAACTGAGTAATTATCAGCCACTTTAGATCTGGGTCACGTTGCCATGTGCTGGGAGCAACGAGAGCAGAGAAATGACTCTTCTAATGATTTTCGTGCCGAGGGAGCTGAAAGCATTAAATTTGGAGCGTGCTTCGGAAGCTGACGCTGCTAGCACCCGTTTACATCACGATAATAAACTATGTATAGTATAGCTAGCCAAGCCATTGAAAAAAGATCCAACCCCTATAAGATCATCAAATTCCCATCGAGCACCTTTAATTTTGAAAAATTATATAAAAGCCACTTTTATTTCGAAAAACAGAAATCCACTTTTTTTTCAAACAGTTTTGTTATATATGAATTGAATTGTTGATGGTTCATGACTGGAATGACTAATCTCTATCGTGACTCCATGTACCCCTGAACCATTTTCAGACTATGGTTTTCTATGGCGTCTCTCAGATCATTAGGCCGTTTCAAGTGTGCTGCGGGTAGGTAGCTCATACATGGTTTTCATGAACTCCGGACGATCCTACCAGTTCACAAAGCGTTTCTATGACTATTTTATGGTTCGCCTAGTGAGTCATACCATAGAGAGACAATACTGGAAGCCCTTCATCATGCGTTGGACAAGTCCTACGTGTGTACACGGCTTTACGTATAGACACAAGCATCGTACCTGTTGAACACCTACGTACACAGTGCGCGAACGTACATTCGTACAGGCATTTCGACACACGCATTAACAGAAGGTGATTCACGTCAAACAAAAGGCCAAACATTGTATGACTACGGGTGGAACACGTATGTAGGAATTTCAGATACAACGGTTGGACAATCAAACAGTTCCCAATCGGTGGAGTTGATTGTGATCGTGCGATAAAATGGAAATCCCTATTAAAAAAAAAAAAACAAATCTTGTAACATTGATGATTTTAATTGAAAACTCGGTATCTTTGAGTGGTACGAATTTTTTGTTAATGAAAAATATCTATAGTAATCATAATACATGTACACAGTGTTTCATAAAAATTGATATCTGTATACCGTGTATAGTGCTGTGAGAGTATATGAGATGATGGTGCAGTAGCGTTTGACGCCTTGGACATATTGGATAAGAAATTTATGATATTTTTTGTTGTTGTTGATCAGAGTTTACGTGCCAACGTTGAGAATAATTTCCATTTGACGAGGAGTACATATTTTTACGGCTTATTTACACGCGATGCATGGCAGTTACAAGTTTCAATTCTCGGTATAAACGTCGTCAATTGCCCTCATCTCATCTCTCGAGAGGACCCGGGCGTTTCATTACGCGTAATTGCCATGGTCTGCGGTCTGTCCCCTTGGGTACAGGTACAGTATCATTTTCATAATGACGCCTCTTCGGGGCCGAAAATAAAAAAGTTTCTTGTGCGTCGTAGGGCCCAGATGGAGGTGGAGCGGAGCCAGGAACGAGGTTGTTCGAAAGGTAGAGGGTGGGGTGGACCGGAGTGAGACCAACAAAAAATACAATCAACCACTTCGGTGTGACCCAGTTCAACGAACAGACCGTTGGGCCCGTGGTCCTTGGGTCCGGGGTCCGGGGGCCCAGTCCGGTTAGGTCCCTCTCGCTATTGAAAACTGACTTGCACAGAATACAATAGGAACTTCACGTTATATTCAACCTAGACTAGTATATTCTTGGATCCTCCAGACTAGTTTGATGATCCGGGATTGAACTTATCATTTTTATACAGTAGGAGATGATGGATGTTTTGCCAAGATAATTATATTATTTACAAGAAATTTTTGTCGGGTTAAATATAATATTTCGATATTTCAAAACTGTTTGCTCAGGATGCTTAATATGCAGTTTTATATCGTGGCTCGATACGTTGTCGTGTAAAATGGTATAGCTGGGATGTAACTTTTCATTCTGTTATCTTTTATTTTGATAACTAGCCACTGTAGTAGGCAACCCTTCTAACGTTACACGACTAATTTGGTAGCGACAATGTGAAGCTTGAGAGTCGTAAGAGTTAATTATCCATCTTAGTATCCGTACGGGTCTTAAACAGTAACGGTAAGAAGCGCAAGACTATCGCGGATCCTGTACAAGGTTAGAGAGGTGCGCGTGCGCAGACGCTATAAAGGAGCCCATGTCCTTTTCGCGCAAGTATTATCTCGCAACAGGATTAAGTTTCTGTCAAGCGTAGGATATTCACTGCGAGAAGAATCAGCCGGTCCCAGCATAACGCTCCTACGCCACTGCAGCTCAGCTGCACTTTGCCTCCCTCGTGTTTTACTTTTTTCTCTTTGCTCGTTTCGTTTGTATCTCAGCTCGGTCTGGTTCGACTTAGCTCGGCTGCGTTCGGGGCCCCATTTCTCCCTTGGCAGTTCCCCATCTTCTCCGAGAAGAAGAAGAAGAAGAAGAAGAAGAAGACTCGCCGGCCCTCTTCTATCGCTATACTATACCCTTTCTCTATCTTGCTCCGCGTACACTTTGCCTCCTTTTACCACCGTCATATCCAAACCCCCTGGATATCTCCTGTTCTCTCTATCTCTCTCTTTCGTCCTCTTGCTCTTCTTCGCTACCACCGACCCCCTCCCTCACACGCCCGATTCGCCTGATTCCCTTCAGTCTTCCAACTTCTCTCCTCCGTCCACTGTCCACCGTATAGCTGCGCCTCTTCCCCCTCGGCTCCCTCAGACCCCTCGTGTACCCGCCTGCGGGGCCCTACGGCTATCAGCCACTCGTGTTTACATCGGGCCAGCGGAGTGGGGCTTAACAAAACGACAAGCTAAAACCCGTACGCGCTATAGTATGGCAGCGGCGAGTGGGCACACGGACGAGAAGATTTGTCAAAACAAAACCCCGGTCTTTCGTCGAGTCACGTTCTAAGGGCAGAGAGCGGACGACCAGGACGGACAGACCTCAACGGGTACGTCTGGACCCTTCGTTTCCCTTATAATAAATTACAAAAAAGTGAGAAGCACCACTGGCACTAACGTCAGCACTCCTTACCTTACAACTGGTTGCCACCATTTTCTGTCTTTCCGTTAATTCTTATACAACGATGGGGTATTTACTGACTCAAGGCATAGGACCCCGTCCGCCCCCGTACGAGATCAACACAGTGAACAGCCCTCGGGATTGAAGTATAATTACAGCTTCGAAGGGATCTAGTCCTGGGTAAATTTTTAATTCGCCTCCTTCGAGATCGTCGAGGATCCCACTATCCAGGATTACTCGTTATCCTTGAGAACCAAGAACTGAGGAATCGTGAGTCGAGAAGAGACCCAACGCTTGGGATATATATAAGTCGAGGGAGTAGGGCGCGAGGGCCTCTTTTTCTTGACACCTGTTCTTCGCAATGGACCCATCCGTTTTCGATTCAGGTAGACGACCGTGATATGCAGCCTCGCTGTACTACAGTGCGTTTCATGACGAGTGTGTCGGATGGGATCTTCCAACTGGAAATATCAAGAGGGGATCGAATGTCTTTTACCTTTGGATTTACATTGCTACCGTTTGCCCTTGGTATAATATATATCCCACCCTTGTAAATTAATTCTCACCGGCTCAGGGGCCAGTTTATATCTTTCCCTTTAGAGAAGTAAAAAACCACAAAGGGTCTGCCACAGTGAGAAATCATTTTTCAAAATGGATGTACGTCATAGATATACAATTGTTGTTCCTCGCCACCGTATTCGGATTCACTTATAAAAGTACAATCAAAGACAAACCAATTCAAGTTCACGGGTTCATCCAATGCTATCCTAATTAGATCCTTTCTTCGTACCGTGTTATTCAACCACGTTTACAGTTACAAGAAACGCATTCTCAAGTGTGAAACACACACGTGACTGTCGAACGTTCATCAAAATACGTTTTCATCTACAAAGTATCTAATACCACGGTGCTATCGTACGAGAAAATCGTAACATAGGCACACGCATCACGCAACGGAGCACGCATGAGACGCTTGTGAGCTATCACGTGTGCGCGAGTGAGCAAGAGAGCACGTCTTACGTAGCTGTCAACATTATACTCACATGAGCAAGGACTCTGGCTCACGTACTCTCGCTCACGCGACTCTATCTCTTTCACGTACAATACTCGAGGGCAGTTGTCACGCATCACGTTCACTTAACACACTCAGACTGTAAAACCAAAACAGTCGTACCCACGAACGAGATAGAGAGAGACAGAAAGAGAGACGCACCTTCGTACGCATAAACATACATAGAATCTCAACATATATTCACACAGGTTGAAAACCTTTCTTTCCCTCTTTCCCCATTTTTTTTCTTTTTCTTGTTTTATTATTTTACCCTCTCTCCATGTTTTTCACTCGCTCCCTCCCTCCCTCCCTCCCTCTCTCTCTTTCTCTCTATGTTCACCCACTCCTTACCACTCGCTAAGCGAAGCCCGCGTCAAATCCTATAGGTATAGTACGCGTTCGCACGAACGTTCGGTATCACCCATATAGATATAGTCTCGTAGAGGGTATTCTCTATGCAGTTTGAGCCGGTGCACGTGCGTGCACATATGACCACATGTGTAAATGGTCACATTGACAGACACGTACGGTGAGGTTTCATCGCGCACACAAATGCGTGAACCAGTCTAACCACCTCATCACGAACAATCTCCTCGTGTTACTCTTTTCCTCCTGGACTCTCTAGCTACGTCCTCGTTGTGCTGGCTACGGGAGGTGAGGCCCTCCTTATTCAAAGGCAATCAGCAGGCCCCGATAACGGGGCCCGCTCTGTCGTAACCCAAGACACGAATACAAATGCAGCGCGGGGAGCGCGAGATATAAGAGGAGATATAATAAGTGTACACGGTTTGTGCAAGCGAGATGCGTGCGCGCTCCGCATAATAGAAAATAAACGATTGTCGGTTTATTCTCTTTGCTTTATTTTTTTTCTTCTTTTTTTTTACTCCTCGTTGTAGAGTCCTGCGGACGAGAATTGACAGTGTGGATCGGACGAGGATCCACGGGGTTGTAAATCCACGGTAAGATGGGACGATCTCGAACTTTCAAGATGTCAGAAAATTTATCAACGCTATATGCTGTATGTGGGATGTTTTTTTTTAGTTTTGTCTTCCTGCGTAGTAACAGCTGACTTGTATCTTTTGTGACGGGAATATGCATATATATACATAATATCAAGGAAGAGAGACTTTTTCCACGGATGACTTGAAACTGTCTTCCGCGATGACGGGTCGGGGCTTCGGTTAAGATCTGACGTGATTATGACGGAGAATAGTGACGTAAGTTGTAGCTGAAAGGGCGACGCATCGGCCATATAAAGGATCACGCACTGTACGCGTAGGAAATTAAATTCAAGAATGAAATCGTCATCAATGTCATCGCTCTCTCTGTTACGTTCTACGAATCGTTCGTATATAATACCTCCTTATCAGTTTTATTGGCACGCATAAATACGTAATACTCATAAATCACACGTGCAGTGCAAATTACAGAAAATCATTAACTCTTTCAAATCGTGTCAGTCCTCTCACCGTGCAATTTTCTTTCCATACACTGTATACAATAATATTTTCACGTCGATTGAAAAAGTTTGAAATTAATGTAAAGATCGGTCACGTTATGGATATAATGATAGCCGTGGGCCGATAGCTTTCGATCCGGTCCACAAAAGTGATAACGCCGGCTAATGCTTTATTACCTAATATCCACGACAAGAACCGACAGTTCTGCATGCGCAGAAAAGATCCAGGTCGTGGTACGCATGAGCGAACACTGCGCTGAATTACGAAATGTCTGTCCAAGCTGTCCGAGAGAGTAGGGCCGTCGCGGTGCCATACTATACAGTATATTTATCTATATCCACTGGCACTCGGAACTAGGATCACTATAACGATATACTAAAGACTGCAACAGCCGCAGCCAGCCGCCGAGACGCTTGATTTGCATAGGTCGTCGGTATAAGCCACAATATGCATACATATAGCGATGCGATCGGTCCCGGTAAATAAATGAGAAAATTACATATCAAGCAGGACAATACGATACGGTGTATATCAGCGCCTCTAGGGGAATATCAGCGCACTTATGATACTATAGGTCAGATAGAAAACCAAGCAATCTAAAGTACCCAGACACATTGGTAATAAGTATAGAGCTTAATGCCAATTTAACGCTTAACAATCACAGGCTATACATTTTTCGACTGAATCCGCCATTTTTCTCTAGTCTATGGAAATATCCTTATCATTCTTATTGGCTACGGGCAATTCTCGTTTCTTATCTTCTCTTTGTATACCCCAATGAGAACGGTCTTCGGAAAGTCCAACGCGGCTCATCCAACGAAGGTGCAACGTTCCGTTGATCGCACCGTAGTTTACGCATTCGTAGTAACCTAGAAATGACTCGGTAGCAAGTGGCGCGTGGTTGAATACGTGGAACAGATTAGCGGAGCAGCGGTCCCCGCGGTGCCTACGGTGGAAGGCGGTGCATTACTTTCGCCGTTGCATGCAGTCAATGCCACCGCCGAGCTGCACCGCCCGGAGGATCAGGAGGACTGGCTGGCTTGGCTGGTTTACTCTGGTGGGACAGAGAGAACGGGTTAGTGACTGTTGAGATAGAGAGAGAGAAGGAAACCGGTCAACTGGAACCGGAGTTGTGCTACCGGCCAACCACGAAGACGTGGGTTCACCCGGACAGCTGGAGATACGTCGCCCCAGCCCACGCTCCTCGTAATGTATTGCACTATAAAGTGCAGGACACCGGAGTCAGCGAGGCTCGACTTCTCCGAGATGCGTAGGAAGCGAAAGGAAAGGGAAATATGTTGCTAAACGCAGCTCGCAGGTTGAAGAAACTCCCAATGCTGAATTCGATCTTGTACCATTTCACTTCCTCTGGACCAAGATCTCCAGGGGTAACCTAAAAATCAATTTTTAGTGTTAAATCCTAATTCCGTGATCTTTGATCATCGATCATTGACCCTGGACCCGAATTTATATGGGCCAATAGAGTCCTTCTCTCGTCTGGTATCTCGTATCAATAATGTAACGCTGTCTCGTCTTCAGGGATTGAGTTTTCATCGTCGTGTCATATAAGTGATTTTCCCTGAGGTTGAAAAGCCACGCTTACAATGGACAGTCACGCGGAAGGACTAAAAGGGTTTATGCCAGATGGAAGAAGGACAAAGTGCCAGTATATTTAATGGTAGTTAAGAGTAAACTGGTATTGGTACAGTTCTGTCCCGAGGAGCAGTGGTGGGGTGTGATGCAGGTGTTGGCCTTGGGCTCCCTAACACCAAGACTACAATCTCTAAAGCTTACCTATATATCGTTATATCCACACCACGATGTTCTATAACCCATAACGCAATACGCCAATGCAGGCCTTTGTTTAGAAGGCATTCCAAGTATTGGGAGAGATAGAGACTTTCCATGACTTCATAGTCGTATACTCGTATAATAATTATATTTTGCAAATCCATGATCTTAACACTGAAAAAAAACAGACTCAAAATCATATAAATCTCAACGATCCCAATACACATAACCTACAACCATATAAAAAGAAGAAAACAAAACGTCGAGGAATTATCATCATATATTCTTATTTGATCCTTGAGCTTCTGAAGAATGAACCCGCGTATCACGGTAGCCCCAAAGCTGATGAGGTACGACCACGTGAAATGGAGTGTTAAAGGAATTTTGAAACGCGACATAAATTCGAACTGCCCAAATCCATAAAAGACGGTACGAAGAGATCGAAGCAGTAAAAATAACGGACCGCTCCTAAGTCGATTACCATATCTAATTTTAGATTCTGGTGATAGACACTATACGTTGTATCTACGGCAGCATATAACTCCTTACTTCATAGAATATCGTCGAGAATTTCTATATATTAAAACGCTATGAGTTTCGAGCATACTTTGTTCCATGCTCGTGGTTGTTATATTCACTGTATATGTATATACTATATCCAGCGATACAAACTCAAGCATTATCGAACTCACGCGCACTCCCTTGTCTCTTAAAGTGTTTTACGTAGGAGCTCAGTCTAGGAATGGCGTCAGCTAGACTGCTGTGGATTTATCCTGCGCTTAGCGCGCCGAGGCCACTTATTAGCGTTATTGTATATTGTTATTATTCCGGGAGCGAAGAGACGCGCTTTTATGTAAACGAGCCAAGAGGGATGCGAAAGTTGCATATTAGCGAAAGACCTTCAAGAGAGTCATATACTGGGTAACATCATTTGAATGTACCTGTATGGATATTCTAACATGATCTTTGAGCATATACAGCGAAAAATTGATTAATATTACATATATGATTAGTATACCTTAATATATTTTTAATTTGAATATGTTATAATACATGTAGATTGTAGCACCTTATTTTTCGCTGGTATAAGACACCATAGAACTTTTCATTTCCGTGAGTTATACTGTGTAGTAAATTTGCTCTATTGTCTTGTGGTTATTATTTAGTGAATCCAAATTTTTCGTGGGAACCGTACGGAACAATGATTTCGTAACATCGTCTAATTCGCCCACCAAGAAGCTTCAGCAGAATACAAAAAACGGTAAACAGTTACGAAAAAACGGCACACCTAGGTAAGGTAACCGACTTCCGCGCTATCATCAGAGATAATGCGCGCGACGGTCGTTTTAAAAATAAATCCTCATGAAGGGGTCAGAAGTCAGCAATGATCCCAGTATATGAACGAAGGTCTAAAAAAGTCGAAACCGAAAAACGAATTAATTAACGACAATACATCGTGACGTGCCCACCTACGCACTCATCACTCATCCATACACCGGTAACAAAGGTCGAATCTTCAAAGTGTAGGCTGAGGTCTGTGGTTTCCTCTGGAGGATCCGCAATTAGCGATTCGTCCTGTCAGCTTGAAAGAAGGCGAAGAAGAGGTTCTTGCTACCTGACGCACCCATTTAAGAGTGTCAGCCATTAATGCGAGCCCGAGGGAAGATATCAGTATAGTGCCAAAGGATAACCAAACGATCTCCATTTCTGTCCAAGTTATAGTTCAGAGTTCAATCATCTCCTAAAAATGAGGCCTGGTATGGTACTGCAATTTCCGTACCTTACAACTGGTGACAAAACGGTCAGGCAGTCAAAGTGACTCCAGCCTAAGTAAGATTCTCATGACGATTCCGCGACTAGTGCCATTCGTGACGTCAGCTAACAGTGACCACGTGTTGAAGAGGGAGAGTCGTTGTAGAGTCGGAGGGCCTACTGCTGCATCGTATGAAGCGTGGCCCAGGGATCAAGGACGATTTTACTCGCAAGCGAAGCCGCGTGTCCCTGCGTCGTGTCGTGAAGCCTGGAGGCAAGAGTCCAAGAGGCTGAGAGAGAAGAAGGGAGAGAAAGAGAGAGAGGGAGATAACAATAAGAGAAGAAAAAGGAAGAAGTAGAGGAAATGGGTTGGTGTGAAGGAGAAAGGGAACTCTGGGTTTGCGGAGTGGGGTGGAGAGGAAAGCATTGGTAGAGACCATTGGAGCGGAGGGAGAGCGAGAGAGAGAGGGGAGAGCTGCAGTTATAATGCACTATGCGTCTACTGTCCGTAGCATAAGATGTAGGATAGAAAAGGAGAGAACGACTGGTTCGTTTACTCTGATCTTCCTTCTTTGTCTGAAATCCTACACTTAGGTTAACGCCATCTCTATCTTTCTAACCTCTCTTGATCCAGTGGCCGAAGAGGAAGGGAGTGACAGGCTACGACTGTAGAGGTGCGGAGTTCAGGTGGTGCAGTGAAGAGAAGGAGGTGGAGGTGGTGGTGGCGGAGGGGGAGGACGAGGAGGAGGTTAGGAAAACGTGTCCCAGCTTGCACGACCTGATACACTCCCAGCTATAAGTTTCGATCATAACATTACGTCCCAAGGCGGAACTCTCACCGTGATTTTCACTGTTGGTTTACGGTGCGCTTCGTGTACCCATATCATTAAGATTTTCACGGGACGAACAATATATCACGCTCCTTATAACGAATCTTTCGGGCAGATATTTTGTAAGACTGAGAGAATCGTGGAACATGCAGGAGTATGATTTTTTGTTGGAAGTCGTGATAGAGGAGGGAAGTTGGGAAAACGTGTCCCGGCCTGCACGACTAAGTACAATCCCAGCTAGAAGTTTCGATCATAACATTAGGAACTATAATGTTTTAGGTACCTGTATTTATTTTTTAAGTAAGTATCGATCCCTCTGCATTAGTAAATACCGATGCGCACAGATAATTGATCATGTAATTTTAGGTGACAGGTTATAATACGTGTCTGAACCTGCGTCGCTCGGTACACTCCGTGTCATCAGTTTTCGGAATAACACGACGGAACGGGATTGCCGTTACTAAAGAATCGGTTCTACAAGCAACCAGCGATAAGTGCACTCGTTGCCAATGAAAAAAGTAAAACGGCGAGCGTGCCAATCGCAGTGGTTTCCCTAGAAACGATCGTGCTCACCAAAGAAACGATATGGTCGCCACGTATTCCAGATTAATGTACGATAAAAATTTCGTCCTACTCGAGCGAACGAAGGAGATGATTGAACTGACCTTGGAGGCTTCGCGCCGCTGCACAACCATAACTGAACCACATTATTGCAATTCTTTTAGCCTGCAACCGCCAAGACGTGACACTTACAGTCGATCTTAGTTAAAGCCAAGATCGGTATACCGGAAGACTGCTTCTTTCTCGTTATAAGAGTATGTCGAGTTACCGCAGTACTGAAAATGTGCATCTTCTTTTGAAATTCTTAACCAACT
This sequence comes from Pachycephus smyrnensis, assembly GCA_030142225.1. Taxonomy (NCBI): domain Eukaryota; kingdom Metazoa; phylum Arthropoda; class Insecta; order Hymenoptera; family Cephidae; genus Pachycephus; species Pachycephus smyrnensis. The sequence goes on along the minus strand of JARQST010000266.1, from coordinate 351,391 downwards.
AAAAGAATAGTCCGTGCAACGACCGTTTCATAGGTTAACTTCGTAAGACAGTCCTCGTTCCTCGTTCCCCAAGAATTAAGATTCCAACGACGCTGGCGTCGAGATTGGCAATGGCCGTGCAATCGGAAAGTTTACGCTGCCGTAAAAGAGCAGCAATTTTATAGGTTAAAGTGGTATTTCGTGAAGCGCATCGTCGAGTTAACCGAACTTTAGTTACGCGTCCTGTTTAGAGGATTCAGACGTAGAGGAGTAACAATGGCGGAAGGAAATTCTCAATCTAGAAGACACGAAGTGGACGGTACAAAATGGAGATTTCCTCATGTAGACGTAAAACGAAGAAAATAAGATAGAAAATGGCGTCAGGAAATTTTCGTCGATTCGATGCTAAGGAACTGTATGTACAGTCTATATATACATATATATACCTGTTCCTTGAGTTCCCACTGAACTCGAGGAACAGGATAAAGTCGAGGGAGCTACTGCAATTCCATTTCCTCTTGCGAAAGTAGCTTCCTACTCGGATCACCCGGTGAGACTTGACAATGATTTCAGACGATGCTCCCAAACACGAGTGTATCGTTTCAGGAACGAGGTTATAAGCCCTCTGCGAGAGTCTCGAGATAAGACCTTGAGAGGTCAGTACGCCATAAGAAGTGTAAGGGGTGAAGTTAGGTACCTACTTCAAGCATTCAATTGGGGGTTGTTCAAGGGTCGCGAGACGAGAAACCAAGACAAGGGTTGGTTTCTGGTATAAAAGTCAAAGGAGGGGATGGATATTCGTGAGAGATATCAAAAGAACCATTCCATCCTCATCTTAGTCTCCAGACAGAAGAGCAAAGTCGGGTTTACTGTTGTCCTAGGATAAGACATTGTCAGGACCTACCGCCACATGAAAGTCGTTGTCGTTGGTTGAGCGTGTAGGAGAGAAACCGGGTAGGTACAAGACCTTAGCATTACCAAGTCAAATACGAGTAGTGTGGCGTAAAAATGGCGACGGAGTCAAGGAACTCCTTCTGGACGAGGAACTCGGTGCTCTTCAATTTACCAGAATGCCGGATATTTCGCACCTTGTCTCTCAGTCCGTTCTCTTGTTATCTCACTTCCTCTTTTCTTCTACTGAATTTTTTTCTCTTTCTCTCTTCATGAATTTCTCTCCTTCCGTTATCTTCTTCTGTAGACCCCCCTCCCCTTCTCTTGTCCTCGTTGGATTTATTTAGCGAATGCGGACCATGAATATATATGGGTCTCTCGACCCGAATTCACTATTTTGCATAGTAGAAGTCGCGAAAGAACCTTGCGTCAGAGATCACCGGCGGAGCTGTTGGCATTTTGCACAACGTGTGCTTGAAAGTTTACCATATCATATGCTTGAATTCCGATTCGTTGCCCGTGGCGAATTGACCGTCACGAAAATCGGCGCTCTATTCAATTTTCAAATCTTTTTTCATCTTACTATATACATATATATAATCAGAGTTTTAGCATACTTCGATAGAAGACAGTGCACAGGGATGAGCGCAAGTGCATACGCGGCTATGTGAAATTGAAAAATAATTAAAGAAAATATTTGAATTATATATATATTGCGCTTGAAAAACGTTTATTGAAATTCCTCCTAGATAGGATACCTACCCATTATCTCTTCTCTGTGCAATACGCCAGTGTATAACGTGCCTGACCTGCCTTTAATTTTTCTCAACATAGCTAGCAGTAAAGCTGATCCAAGCATAGGCCTTATAACGACGGACAACTGGTAGGCCGTAAAGGCGTCGTAACTCCCGCAGGATAAAAATCCTGGCACACGCTCTCCTAAGGTTGCACGGTGGGGGAAGCTGGCCATTTCTTGGCTTGCGACACCCTTCGCGACCAGCGTTTTCCGCTCCTTGGCCTTAATTAACATCTGACATGAGTTCCACTATACGAAGCATTGCCGATCGAGCGATCCCGCCACCGCCACCATGACGTTGTCCAACCGTTCGTTTCTAAGATTTTCCAGCACTTCCGATGCCCAGTTACATGTATACGCATAGGACGACTGGAAAGTCTATGCTCGTGGAAAATTATAGTAATACTTGTGCAATAATAATTGTACAGGTACGACGCACGCCAGTTCTCCTTTTTCTTTTATTTCTAATAATGGCAGCTATTGGATCAAATTTTTTTGGACAACAGTTCAGGCCTTTTAATCTGTTGAAAAATGACACAGGAGGTGATGGGTTGAGAATTTCTTAAAAAATACCCCAGGTCGATGCATGCATTTGTAGGTATATGCATGTAAAAGGTGGCCTAGGAGGGAGGAACGAGAAGGTGGTAACCTCGGGACTCAAGGGGAACGCTATAGTACACCGGTAACGTGCATGCTACTCCTATTATGATAAAATAAATTATCTATCATAATTCTATGGCTACACGGGATACCGTTACGCGAGCCTCTTGTTTGGTAGCGTGGTGAGTGTGTTGAGATGCGAGATCGTGATTGTACGCAGCTCGATAAATCAACGCATTGTACGATTAATCATAAATGTTGATTTAAGTGGGCTCCGTTGCACTTTCGATCGATGATTAGGAGTGACATTTAGATAATTAGTATATTCAAACGGGACGAGTTACGTAACCCGTGGCCGTGCGTATCATACGTTAACACGGGAAATCCCGATTGGGCGAGTAGATCACGAAATTGGGTCGTATAATTAATTGTATCGGGAGTCATTAATCGCGTGCGCGAAAATATATATCGCGAGATTGAAAACTGCAATTGTCAGATATTAATGGTTGATATTGGTTGAAAAATAAGAAGAAAAAAAGAAACTGGTCGAACATCGAAAAATTGTAAGTGCAACCGAGCGCGCTTATATTATACACTGTTGCACGGAACAATGGCCGCATTATAAAAATTAACATTTTTACACGCACCAATGTTTAGTTGCATACATTGCATTGTTCTTCCTTTTCTAGGTATACCTATATGCATCGTCATAGTAACCTTGGCCTCATTATCATTTAATGATTCCCTATGATTTTACGATTTGTGTTACCAAGCTGCATTTTGCGAATTTCTTCGCCAATTGCATTTTTGATATATGCACTGACGTTGCGCAAGATGTTTATATGCTAAGTGCAGTCAATGCACTTTCTGCTTACTGACGTATGGATAATTGCTCCAATGAAAACGGTGGACTGCTGGGAATTATTAAGGCGCGTAGGATACGAATTCTTACGACGACGATTCTCCCTGCAAAATCTCAACGACTTTTCTGCGAAGAGAAATTCTCGGTTTCCTATCGCTGCACGGTTTACGTTCCGTCGTCCAATTGCATTGGTTGTCCGTGCTTGCACAGCTACGGCCATATACACAATAACGTAGCGCGGACCGCGCAACAGCAACTATTGGCGTCCCGTAGCAATTTAGCAGTTTCCCCGAGAGTCGCGAGTCTCGGATGCAAAGAATCTCGGAGGTAAAATAAACGAGGTCTGATGCAATTAGTTTTACGAGATAGTGCTATAGGTGCTACCGTAGCATTAAAGCGGCATTAAGCCAGCACTTTAGTACTACTTCTCGTACGCAAAGTCGTAATTGGTGCGCAGGATTTAGCTCAGGGCCTAGCGAAAGTCTCGGCCGATCGGTTCGCGCCGAACTCGGGATTGCACTTTGCGATCAAAATGGATTTAAAGGAAAAAAAAGAACGAAATTATAGGTAAACAAGACACCTTCGCGTATGATTTTTTTTATTCGTTTCTTCATGTCCGGCCACGAAGCACGCACGATGCACGTAATCGGTGGGGAGGAACAAAGAGGATGCAACTGCAAAGACACGTCATTTAAATGCTTCGTGAGATCATTGCACTTTGAGTAACTGTATAGTGGAACAAAAAATAATGTATTTTTTATTTTCTAGGTCAGGTTGAACTTTACTTTTATTATTAGTATTATAACGTTGGTTCTCCGTCTGGCCCGAGAATGAGAAATCATTAAGCTCGATCCATAAGAGAAAATCTGTCTGATTCGTATATCTGATCGATGACGATGCAAGTCCTTGACTGCATTTAATGACGGTGTCTCGTCGGGAGACATAAAGGAAGAATATGCAAAACTTATCTTCCTTCCGATTTGACAATGACGTCCGTACGCTTACTGCACTCAGATGCAACATCGTCTCTGTGCATTGTCTACCTCAGGTTTATAATAACGCAGTCAATTTTTATTTTTACTTATCGACGCGGCGAGATGGCCGCGACGCGGAATACAAAGCGTCTCATTTCGTGATGTCTTTGACCCATTGTTATACCAACTTGCCAGCTGTCTCTAGCGTCTATCTGGAATTTTACAATTGGTACGTAAACTACTTAGTCCCTCAAGGCCGATAAAAGCTTGCGCGAGGAAGACGCTAATTATTTTCTTACTGATTAGTCATAGTGCATATACAGTCAATTAATTACCTTAGGCTTTTTACACTTAAGTACCGTTGCACTTGGTGTGTTTCTTGTGAAATTTTCAATGATTCACGATCATCGTCGATCGTGATCTATTGAGCTGATAGATGATTATCGTGTGTACTGGTCTTCCTGTTAATTACCGTGTGTCTTAAAATTGACGACTTTTACGATTATCGTGGATATACTCGTAAGGTCAATGTTATGGCACAGTGGCGACATTCGAAATGGCGAACGCCACGGCGACCTATGGTATTAAAAAAAATGAATGTCCAACTGTAATAGCCGGTTTGACCGCTCGTATATTTCATTGGTATACTTTGCTTGGTTAAATAGTACCGGATTAGTTAATTTATAACGATATGAATTTTAATAAGTGACTCGAATAAAAAATTTTTTTTATAAATTATCGATCGGGTTTCACTTACGTACTGTCAGTAGAATGATTCTCTACTTACGATTGACTGTACCCACTAGCCGCGTACTCTGTATCTCAAGTATACATTCTATAATAAATATTTTTTCTAAAATTTTTCTGATACGTTTCAAAAATAAAAAAAGACACTTTTACTATTCAATACGTAATCGAAATCGATCAGTCATTAATCGGTGACTTATGAAAGAAAAAATTTGTAGAAACACGGCATGCCGAGTACGCACACATAAAATTTGGATATATCGATGAATATCGATAGTAAAGAATACAAAAAAAATAATGGGGGAGATGTAGATGCCGATTTATTTCGGTCTAATTGAATTTTATGCCTCCGGTCGTAAACCAACTTTCAAATTTCGTAAATATATGTACGACCTTTCCACGGCTAATTTTAATTTACCGGTACCTCACCGAGACATCCGACTATAGCCTATAGACACAGAGGCGTAATCTTTGCCAGAATTAAAAGAACACCTGAGACCATTCTAATATCCACTGAACTGACTCAATATGGCGCACGGATCCCGAGGCCTCCCGCAAAGCGTTACAAACTTTTCCTCCCGACTAAATAGGTCGTGTGTATGATAATGTCGCCATTATTGAACCGCCGAAGGGTCCAGGAAACGCTTCGCAGAAAGGGATCGTCAGATTTTGCGGGACACCTGAGTCTTTGTTAAGGACTTAATTAATTAAGGTCCGTCCTACCAATTCGTTTCGCAGGGGTTGAAAGGGTTGCGTCTTAACAGGCCACCAGCTGGTGCCTGGGATAACGAAGTTCCCGTTTTTTCTATTCATGGTACAACAAAGCGAAAGAAGTACAAGGTTGAAGTGAAACGAGAAAGAATCAAGAGAGGACGAGTGACAAAGAAAAAAAAAAGATAGGGGTTAAAAAATAAGGGACAAGAAAGCAAATTGGTAAATAAAAAATTCTAACCATCGTGTCAAAAATGTTCGCACCTCGTGATGAACGAAGTATAGGGGATGATAATTCGCAGTCTTCCCACTGAGTCTCCACTGTGTATAAGCTCGAGCTATTTTGCATATGCAAGTCACTGCCAATTATTATATACGACTTAATTACTCCATCTGTCTATGACGCCTTGGAGCACATCGAAAGTTCACGGCACGCAGGATCCGTTCGCGTTATACGATCATGATTTATAGGTATTTAAAGCCGTTCTTCGGGCTATCATATTAAATTAAAAGCCGTTATCTAGATCGCGCTGTGCGCGATTAAAACACGACTTTAATTTATTAATCCACCTGTACACTCTTCGCTAAACTCAAATCTAGGTACGGGACAAACTCTCGTAAGACTGGAGTTTACACGACTCCATTTCGTTCGTGACTGATTGACATTTAAGGGTGAAATTAATATGAACACGTAATCAGTGCGTGCCTGATATATTATTATGAATTAATTAAATATAAAATATCATAATTCCTATTCATCTTGATATATATGAACACCGCCATATATTATACATCATATTCACTTGTGGATTCTATGTTGAAGAATTTTTTCAATAAACTTTTATTGCATATATTAGCTAGTTTAACGATAACATATGGTTAGTAACACTTGGTATAATATTTCCTAAGAATTTTCTAACCCGCGCACCTATTAGTAGCCATTCTATTCGATCGGTACTAACTCCTCTAGAATGAAAATATCCAAAGCAATATATACATATATATATATGTAGGTATAGCTGTAGGTAAATACCTACAGTACCCACTCGTAGAAGACGCAATGGTTAAGCCGCACTAGAGAGAATAATGAGTGCATTTACATACTTCCATAAGGCGACGCTTCCTGTACGAGACGAGGTGAATATCACGCGCTGCAAAACGCTTGCATTTGCATTATGGATTTTTTTGTTTCTTCTTCTTCTTCTGCTTCACCGGCACAAACTCACTTCCTTTTCGCTTGGGTCTGCGTGATTTGTCAACAAATCATTGGACAATGCACTAAGTCATCCGAATACAGAGCTATATATATATAGTCATAAGAAGTTAAATATTAATAATATTTATAAAGAGCAATTAGTAGTTTCCGTTGTTACCGACAGATGGATTTGTGTATCAAGTAAAATATGAGCTTCGCCAAGTGCGCTCGTTAATGTCCATTTTTGAATGAAGAAATATTCGTCACTCGTTCCCTTGTATATTCTGTAAAAGACAGACCGTATGGAGATGACGTCTTACGGCGTGCACACACGAGAGAGTAAAGTCCCTCCGAGCATTTCACATTGTAAGACACGTAACGCAACACGACAGATAATGCCTGGCTTGGCTTGTCGAAGTCGTGTTCTGAATTACGTGCCGTATAACCTCGTGAATAGAATTATACCGTTAATCGTGGAGGCTAACGAGCTACTGCGAGTGCAGCGCAATAGGTATAGACACCGTACCGCCATATTGTTATCAAGAGATTTCCTGCATAGTACGTAATCTAGGTGGAATTGTATTTAAATACGTTAATCACGCGCATGCGCATACAAATCATTGATAAGACGAATTCATGGTATCTCAAAGATGACCGTGAGAGGAATAAGAGAAGAGAAAACTATAGTCAGTCATATGGGCAGTTCAAGCAATAGCCGTTCGTTTCGTTTCAGGCCAGTGGGCAGAAAGGGGCTGTTTTACGACAAGGAACCACCGAAAATCACTGTCGGCGCGATAATAAAATAATCTCGAGCTCTCGAGTCATTAGGCCAGCCCTTGTTACTTAGCAAAGTCCACTTAACGTCAACGATGCTCACTCTATCCTGGGACCTTAGTACACAGTCCATATAGGAGTATAGCTATTCCGCCAGTTGAAATATCTTCGGAAATTGCCAAGATGGCGGTGTTAACGATTAGAGTCTGAAAGTGGATCCAGCTCCATGGTATAAAGTCTTGGTACGTATATTCAATGAAGATTTTAGTACAACAAAGAGACGCATGGTATGTTTTTTTCTTCTATGGCTTCATTATAGTTGCATTACGTGCTTTGTTGCTTGGAAAATTGTATGAACTTTTTTTAAACGTTTGTCTCCGTTTGCTGTAACAATGGCGTCGTTCTTCAACCCTTTCCTAGCGGTATATCGTATGGTGTCGGTAGACGCTGTATACAGTATACTTTAGCATACACCATAGAGCAGTAATGTCGCATCGCGTATACCCCGTTAAGTGGATCCAATCAACTCGGTGGCAGTGTAGAGAGGGATGACACAGTTATTATGTTACACGCATCCAGAGATAGCGCAATGTAACGCCCTGGGCGATAGAGCCATTCGGTTGGCTCGCTGATAAACCCCTTTGTAACGCGCCGTTGATTTTCGAATTGGTTACCGGGAAATTGAAGGCAATTTTGCCAAATGAAGTTTCTCATCTGCAATGAAAAACCGTCACTCTCTGCATATACTGTACGTCAATGAATAACGATATAGGTGGAGTTTGATATATCAGGACGCATTGATGGAGGATCGGTTTGCTTGTTATTTACGCGATGCGGTCGCCAGATGACGCCCTGGAAAATCTGTGAATTGTGAACTCGAGTTAATAGTGACTGCGCTACGCCATTACTGGTACTGGCGAAAATTTGATTTTCGTATTGGACCTAGCGAATGTTTTGACCGTGGACGTGTTACTTCGATGATGTACATTTTGCGGATACGTGGAAAGGTATAATTGCGAGTTTGTGTAGGCAGACAAGTGTTATCATAGAAAATTGTCCTGGTGTACTACGATGGCTAATGGTTTTATAATACCGCGCGAGATAGGATCTGTACGTCAATTTACGAGAAAACGCATCAGCCACGATTATGGCGCACGGTACGGTCTTGGCTGTATTAGCCTATGCACGTGCGTCGCCCTTAAAATATGAGCAAACTAATAGCTTTTAAAGACTCGAAATTATCTTAAGCGCACTTAACCCATTTCCAAATGGAGTCTCCTCGGTGTCGCGACCAAGTGCACGCGCCGAATACATGATGAATGCAACCGGGGCCCATTGTTTTTGTTGCTTCCAGTGGTGAATGAACCGTAGGTCCCACTAATCCTAATGGTTCGTCTACCTCTGTCTGATAACAAAAACAAATAATCTAGTAACTTCACTCCTGGCCTAAATACCGCACGGGATTCGTTGGTGGTTGGGCGATTTTCTTTTTTTTCTTAAGTACTCATCCGTACGACCAACTCGTTAAATGAAAATATCACAGATCCTATACAGTGGGTCGATATAATATCCATTGTGATTTACACGACGAATTTGGTACCAGGAATAAAAAGAAGAATGCGTCTTTTATGGATGAGGCGCCATGAGACGACGTTGATTCTTTTTAATCAGGATCGAAGCGCTTCGACCTGCCGACAGCTTCCTGAGGGTAATCAGGGTTAGAGTCGAGATTATAGGCTGATTGAATTAACCCCGTGTTGGCTGCCCTCGTAAACTCTTACTACAGCCTGGCCCCGACTCCTCCCGTCTCGTGTCATCGCATTACGACCAAGAACCCTGTAGCCGGTAGGGGCTCATTATCCGAATTCGGAAGTGCTGGGCGAATTTTCCAATTTACTTTCAGCTTGGAAAGTTCTTACAGAAATGTAACGTCAGAGAGTGGAAACTGTCTAAAGGAGTATGCAAATTTCGTTATATATTCATTATATATATATATATAACAAAGAGAATTGATTGAATATCCATTACGAACACAATTATTGTATTGCTATAAAAATAACCACCTATTAAAATTTCTCATTTATCATTCAAATCATAAAATCCCTTTTACTCTTAATTAATAGATAATTTATCATTATTCTCTGTAATTATTTCTTACAGTTACGAGTATCGCATAAATAATGACAACTAGAGCATTTTACTACAACTAACCGTTATTAACTCTTTTTCTCTCACTGTCAGGTAGATCCATAAATATCAAGAAAAAAAAATATATATGCAACACAACATTGCACTTGGTACACGAGATGCACAACTCGAGGCAAATAAACGTGTCATTGCCCAGGCAGTAAGCGTATTACGGTCGTCCAATGCATAATTCTGGAACGTTCACTACATTTTATTTCGCGTAACGAATCTCGCATTACTGAATAGCCAGTATTATGCGCACGTATTACTCCACGTGTGTTTACCTACTTAATTCTAACGTATGCCGGTTCAACCTGTCGAGAGGGAAAGCTGTTTTTCCATATCGAATGCTCTCGTCATACATACGTCTCGTAGGAGTTGCGCATAGCTGCATATCGCATACGCATATTATATACATACATACAGCACCATATAAACATAGTACAGGTACCGTAGACATAGTAGACACACGGAGTGACGTTCCATAACACGTGTATACGTCCTTAAACCATGATAAAACTATCCATTTACATTTTCACGATTTCCCAAGAGGAGATCGGATCCCATACGACCATTGCAAGGAACTTTCCACATATGACGTATATACATGCAATCTCAGTACTATACCCACCCGAGTACCCACATGTCACGAGTACGTCCGTAGGTGCACTTAACGTCTATCAATTCGCCAGACAATAATCCAGCATCTCAGCCAAGTGTCAGGACGGGACTGGTGTAGATGCTCGAATCCAGTCTGAGCACAATATCGACTAGATTGTCTAATTAATTAGTCATTTTTTTATCAGTAAGAAACGGTAAGAAGTAAACGAACCGGTAATCGTATGTCGACAATGACTGCCGCTAGAACAATATAAGTCCAAGGTAATCGCGGTATGTCACAACAGCACGCAGAGTGCCGAGAAAACCGTGTGCGACGTGCATTATTCACGGCTAGATATATACCTATATATATATGTGGATATTTATATATAGATATAGATAGGTGCGTGCGTCTATATACCGTGTGCACACCAGGAGCCAATCTGGAGTCATTGATCACAGAAAAGACGGGAAACCGGCGCGCGTTAGCACTCACTGTGTATGAGAGAGGCGGAGAGGGAGGTATGTATAAGAGAGCCGTGGAATTGATGTAATCCTATAAGGTAAACTCGTGTTTTTATACGGCAGGAGCGGAATCAATGAATGAAAAGATAGGTGCTAGCCGTGGGATGTCGTCCCACTGAGATACATTGCCATTTAACCAGGTACACGTTTCCTTATGCAGACACTGGCCTTTCCCATATCGTTCTGGTAAGTAAATAGTACCGAGCTTCCTCGATCGTCTTTGCCATAGGAATGCACTGTGAAAATGCTTTGTTTGTATTTTCATGAATTTCATTGTTGTTAAATTTTTTTTTTAATTTAGGGCTATTCAAAAAGATTCAGAAGAGTCGGACGAGTATAATGAAGCGTGGACGAGTTTTTTTTTAGGGTTTTGGATATATGGTTTCGGGGTGGATGTCGCGGTGTTCCTTTGGTCCAGTTTACATGCTCTCTGCAAAATATGGTCGACCTAAATAGAAATACGGAAATTAGTCACATGACTGTTGAGATTTCCATACAATGAATGGCGTCGGAAGTATCGGTCATCGTGGGTGGTCAGTTTGAACTACTACCGACCTGGGATAGTACCTGCACTGTCCACACTTTGGTAGCATGCTGTGGACATAGACTACCGGCGCCCATCAAAGCCGATAATCCATTTGGAAGCGTCTATCGGCGTCGCTTTCGCAACTGCGGCTGTAAAGAGTCCCGTGGAGACCATGAAGACCTACCGAACGCTACTTACAGGTACTCTTTGTCGTAGCGGAGGAGCAACTTTGAGGTAACTTTTATGCAACTATGAAACGCCTTAAATACTTTTAAGCGCCTCGGGATAAATACGAGTGACTTGGTTGGAATCGTTATGGCGGCCGTAAACGATTTAGGAACCATGACGGTACCTTTGTAGGGAAAATATAAGTCCGGGGTCCTGTCGAAATGCCTGAAAAGTCACTGAGGTCTTATTCTTCCACTTCGTCTTCCTCTTTCGTCCGTACCACTCGTTCGGTCTCTTTTGACGCGCATTGGAGACTCGCCCTAGGCACTATTTTCAAAACGCTATGCATAGCGAGATTGGTACGTTCGCATCTGGACGATATGAGATTTTTTAAAAATATTTTTGTGTCTATACTAATTCCGATTTTTCTTCATCACGATTCTCCTCGGGTGATCGCTTATACCATGAAATTCCTGTTGGGACTGAGGTCTGGCTCGTATACCTTGTAATTATGCAAAAGTGTCGCGTCAGGTTTGATGGATGCGCCATGACAAAAGTGCGTTCGAATTTCTGTTTGACGGGCCGGTTAAAAGAATTACGGACATTAACGTATGCTTAGGCCTGAGGAGAATGCGCTGTAAAAAGCGTCACTAAAAAGCATAGCACCACTCTAAGACAACCATTGTGATGTATATGCATCGTACACATGTTCCCGATACAATGACCTCTAACTAGCTATTATGCGTTATGTCGCACGCAGGATGCACGCACAATCTCTCCATAAGAGAACAGCGACTTTGTATCTTCTTTTATACTGATAGACGTTAAGAGGCTCGTGACAACAGGCATATTTGCAAACATTTTTCGCAATTTCCGTGGGAAAAACAGGCCGATTCACCATATGCGATATTTTTTTTTTATTCAGGATATAGGAGTATGAATGGGTTCACCCGACTTCCGGAACCAACGCAAATTTTATAAGGAATTTTCTCACGTTATTAAAACTGTGTACCTGGCTAGTGTTCGAGTTGGCTATGATGATGGCCGTGCTCTAGTTCGCCCTATTAAATACCTTGCGGATATAAATTAATGACAGGTGAGGAATCAAACTGAGGTCCCGGTGACGTAAGAAAACAAAAGTAAAATGCCCTAGTTAAGGATACGTCCACCTCACGTGAAACGTACCTTTCCCACTAGCTTGACACATGGTGTGCTTCGACATAGGAACAAGTAATTTCTCGACGCCGTCTACAATTATTACAATTACAATAGTAAGTGCCTGCTATTTGTCGGTTAATTGTTACGTTACGATCGTCCCAAGATGCCAACAGTTCTTCAGTGTTTACTACTGGTAGCTTTCTGCACAGGTGGCATCACACGTGTCCGTTTAGACTTCTTATTAAACGTTAGAAATCTTTACAGCGAATAATACTTGACAACATTTTTTTCAGATTACCTCAAGAGGATGTACTGTGTTAAATTGAAAATTTGGAAACTGCAACATCTGGTTCTGCCGTGAAATTACAAAGGTAGCCGCTTAAGTCTTGATCTTGGATTCTCGGAAAAACTAAAGACCGAAAATCCATTGAACTACAAAAAAAATTAGTTTTAGGAGATTTTACTAGAGACGTTAAAGAGAAATACCTAGATATCGATATACAATGCTGAATGTTGGTATTATCTTTTCTCTTTCTCTCAGTCCAGGTAAGGCTTGGACTGTTTTACCTTGGTCCATCAATCCACCCCAATATATCTTCCTTAAACTGTGAAAAGCCTGGCGTAAGAAAAAATATTGAGACACGCGCCGGGCTTTCTACGGAGCAAAATATTTCCAAAACTTCCTGCCACCCCGTGACGAATGCATACGGATCGTCGCGATCGGTCACGGCTCGTCTCGCTTTTGTCACGCGTGAGACAAAGTTTTAAGTCCGTCTTTGTGGACTGACTTATGTCGTCCATACGTCACGGCATTGTTCCGATGTGGACTCCTCGAGCCGTGATCGCTTAACTGCACGAAGAAACTCAGGTCGACTCCTTTGAGATATACGCAATGTATGTAGGTAGATAAAGATAGGTAGGCAGTTAGTTACATACATATATCCACACGCCATATCCCTGCCATCCGAAGCATCTAGAAGTAACAGTGGAGCTTTAGTAATGACGAGAAAAAAAAATGTTTCCACCACTCTTTTGATTTTTCATTCACAATCCGTTAGTGCCTGATATCAATACCAAAAGTGTCTGGCAGGAATAAATTTCAAAAGAGCCCAAAGATTCCCGCCACTTCTGCTTGCTCCATCCACATGTATGTATATCTATAAAGGTTAGGTGTACCACAAGAAGGATTTAATTTCCCACGACGGGGTCAACTGGGTTCAACCCTTCTGGACACACGTATACTATATTGAGAGAAGTAGAATAGTGAATAAGAGGGATCAAAGCGCATCCAGACACGAAGACTCCCACCTTATTGTTACAAATGACACGGCAGTCGATTCGTTTGCCCCCGGACAGGATCGGGTCGGGCAAACACGAGAGGGCGGACTGTCCCTTTTTTCCTATTTTCTTTTTTTTCCTCATCTTATTTTTCCTCTTCTATTCCTCCTCCTCCTTCTCCTCCTCGTCGACAAATGTCCCGCGCTTCGCGGCGGACAGTGAGCTATCGTCGTTGGAATTCGGGAAAAGCGTTTGCGCCGGCTGACGTCAGCAGAGTCTTCTGCTACTGGGATTAACATGGTCGGATGGACGACGTTCTTGAAAAATTAAAGGAACGACAGAAGCGCGTGCCTTCAATTTCGTATATCTATACGCCAGGCAAAAGAATTTCCACGAGTCTGCAGAAAAGAGACTCGCCAGTGTAGTTGCGCGATATGGACACGCGCGGCGCCACCCGTATCGAGACATTTCATACGATTTTACGCACCAAGACTTTTAGACAGGTCTCTATTGATTCAGATCGATACGCCAGAACTTTCTGGGAGTTCGCATGAATCGACACTTTAAACTATCCTGCCAAGGGATCGTGTTACCAACGAAGTAGCATATTGGACCAAATACTAAAGGCAGTGATAGAATTTTTCTTGGGGGCGGGGAGGGGGTAATAAGAGGTCGGCTTCAGTATACTATAACAAAATTATATTAAAAATAATTGAGAAATGCTATTTCATGCAGATGCAACTTGATATTATTTATTGGCTAAACCAGGTAGGCGTTCGAAGTCAATATTTATCGCAAAGCGATCGACGAACCATTGGCTGATTCTATAGTTAGTAGGCATGGTTCGTGGCTAAAGGGGGGGGGGGGGGGGTGCCGTATTCATTTTTATTAACCGACATTTCTCCCGTAATAAAATCCCAGGCAATCTTCATAGAATCTTTGTGAAACACGCGGTATCCAGTATCGTTTGACTCCCCTACTCTCTCTCTCTTTACCGCTCTCAGCTCTAGCTCGGATATAAAACCTGATGGCCGATAACAACCACTAGCACCCCCCCAGTACCGCCACTGTATCCGACACAAAAGCTGTGAGTGGTTCCCGTTTTATTGGAACTATACACAGATACGGATAGGGGCGATATATACCCCATCCCTCCATGGTACTAGCCCATAGAAGAGTCTCGTTCCAGAGTAGGGGATGCTGATGGCCTGACAATATGCGATCTCCCTCGACTCAGTGAATTTCTTATCCAGGCAGGGAGGGGGGAGGAAACGATTTAAGAAATTACCAGCCTCATTTGCGAACCGATGAATTCATTCGTTTAAGAATTATGGATTGATCGATTCATTTTGTGGCTGGTAAATATTTTCTTTTTATTTTTCACATTGCTCTGGGACAGGCAAAGCAATGCTGTGTAGAAAACGAATGGACCATGAAGAAAAAATTTTTTTGCTCTTTTCCTACTGTATTCCTTTGTTTCCCATTGGATATCGAAGTGTGCCTATATCCGCACTCTCGCTTACAGATAACTCTGGCGTCCCTATCTTCCCGTAAGCATCCTCGATAATACAGTAGGGATATCATGGAGAGCTCTTGATATTTATGCGCCATAAAAGTCCTGTACACGGGGAGGGCATCGTTCGAGTCAAGGGTGGCGACCGGACATCGGTTTTTGGGGGAGACCAAAACGGTCAGCCCTTCTCTGAACACTCTTCTTCATTTATGAGCGGAGAAGTGACCGATTTACTTACAATGGCTATCGATAAGACGATATCGTTCGAGTGGTATTCTATTGGGCAAAAAAAATCTTATGATAAAAATCAATAACAAGTGATTGCAAACAGATTTCTTCATTGATTTTGTCAAAAATCAGGTAAACAGATATAGTTGTATATATATATGTATCTAACCGGATATCCTTTACTTTATAATAAATCAATCAATCGATTGCATTATTTCCCTCTTCCATAAGACCACGTACCAACCAATAGGGATTTCCATGGTTTATAAGTATTTCCTATGGGAGATGCCAGATCGGGCCAATCTAAGTAAAACGTAAGAATGGAGAGAAAGGACGGCACTTTCAAAGAGCGTTTGCTTACTTCGTGCGTGGATATTTGCAGACACTTCAAAAAGATTCCTAGCGAGCGTCTTCGCGAAGCTAAAAGTTTGCGAGTGGAGAATTGATAACAAACAAAATCCAAGATCACAGAGAAGCATTTCTAAGACGGGGTTAGATATATAGCTATATAGGCACGTATCTGGACATACGTAACAGACATCACTGTTATGTTAAATACGAAAGAGAGAGAGAGAGAGAGAGAGAAAGAAAGAAACACAAATAGATAATATATAGAAAACCAAAGAGAAAGATCGCATATAATATAAGAGTGGTACCTAAAGATTTAAGGGGTACCAACCGCCACTCGCAAAAAGCATTTAGCTATTCCCCATGGTAAACGACCATAGCGAAACGCGCCGAACATATTTTAAACAGATTCCCTCACGCTCTCCGACATATTTATGTAGCGTGCATCGGGTCCAGGTCGTCCTATTTCCAAGACTTTTGCAAGGCTTTTGAATTTAAAAGGTTTAAAGCGATTTCCCTTGGGGTGATTCGCCAAGTTCTCGAGCTCTCTTAGCTTTCCGATACGTTGCCCTTTAGCATCGCGAATTTTCCGTATGGTCCCCTTGAACGAGATTATGCTTCCCATATGTGTACATATGCTGTAAAGAGGATTCGTGACAAGTGGTAGAATTTTAAAAAAGCAAAGAAACCTCCGGAAAGGAAGTTGAAAATTTTTAAGGGATGCAAACATGGTATTACCTACTTATTCCGTACCTGCGTATCCTACCCATGTATTTTACCTAATGCGTTACGTCGACTGAGTATACGGGTGAGGTAAGGTTGGGAAAGTTGAAAATCGAAGAACACGAGTACACGACCCTCACGATGGATGCGTAATGCGAACGCTTTTCTAATGGAATTAAATGCACTCCTTATAACCCGCCCGGAGCGTAAGATTTACCTTTTCATTGTGAGAATATGTGATCAGGGTATTAGGGCCTCTGTATTATTAAGAGATGAAAACTGAAAGAGGGAGGGCCCTTCAAAAGTCTTCTGGCGATGGAGACGTTTTCCGAATTGAATGCGCGACTGATTTAAAATTCATCAGGCTCTTTAAGGGCTTATTTTTCTGCTTGCGCTCAGGGCTATTTATTATTTTTCTTTCTTTCTTTGCATCGCGACTAAAGATGAGGAAGAAGATGCTCCCGTGTAATTCCGTATTCCACCATGTATACGTATACCGAAATACTTACCCCTGTCGAGCGAAAGATTTTCAATTTTCGTTACTTAGAATTCTCAGTGAAGATATGATCTTCTTGTACCTTTAAGTAACTTCTTTCTTTTTTTCATTTTCAAATAACGCCACGAGAACGCGCAGCACTCACCCTCTCAGAAATTATAGGCAATATTTCTGGCCGAGAAAAATTTGTCGAGATTGCATTAAGTGATATCAGGCCTAAATTACAATACGCTACATTTGACTTGGAATTTATAATCGTCGTCTCGTTGCTCGATTCGAAATACTAGTAGCACCCTGGGACCTATAGAGTATAAACCGTCTCGCTAATGCAAGTCCTTGTACCAAACCCCACCCAACTGCAAGCCTATAAACAGTCCTCGAAATACTATATAGGGTGAGTGAGACAGAAAGAGACAAAAGTACGGTAACGATAACTACAGTGCGAGAAAGAGAGAGAGAGAGAGAGTGCGAAAGAGAGAGATTTTTAAGTGTTCAAACCGAACCATTTCTCCACTCATCGTCATACCATCCGGGCCAACTCGGAAAAATTAGTCAGAAAAAGCTTTTACCATGAGCCACCATACCCAACCATAGTACCGATCGGTACTCTACGAATCCACCCCCGCATCCCCCTCGCCGCGACCATACTTTCTCTATGCCTCTGCTCTCTATCTGGGAAATTTGAGCGTTCCCGACAAAATGGCGTCGCATAATTACGACGGTATCTAATGGACGATGCTACCCCCTCAACCCCCTTTAGCCCCGGGCATACCGAGCACGCTATAGTCAAATCGATGTTATTCGAAATATTAGCAGACCCGGTACATACAATGTATGCCCTATTACCGTGATTAGCATACGCTGACAGGCGCTGGCCTATACTACCCCGTACTGCAACCCCCCGTTCTAGCAGTGACACAACCACAGAGATACATAGTAACGCGATTCGCTAGTCGGGGGTAACATATTGCGACAAGCTATGCTAAACATTATGCCTGTGACGTCGACTGATGCGGGCTAACTAGTTCGACAATATATATATCTATATCTATATACATATATATACTGCATGTATATGTATAAACGTGTACAAATTCACGGTGTACAGTATTACGTATCAGTGAGGTGGTGTGCGTACGGATAATTATCACATGCACTCGGCTATGTCATTGCATTTCGCGCGTTGATGAGCTATTGTGACATTGATTCATCCTTAGACTCTAAAATGATTGACAGCTAATCTCCCTATTAGATGACTGATAACAACAAATTTATTTAAAAGACATATCACAGTTCGTCATAGTGATTTTAGCATCAGAGAAAGTCATGCTATTGTATCGTGATTCGTGTAACGATGGACTGGTTACAGGGATAAGGGTTGTGTTATGGACGTTTTCGATTTCTAGGGAATTTGCATTTCGGTATAAACCGACAATCCTACCGATTCCCATTCGAAGCTGTTGGCACCCCCTGCTAAGTGCAAGGATAGCACGAAACGACATTACGGGGTTGACGGACTCATTACAAGCGGTTTGCATATAGACGCGTACGCGAAGCCATCCGGCTGAACTAGCCGGACCGACAGGCGGACGCTGACTGACTACTACGCTACTAGTAATATGGATTTGAGGGGTTGCAGGCACAATAGTACCACTAATGCACAACCAGCTAGCAGACAACACGACCCCCGGGCAAACTACCTATAGAGAGGATTCAATATTGGCCAGGCCCTAGCCGCCGGCTTATCTATGGTTAATGGCAACATTGAAGCATGCCGAAGAACTACAGCAAATCATCATTCCGTCTCGTCATCGTCAATCGTCCTCTCAATACACGTATAATTAAAATACAGTAGACATATCCAATGCGTGTAATCGAGCGAGTTCAAAAACTAGTCACTATGACGCTCGACAGGGATGACAACTTCTAGGAAGATCGACAACGACATTTTTATTCCATATCATGTTGCGTCATAGTGACTGTGCACCTTATCAGACGCCATTAAGGGTAAATATAACGGTAAAGGTAAGTTATCGTGGGCTCCATTTTTATTATTCTATTTGAAGAATGACGGAGGTGCTGTGTGTACATTTTAAGGCAGCGTACACACGTAACCTGTAAATTTAACTCTACGACCACACGCGACAAACCACGCGTGCACATTGTGGACAAACCCCTAGTTTTGGGGTTGTAGTATCACTGTGCTTCGCATGCAATACACTCCCGCCTGATATCTGTACCAAATACAGCAGGGAGCTCTAGTATCAGCATGGCCCATTGCTTGCGAATCCGGCCAATTTCCTGCGTCCTGATCTGATCGTCACTTTACGACGCGTGTAGCGTCGTGTCCACTGGCGTCATGTCCGCCACTGTCGATTGCTCGTCCTTTGCACACGGTCATGCACCTATGGTACGTAGCCATTGGTAACGTTAGACACTGTGTACCTATCTAGAAGCTATGCATGGCGACATAGATAAACGGAATTCACGTCCAGATTCGCATATACGCGCATAAGCCTATGGCTTAACGGGATAGTACAGTTTACAGTGCTTTTATGCTGTTTCGTACTTTATGATTGTCCATTGGTTTCTTTCTGGCTTTCATACAAAATCTTGAGAATCTTGCGTGGGTTTCCCACGGGGAAGGCATGGAAGTCTGTCATGGCGTTTATGAAATACGTGTTCAGCCTGGCTATTTGCAGGTTGCCATCGGGAAGCCATTGTATGGGAAACGGATAGAGAGGTTTCCATTGCTATTCCTGTCGCGTCTACGTCCATTGTCACATTGTGCTTGCTAATACGCTAAAAGCCTATCTGTGTTGAGATCTGCGCGGTGAATATTGTCGCGGAATTCAAGCCGATGTAACGAGGTTACGTCGAAAGAGACAATCGGATAGTAATCACTGTATAATTGACGAGCTTAAAGGAGGCTGTTGTAGAGGATCGATGGGAGTGGGGCAATGGAATTTTGGTACAGTTTTTCGGACGGTTTGAAAAAGTATCTTGAACCAGGCACGTGTTTTATTTTTAGTAGAGGAACGAAACGAATTTGGGATCAAGATTTTTTAACTCGCCTTAAATTTTATGGAAAAAGTAAAATTATCCGAATCCATAATTAAGTGAGAATCGTCCATATGGAATTTTTTGGCTTATTTATTAGGTTTATAGGGATAAACGTATATGGGTGTTTTTTTTCAGATACACGAGATATGAGTATAACGTTAACATCCTCTCGGGATTATTGGATATTTCGTGAAGGATACAAAAAAATGCTAAGAATAAAAAACGCGGACCCCATTCTTCCCCGATCATAACGGACGGACGAGCAGCTGACGAGAGCGTGCAAATTCTTTTAACGATGCCTAAAACCCCGGAAAAGCGTTACCCGCCAATTCTCTAACGCGTTTATCAAAGTTTCTTTGAATACACGTTGGTATAGGTGCACGTGAGATAATTGTACCACGACCCTTTTCCTTACTTTCCAAGACCCCTTATTTAAATAGTATCTTTGTATCTGAACATTTTCGCAAAAATCACCGATAAATAAGTGCCTGAAGATACAGCAACATCGACTCCATTTTCAAGGGACTCATCTACACTGTATCCCATAAAGAGATGGCCCCTCGCAGTGAAATTGATTTTGCGACCTGATTAAATTTTTTTTACATTTTTCGTATAGGAAATATTTTTTTCCTCATTCTATATACTCCAGTACATACGGATCCTTTGACTTTTATACGAATGCCAAGGAATCAAGGCCTTTTTACGCATCGGCTTTTTCGGATATCACTGCGGCTTTATCATGGACAATACGAGATAAAGCAGCTCGAACTGC
>JARQST010000266.1:146362-330177 GCA_030142225.1 Pachycephus smyrnensis | reverse complement strand
CCTTTTTACGCATCGGCTTTTTCGGATATCACTGCGGCTTTATCATGGACAATACGAGATAAAGCAGCTCGAACTGCTCGCAATAAATTCGTACCGACTCCCAGATATTTCATAAGGGAGGAATCCATCAATAACGCAGTTCGGCGCGATGAGTGTACGCAACGTAGTATATGTGCTCTCCTGTATGATTCTCGCAGTCGTGAAAGGTCCCCTCCCTCTCCACATTCTGGCAATAAATAATGCGATAAAACACGAGTTTGTCAGGCTATCACGACGAGGGCGGCAGAATTTGCCGGAAAATATTCTTTCCCGTTCTTCTGGTATAAAATACAAGACGATGGCTGACTTCCTGTTCCTTTGAAGTCTGCACACATGGGACGATAAAAAAAGGTAAGAGAAAAAAAAAAGAAAATTCAAGATAGCAGATAACTCAGTATCGAACAATAGAAAGATACTGGAGCGAAAGATCATTCCATGGAGGAGCACGAAAAACTACCCAACATTAAGAAAACTCACTAGTATAGGGAATCTAGGGACTTATCATCCTCATAAACGGAAAACGCTTTTCTCGAATCGTTCAGCGAATTACGCAGAGAGGGCAGTGGAGTAGTTTCCGTTATTTTGACAAAACCGATAAATTATCACGAAGTTATATAACTGGCAGGCTTTCAACCCCAACGATAGTCACTATACATTTATATATATATATACACTATATAGATTTCTCGGGGTGGCTGTGGGATAGCATATTCATAAAACCGCTGAAGCAAAACCGCTTTATTTCCGCGCTCGTTTTCTGCTCCCCCCCTTTAAAAGCGACGTCGAATTTATTAGTACTAAGCTGAGAAAGGGCCAGTGCCAATCACGAATTACGTCCAATAACCAGAATTGCAAAGGTTACGAGAACGCGCGGGAGCAGACTGTAATCGTAAGTCGAAACGCGATCGTAACGCATTCTAGCGGCTGTCCGGACGTTATCTTGCAAATAAACGTTAATAATACGGATGGGCGGTTTGGCTTTGACAATTTGCCGAATTATGCGAGGTCGAAATACACATCTATACCTACATAAATACCACTTATAATGAAACCTACTATTGCGTACGTATGCTATACAGTATATACTATACCTTCTTTTACGAGGACTGTATCTATTGTATTGGATATATAGACTAGACAATAGAATTACACACACAGGATTTATCTATTGTACCAGCGACAGTCAATAAATTCTAACAGCATCCTGACAGCGTAAACGTAGTTCTGCCAAAAATTAAAAAAAAATTTGGCAGCAAGGTATTCAACTATTTAAAAGAAAATATTACCAAAAGTTTTTACATAGCACAGATACACGTGCAACTCGACGTGATCCTCATAGTGAAGTAACTATAACTATACCTACCTGTATATATATATATATATATACCGAGTACGCGTGAAACTTGAAGTAGGCTGCGACAGTTTGACATACGTAAGACTGGAAAAAGCTTTCGGGTGGAAAGTAAAGTTTTACGATTTTTAGCTCTCGCTGATTTAACGGCATCTTTAACGACCTACGATTTTACCAACATACTGGATGTCCTGGCTGGGCTGTATTATCGAGTTACATCTAATCATCATAACCTCTTGTCCGAGCAGCCAGCCAACGAACTGGGATTGTAAAAGTTTAATATCTACCGGTTTACGATTCCATGACACATCCTCCTCCACCCCCTCCACCCCACCACCTTCTTCGCATATAGTAACGTATATGGAATCACGTGTACGTGTACATATATCGTATACGCTCCATACACCATTGACGTGTATATATATATACATTGGTACTACAATGGTATATATATACTCGACACAAGAGACTATTCTGGTAGGAGCATAAGTCCAGCTGTATGTAGCCATAGCATTTACCAGTACAAAATCCATCGACATTCATCCCCCCATACCTAGTGGATACACGAGAACCCCGTGAAATCATGGAGCATGGAACATAACTAGTTGAGTTTGGTTAGTTGGATTTAGTTTTGAGTTTATGTTCCTGGCTTCCTGAGTTAACCAACCACGTAAACGCGCTTATTCCGATCCCTGGTATATTCCGTAACCGCGATAAATATTAAACCCCATATATAATACCATAGCCAACTTGAACAGGGTCGGATTGCTTGCAAATTCTAAACGCTGTACTTTAATTGCACCCTGTATTATAGTCTCGATACTGTAATGCATAGGTAATCGTGATAATGCATGATTCAAGTAATTTGAGATAATTTAATTTCTGATTGACAAAAGAAATTTTTTTTACGGGGAATTTTCATTGTTTTATGTATTAGTTGAAGGTGGGGTAAAATATATAAATTTTTTGTATACGAATTTTTTTTATGGTTGTTTTCGTATAGTTGGATGTAAGTATCTGCACGCATCCTTGGGGATGCGAGGTGGATGTAATAAAGTGGGCAAACAAGAGGGAACGTGACCTGGAGTAGAAGGTCGAGGAAAGAGGTGTAAGATTACGCCCTTATCGTTAGCTTTTTCCTCCCTTCTTCCGTATATCCCAAGCGCACGGTTATTTGTCCCGTGTCGTGTCTTCGATTGCTCTCGGCTCTATACGCGTCCCACCCCATTGACCCAATTTCCCCTCAATTTGCCCCTAAATAAATGAACAGGCAAACATTAAATGAATCAAGACATTTATTTGGTCACGAAAAAAAGAATTTCGTGTCATTAAGTTCAGGGTGCGCGGCTATCGTGACACATTCCTGGGACACGCGATAAGTAACAAAAAAAATTCTTAACCTTTATTAAGGTTCGTATTAGGTTTTTTTTATTTCCCATATTACACTGCGGTATTCTTGATTTTTCTTTTGGCTTCTTGATCTGTCTGACAAAGCGATATACGTCTGTGCTTTGCATTTGAATCCGTGTAACGTTCCCGCTATTCTTCCGAAAACGATCTCTCGGGTTAGGTAGGTAATGGAAGACGCAAAGACGTCGGCACGAAGTGGGGAAGGAAGTGACGGAAAAAGAAAATGAGAAAAACTACTCCCGTCGATTTGCACCCACGGTATGGGATCGTCATTAGACCTTTCACTGATTTGCATGGAAAGGAAGTAAGGTCTGAGTTTCCGCAGACTCCGGTTTAGCATATTCTACGCGTAAAGTCGTTCTGGGAGTACTGAAAATGGAGTCGTAAAGTCACGTGGTACTGTCAATCGTATTCCTGAGGAGACAATCCTCGTACGTTACTAACCAGAAATGCGATGCTGTCCTCTTGAGAAGTAAACTTCGAATGACTGCGATCGCAGGTATATGGACCAATGTAAAATAGTATAGAGGGTGTTCAAATAATTTTCAATCAATAAATAACGTGACGATATACGTCTAGTTAATAATTCCGTAAGCCGCATGCGAGTTCACTTTGAGAAATCCACGCTTCCGGCCAAGTGAGATATTGACCTACTGAAACAACCCTCCCTGTCTTCCCGAGGCATATCATCCCTTCGTTCATTATTTACACCCTCCAGAGCGGCTCGCTCGCCTCGGCTCGTATGTGAAGCAGCGACCCTTAGAAAAGTAACAGAAGGGGTGCCACACTTAATTCTTCTTGTCTTTTCAACCCCGTTCCTTGCAAGTGGGCCACTGGGCTACTGAAGTAGAGTTATATTCCCAGCGACACAATAGCATCCTAATGATTCGATGAATTATGGATAGTATATACTGCGCTTAGTATAGGACGTGCATCTTCGGTGAACCGAGAAAAATGATCTTAGAATGAAAATGGGTTTATCTGTTATTTCGTTGAATATGAAAATGAAAAGAAAGAAAAGGAAAGATCATTGTAGATATATCAGTTAATGTTTTATTTCGGATAAAAGGACTTGGACACTGTGAGCCGTCTTGGCGTGTTACGTCACTATAGGAATTTTGTTACATTAACCATGCACGCGGTGATTCTCCATGCTGGTGATGAACGGGAGTCGTTCTGGAATTTGCGAAAAACATATTTTTTTCCCCTTCCTTCTTACTTTCCTTCTCGCTTCTCTCGCCCAGCAACCCAGAATCCTCCCCGTGTCGAGTGACTTCGCTGGGAACTTGGACTAATTTAAATATCAGTTTGGTGAGGGAGGCTTGTAAATCTATCAGCTGTGTACAAATTTATGGGCGAGGCGCGTATGGATGTTTTATTTAGTAGCTCGCTTGCACGGTTAGGTTAGGTATGGTATAAGGTGCCTCATGAATAAAATATCGCCGCTAATGCCCGGAGGCCGGGCGACGCGTTTTTTCAACCGAAGATGCGCCACGAGAAAAAAATGAACGATTGCGCCACTGCACTTGGAAAAACGATCGTAAATAATCAAGGGGGTGAGAAGATATTAGATGTTCGGACACGAGGAGCTGGACATTTCTCAATTTCACTCCGTCATTTTTTCATCCTTTGCTTATACTCAATTGTACTACTATATATGTATATATACCTGTGCCAATTACTTGTCAGAAGCTTTCAGGCTTTCTTGATTCTCCGGACGACAAAACTTTGCGATTCCAGCGGCAACAACCGAAAGCTTATTACCTCGGTGTATCCGGTAGTTAAAACGCAAAGTACTGAGACGCTAGGAGGGGTGGGTAGGTGGGGGTAGGGGTAGTAGGGCTTTAACCAGGAAGCCCAAAAGGATCCTGAGGAAATCTGCATTTTATTATTTCTGGCAGGGTAGTTAAGCAGGTCGAAGGACTCCTGCACCCCTGTTCCCCATTTCTGGTAAGGGTAGTAGTAGGTATAGGTAAGAGACCAAGGCGGGGGGATGAAATCTGGAGAACGTCAAAAGTCAAACGGATATGGGCGCCATTTGCATTCGCGGTTGTAAAGAGGCGAAAAAGCGATCGTCCCTGATCCTGATCCTGATTCTGATCCCTGGACCCCTCTTCTCTTGGGGAGGGAGGGGGGGGGGGGGTTGTTACCGCCATCGCCAATAATAAAGAATAAGAAGGATAAACCTCCGGCTCCCTCCTGTTCGAGATGTTTAGAGAGCTTATGCTTCGAATAAACTTTAAGTTGAAAGTATATACTTCCATCATGGCGGATATATACCCTATATACCTTTTTATTTACAGACATTTATACCTACGGCCTTGCAGTTTTAGGTACCGACTTTATCTTTATTCTTTCTCTGGCAATGCTCTCTTCGAGCTAATTTCCTTTTCACATTCGATCTTCACGGCCTCTCTTTAACGCCCTGTGCTTATATGGCAGCCACAGTAACTTATTGCGGCTGGCCTTTATGTCTTCTTTCCCCATTTTTTTTTCCTTACTCTTCTCTACCTTTTCTTTATTTCCGAACATATAATATTTATTTCACTCCCGAGTTATCACTTATGAAGCCGTAACGTTCCGCTGTCACCGCGTTTATATGTATCGTCAGGCTTCGCCGCCCCTTTTCGGCTTCCCTCAGGCCTGGTTCCCACTGCTTTAATAAATTACACTGGACAAATGCCAATCTATTTGTTCGAACTGATGTCACGAAGAATTATCATTTTATCAATTCGCGGGCATTATTTACAATGGAGGAATGCGACGAATAAATCATCGATCGTCAAAGAAAATAAATAGATTTTCTGTATTTTATAACCAGAAAGATCCTTCTCGGCATTTTTACGATTCCTTCCGACCGGAGTTGAATCCATGACGGATAAAATTCGCGATTCGAACAGCTGCTGTGAGTGACAGGAAGAAAGGCCACGGCACGTTTGGAAATAAATATCATAAAATATGCCAAATAAATGCAAACAATTCCGAGCAGACTTTGCTTAAGGGTTGGGGTTTTTCTTAAGGGTCGTTCTATGGGGTGCCACCGTGGTACCCCCTTTGGTTATTATTTCCCATTTTATTGGTTGGTATACGCGGTCGCGTATTACGTCCCATAAAATTCCGTCTCCGCGGGCACTTTATGTTTGGGCCTAAATATAATTTACAAAGGCACACCCCGTATTTACGTAAAAATATACAATGAAAAAAATAGTTAAAAATATCCTCCCAAAAAAAAAATAAAGAGCCAACACGTCTAAAAAATCCAAAAAAGATACAACAAATAAAAAAAGTGCCTGCGCCACTGTTTCCATAAAATTCAAATGCCTGCATACTTACTCATTACTATTTGGGTCAGTCCGATCGTTAAAACGTATAGCACCTATACTAGGTAACGATGCTGACGTCGACAGAGCATAAATTTCTGTCCTGGTTGCCACTATTTAGCCAGTCGGGTTGCGCATTTTGTCGTAACGTATGCGACAGACCATCCCAACGTAATGGCCGTTTATTATCTAATAACGCGCACGTCCGTATAAGGTGGAGTTTGCAAAAACAGCAGAAACATTAAAGTTCAGCACGACAACCTAAACGTCGGTACACAGTGCGTACAGTACAGGAGTTTAGAATTTATAAAATATCTGCATGACGATCGAAGAACAAGAAAGTTCATAATAAACGATTATCGGTAAGCCTGGTAGTTTCAGCCCGATGAACCAGTAGTAGGCCTATAGATAAGCATGGCGAATAATGACAGATGAAGATGGCAAAAGACTCATAGAGCGAATCTCTTTGTACAGAGCGTAATGCGAAAATGGCCGTAGGTCCGCATCTCCTGTACCTTTTGTAGGCTGAGTCAGCGTAAGAATAAAACGGATTGCCATCAAGGCGTTACTGCCAACATTAAATAAAGAAATATAGCCGGCTTTAGTCCACTAGCGCCTAAGCATTCGTGCGTTAGCACTAAACTATATTACAACCGCAACGGCAGCGGTACCAACATGACGGATGCCTTTACGAGGCTGTGATTTATTTTATTGTGGAAGAGCGTTATAATTCTCGAATTGTGAAATTAAGCGATTTACGAAGAGATCTTTTTTATTCGAAAAATCCTTTTTCGCGATACGATTTTATATTACAGGTACATTCAGACTGTCAGCGTGCACGAATCTTCTCGATTGGTACACGGTTGAGAAGGCTGCCTTAATATTTTCACTAGCGACAATACGAGACTGTGCGTAGATCGAGTAGCAGCCAGACATAAAGCCGACGCGAGTCCTCGTTATGAAAATTGAAAGAAAGCCGACAAAGGGTGAAGGAGGAGAAAAGTGGAGGAAACGCAGAGGCATAGAAATCCGGCGAACAAGAAACGGGAGGGGAGGAATAAGGATGAAGAAAAAGAAAGAAAAGGAAAGGAAAAGTAAAAGACGAAAGGAAAAGTCGAAACACGCCATTTTTCATGGTAAGTATATGCGTGTATATATATATAGGTTATGGTACTTCCATCCCCCTGAGATCGACGAAGTGTTGGAAATTCGTGAGCATCGAGTCCTCCGCGCCATGACGATGGTCCTTTCAAGATCGGTTCCTCGTTTTAATTTTCTTCGCGGCTTGATTTCACCCCCGTCCAACCCCTATCTCAAGGAGTGTAAAGTCTCGGCACCCTCGGCTTAAAAAATTGATCCGATATCTCGCTGTGTTGGCCCGGCAATCCCTGGGGACTGAAAGGGACAATGCCGGGAGACGAAATACGAGGAGCCGTGAAGGGTGAGGTCCTGCGGCGGGTGGATGAAGGACGAGAACCCCCCGATAGAGGGGGTCGCAGTAGTCGGAGAAGCTGGAGATCAAGACCGGTTAGGAGAAAAAAAAAGAGGGAAGGAAGAAGGCGCTGAAGCAAGCCTAGGGGTTGAAGGGACGCGACGCAGTGATTATATCCGAGCATCACCCTCTCTCCCCCCCTCTACATCGAAACTTCGAAACGCCGCCCTACCACGAATAAAAATGTTTTAAACCATCCCTCCTTCTTATCCGAGCACTTATATTTAGTACGCCGAGATATCCTTTATGCTCCTCGCACCCGTAGATTCGGCACTCCGAGGATATTGAAACGCAGCCCTTTACAAAACGCCTCTGAAAACTTAAACTCGCTACTACGCCCAGTGATACACGGCATATCCCTTTAAGGTTAGGTATAAAAATTCAGAAAGTGACAATACGCCATTGTACCTGGATCACAGGATGTATTTTAATCCAGTCTCAGTTGAAATAAAAATACTGTACGACGGATATGTATAAAACATTTCATGGGCATCCCGAGACTCTCGGATGCTGAGTTTACTACTGAGGATGAATATCCTGGAGATATCCTAGGTCGCTAACCGGACTGTTTTAATCCTAACCTTACCCAACCTTACCTACAGTGTAATAGTGGTAACAGTGCCGTCGTCCTGGGGTCGTCTGGATTGCCCGAGACTCGTAAGTTACGTGACGTAAAACTGCCTGTAAAACGGAACGTTTTACTGAAACAAAAGTTTAAAACTCTCGAGTCTGGAAATCCCGATTACCGCGTCTTCCTCGTGCTTGCGGACGCGATTGTTATACTAGTGTGTGACCTTTTCGCAGGGGTCGTTCACCACGTGGGAGTCACAACCCCGCGTAGACTGGGAAATTAAAATAGAGCTGGCTTCGAAAAGTTGCGAAACCGTTTTGTGTACTTTGGATTTTTATTGCGTCAACTTGTGTGACGCGACGGCTTCGCTTGCCGACGGCAGCGTCAAGTGACGTCGTGACGACGCGGGAGAGTACTTTTGACCTAGATGCGTCTTCTTATTCACGTGCTTCTCGGTGCTACTGGAGGCTGCAGCCATGCGATCTGCTTATTTCTACTGTTTTTTATATACAACATGACCGCGATACGTGCACAACGTGCCGGAGAATTTCGACGCTCTTGTTCTGCTACGTAACGTGGAAGAGAGTGAAGAAAAAAAAGCAGCAAAGACAAGATAGGAGAAAAGAAGGAACCGAGAAGAGGAATAAGAGGAAAGTGAAGGAGAAGTAAAAGTTGAAGAAAGAAACAAGAAGAAAAGGCAGCTCGGACTGGCGCCACTTAAACAAACACACTTCTCGTAACTTCTTCTTAGCACCTTATTTCCATATGATTACTAACCCCGTTGAATACCTACTTGCCCTTACTGAACCAGTGGGCGCCACTGTGGATCAGGCTTATAAATCAACGCGGTATAAACGGTTTAAACGAATCGTACTTCTCATTTCGAACGACTGCAACTAACTGACCCTTTATGAAAACTTAAAAAATTATAAACAATCGTTATCACTGATTTTTATTAACTTGGTACTAAAGTAGATTCTCTAGTAGATACCATATGAATAAGCATAACGTTAAAGGAAGATAGTCCAATTACGTTTATTATGATTTCTCGTTATTTTCGTAAGTACATTTCGTGCCGAGACACAAGTGAAAAATCTAATTAGCCAAATATCCTAAAAACGTCCGCCTCTGGTGGCCGCCCTCCTGGGCAGCAACAATACCCTATTATATCAACCCAATGAAATGGTGCGGACATAAAAAGAAAAGCATAATTACTATATAGGGGTTGCCGTGGAACGACCCCCTGTGTTACAGTACACCAGAAGTGCCCCATGGGACACCATCGAGAGACTCCACGAGAATGAGGGAAAGACGGGGCCGAACTCCACCCCAATAAGAAAAATCGTTTAATTTAATAACCTATCAAAAATATTTCGCTTACCTACAACGTAACTCGGGCCACTCGTCGAACCTATTGGTAATATAGCACGTCGAGGAGGTTCCTCAGGATTAAGCAGGTACGTACCTATCGAGGACAGACGAATCCTGGCTAAGTAGTAATGGGCTCCTTAACGACGGCCAATTATTTTCGTTAAAAGACAAAAACCCTCCTTTCGGGAAATAGAGAGCCGCTAACGAGTCCGGGATCTTGAAAGAAGAATAAGGCATACGTATATATATATACCTATACGTACACGTATACATACCTACGGTGTATTACGGGTGGGTAATGGGTGAGGTTTCTTTTTTTTTTTTGTTTCAAAAAATGGAGAAGCGTACCAGAATATGGGGAGAATTTCTGTGTCGCCCTGGTACTTGGTGAAATAACTCGGCAAAGCGAACCCGTTATACTTTATGGCGATAACCGGCATTCGGGCGTGCAATGAAAGCGAGTCGACGGTAGAGGGTGGAGGGGAGGGAAGGGGAGGTAATAAAATTAATTAAAAATCAGAGAGTGCCTCAATTAAAAAACACAGTAAGTTCTCACGGGTTTACGGGATCAATGACGTAGGTACGAGTGGTAGGTAAGAAAAATCTTGTGCCCCGCCTGGCGCGGTTAATGAGCAGATTTTGAATTTTCTCGCGGTCTGGCGATAAGGGGCGGCTCGCTGGCTTCGCTCTTAAAAAAAAAAAATCCGAAATAATTCTTGTAATTATCAAATCCCGACTCTCTATAGAACATCCTTGAAAGGATCCTGAGTCCTCATTACGACCTGGGCATCAAAAGGACTCCGTACGACAGAAAAGAAAGTCGTAAAAAAAGCCAGTCGGAGATAAACGCGAACGACAAATTGTAACAAGCCAGGAAAGATAAAGAATGCCGTCGTGATGCTGCCGCTGTACCGTACTGTACCGGTGCTTTACAAAGTGGGGTTATGGCGTTTCGTTACGTAATAAGGAAAAGTACTAAAATATCATAATACCAACGATAACTTATTTTTCAAAATTTTTTTTACATTTTTATAATCTACGTTTCCACCCCTGTAACAGCTATGCTATCTACTCCTTGTAAGGGTAAGTAAGTGCATTTACCGAAAGATCCTCATAGTTTCGAAACATCCTCCAGAAATGCGCATATCCAAGCATGATTAATAGTCAACGTTATAATTTCTCATCTCCCATACGATTTCTACGTAGGAATTGAGAGTCCACTGATATTACAACCATTACAGTATAGTACGTGCAGTATAGTATAGTCACGTATTTAACTCTCGATTCTCTATTGTTTCTAGTATACACCCGCATATATCTTTTCAACCCTTATTGCTGGGGGTAGTTTGTCATGTTAATTTCGCTCTCGCGAATTTGAGGGTGGCCCAAGCTTTTAACGCACTGCCACCGTCCCGCGACTGCCTTCCCGCCGTCGAGATGCAAATCTGCCCGACGCCGATGAAAGGGTTAACTGAACTGCCACCCATTAATATGCTAATAGTTTTCGAGTTTTGAGGTTCTGGCTTATGAGAGTTATTATCCTCCGAGTAATGACCCAGAAACGCTTTTTCCAGAAGGATTATCACGCGGTTTCTAACGCGATAGTTTATCGCGCGTCTTATCGGTCACTTCATATAAAATTCAAACTATACCTCCGCCGTGAGCTCAAAATCCATAAAATTCCAAAAAATCTCCAAAAACTCCAAATTTTCCAAATTTTCTCAAAAAATCATAAAATTCCACACTCGTAACGAACGTTCATAATCCACGTAATATCTACCTATACACAAGCGCAACCCCTTCAATACTATTCATAGTACTATCATGAGGGTTTACAGATCTTGAAAACTCGTAAAGCCAAATGAAATTCACGCTCTAATCCAACGGATGATTAAAGCTTGTTTTACTGCCAAGTCGAAGTTACGAGGACGTATAGAGAAGTACATGCCTATAAGTATACCTTGAGGTGGTACAAGGTACTGTACCATGTTAGACTATACAGTATATATACAGTGTACAGCAATATCCTTGGCCGTAGGCTTTATTGTCCTTTGTCGAGACTCGAATCTGGTTTGACGATGCGGATGCAGTGACTTTTTGGCTACCCTATATGAGCCGGGCTACGATGCCTAGCAGAGTGTAAAGCGCAGGAATACACATAAGTTGGCTATCTTCGGCCAACACTCCGTACCGGCTTTATGTGTCGGTCATAAACTCGAATTAATTTCAATCGGCCTATGCATGTACCAACCAACTGACTCTTGTCTGCGTACCGAAACATCGAGGGTATACGTATACGTGTAATACGTATTACTATACATATAGGTATATATATGAGGGAAAGCAAACATAAAACAATAATGGCGAAACATAAACGACGAAGCACTTAACACTTGGCACTTAAACAACTGGCAAATTGCTCCCTTGTCAGTCTGGGGTTAACGGAGAATTTAGGTACCGGATATGCCGGAAGGGCGGACATTTTGAAATTTATAAGAAGGATAAAGGTGGACAGGGATCGATAAATTTTTTGAAATTTTTTCTCCATCGGTACGCCTGACATACTGGAATATAAATTTCATTTTTCATAAAACGTAATGAAAGTCAAATAGTGGTTTGGCACCCCATTCGACTTAAAATGTATGACACTAGCGAGGCATATGGTGTCGCGCCATACTGTACTACCCCTTATTATCACCAGACAAGCTGAACTGTAAGAGGGTGAGCCATTTTTTAATTTTACAATAACCCCGTGAAATATTCCCCATAACACTAAAAGTGTTGCGGGATAACAAGCTAAGCTGTGATTTGCGAGCGACGATATTACATCCTATTTCGATCCTGTATGTCGGGGTACCAACTGTAGCAAAAAAAAATAATACTAAACGGTCCTGGATTTAAGTCACGTGGTATACTTAAATTTTGGGGAAAAAATCGACCAACCAGTCTCGTATAAAATATCTTAAAGACAAACAAACTTTATGTGAATTACGTAACCTCTATGTTCACTCTATTTTTAGAATTGATCAGACATATTTCAGGATTTTGAGTTTGTAGAATAAATTTGAAATAAACATAATATACTTACAATAACAATACCAGGGTGAAAAAGTTCCAATCTTTTTATCTGTAACAATAATGGACAATTGAAATATGTCTCGATTACGTAAAGTACCCTCTATGTGATACTGATATATATATACGTACCTTATCCATACAGTGCTCATTACAATTTTGACATAAAGATTCACGATAAAGACCCAGTAAAAATATAGGTTCGACAGAATACGAATCTTCGATCATTACGGAAATACGAGACCCGTTATTACAATTATTACGGTCGAACATAACCTATAAGCGCAAGCGTACACGTTCATTTGTTTCTTCTATAACGCTAATGCTTTTCGAGCATTAACGAAACTTTCCAGTATCTAAGGAAACAAAACAAACGAAGCTTTTTCACCGAGTCGATAAATGTATCGGATAAGAAGCACAGTGCGTTATTATCTTACGGCACAAAATACACGTAGCACGCCGCGTGACACCGCGACATAAACTGGTACCAGTGAATTTTTAATTTTTATTATGAGACTCAGAGTCAAAATGTCCCCCTGACGGGATTATTAGGTACTTATATGCGTAAACCGTGATTCCATATATAGTTACCGGGATGATTTAAAATGCGATAAAAATAATAATCGTCACTGTGCGTAGTTGAGTTTTTATATATATAAGCACTAATAGATATATTATCCTTTATGCTGTGATTATATTTACGTTTGAAATCTTTAGGGATAGAAAAGTATAGGAAGAAGGTAAGAAAAGCCGGCAGTTAAGGAGACGCATGGCGCACAACAAACAGTCCCTTTGGAACTTATGGGAATTAGCGTACCATTAATGGGATCCTGGGTGAGAGGAAACAAATGTCCTTGGGGATGGGGTAGGAAGCATTGAATACGAAAAGATATCTTGTAAGATCGTGAGTAGGTACTTGATTATTTATTGGAAGGAAATCCAAAATTTTTTTTGAGACAAAAATTTTACTATTAATTTTCGCTGTCGTTTAATAATTTTTGTCCTGTCAATTAACTTAAAGAAAAATTTGGTAACGTACATTCAAATACTCGTCGTAAGGGTTGAAGTAGCGAGGAAGATTGTATTTTTCTCAGTTATATGTCTCCCTTCTCACAATCAAGGACTAATTAATTTAGTCGCAGATTAGCCATTTTGCGATTTCCCCGTCTAATACGATTACATGTATTAAATCGTTATCCCGTCAGCGAAAAAATCTCGAGCCGTGTCTCCGTGGGGGTTGAGACATAGGCGGCGTAGTGGAGAGGTTAATACAGGGTAGGTAAAAAAAGTTGGTACACCGTCGTCGTAATGAGGGGGTGGCTTTAAGTCGAGGGAGTCGCGACACAGAGAAATTGACAGGCAGTGTGTAAAAGGGAGAAAAGACGAAATTAATTACGTTCCTGTAATAACTCGGTTACCCCCCATCCCATCCCCCCAGCAACAGTCACAAAATACAAATGGTATTCATCAGCGGGAAATAACTACTATAAACCGTAAGATTCCATCAGCATACATCTTCCATAATCCTACCGTCGGGTCCCTGAGGATTAAGGGGGACCTATTAACAAGTACATTAAAACATATAAACTGCCTGAGTGCCGACCCAGCTACTACGCCTTACGAACATGAAAGCGTCGCCAATGTATTTCGACTCCGTAATTTACGTCACTCTTGGCCCCTAAGATTCTTCATTGCTTCTATTTTTCTCGCAACCATTTATTTTCTTTTTCTTAGACCCATATATGGCGCTTAAACCTTTTCGACTTTCTCTTATAGTTTCTTTTTTCGAGACTACCAATCTATACTATCAGCCATCTTGCTTTTGTCATGCATATCAAAGGAATTCCAGGAAACGTATCTTCATTTGCTAGATTGCGACACTTCTCTGTTGAAGGAAAATTTTTTTTTTAACTCACAAACGACAACCCTTGTAAATTGGCTTGTAATCAGATGCATAACGCGTGAGTGCAGTTGCACTGTCGTGTGCGCTCGACTGTTGCGTCAAATGCACTGCGACACCTGCGTATGTCCCACACGATGCCATCTAGTAATACGTAACAAAGTGTAATA
This sequence comes from Pachycephus smyrnensis, assembly GCA_030142225.1. Classification (NCBI taxonomy): domain Eukaryota; kingdom Metazoa; phylum Arthropoda; class Insecta; order Hymenoptera; family Cephidae; genus Pachycephus; species Pachycephus smyrnensis. Next base: position 315,478 of record JARQST010000266.1, on the reverse strand, counting down.
GTGATTTAATTTCGTGTACGAGAGATCGGAATCGTTTTGACTGTTTTTAGGGAGCTAATGGTCACTTGACATACACGAGTCAGACGGACAGCAGGTGCAACATAGTCTTTTTGGTTTTTGTCATTTTTATTACCGATCGAGTCCTTCGTGCGTTTAGTTAATTCATTCATTCATTCACGAGCAAGCTGAGTACATTGGCCGAAAAGTAACATATGAAGGTAACAATATACACCCTTCTACTAGTACCAACGCAGGTAGCTACCGTAAAGATCATTATAGATAGTATCTAAAAAAAAAAAGATATTTTTCAAATTCGAGACGATATATTTGTCGATGGTATCGTTATAGTCAACTTTGATGATTATCTTCCAATGACTTAGTCGTTTTGTTCACGCTTGCGATAATTGTCAAAGGTGCCACCCGTCACGCGATCCAAGATTGTTGACGGTAAATACGAAAAAAACTGTCACCCCCTCTGTATACTCAAAGGGTTGGAAATGGTTAATTGTAAAATCCAAAAAAGCTATATAAACAGCAACACTGCAAATATGTACACAGAGCGTTGGACACTCTCGTATATGGATTAGGTACATTGAAAAAGGAGATTAAAAAAAAAGTAAAATATTAAAGAGAGAGTCATCGGGAGGTGAAAAGAGGGACAGTATTTTCCGAGAAAAGTGATTATGAGTAATTCGTGCAATATCCACCCCTCGCCAGTAGAAATTCACTTCGCGAGGAAATTAAAAACAGTCATCTAGAGTCGAGCCGCTAATGGCAGGCATCGTTCATGTCAATATGGGCCATTGCCTGTATTACCATATTACGCTTAGAAACCCCATGGCCGTACAGGCAGACTTGGCGGGTTGGGTATTGCTTATAAATACCAGCAATTACAAAACAGGGAGGGGTCTGCGTATAGAATGGAGAGTTGATTATATATGGTATTCAGCCAAGGGTTGTCTGGCAATCGAGTTACGCCTAATGTACGTTCGGGAAGTTTATCGGTTTATTTATTTATTGCATGAGCAAGGTCCGTGGACGCCTTTAGTAAAATTTCTAAATAGATCACTCCCACTATCCATTAATTGCTCGTGGTTCACTCGTCAGTACCTATATCCGATACTCGAGAAATGGCAACACCTAATGACGATGACGATTCAGTATGAAATTACAGTGCGAGACGCGGGATATCAAAGCAAGTTGATTTTGACAACATGTTCGGCCGCGACACAATACAAAAATGGCACGTGCAGCCTCAAGACTTCCGATCAATTAACTCCACTTTCAATTCGCCGAAGGGGGTTGCGACCCCCCCACTTAGCAGTGTAGCCACCCTTTGACCTCTTTCCCTTTCTCGCTATACCGCCAACCGGCACTGCTGCGCCATTCGTTTCTACGTGCTAAGCCCACCCTGCTTTTCCTATGGCTGGTAACGAAATACATTGCTGCTGCTCTTAGCACCCTCTCCACGATCGAAGCATATTGACGTGCAATGGCGTTCGAGCGAACACGGATACACGTCCTCGAGGACACTTAAGGGATGCAATAGTAAATATTAATAGTAATGGAGTCAGCGTGCTGGGTAATAGTTGTCACGCGGTATGCCTGTGCCTACCTTGTACGAGAGGAAATAAGTTTTGAGTGCCGGTCCCGTTTTGACGGTCATGGGAAACACTTGAAACCTCATCCCCATGTGCTTATGGGGTTGTGGGCTATGAGCTGTGAGTTTAAGAGGAATACAGGAGCGATATTTTTTCTATCAAGGATTTAACAAGCTGCGGAGTATTTCCTTCTTCTGACAATGAGTACATATAGGTACTCTTGTTGAGTAGGTAGTAGAGTATCTTTTGACCGTCGAAGACGGCTATTACTATATGTTAAAATATTCTGGTATATCGATGAGAAGGGTTCGATCATGGTATCATGGTTATTGATTGGGTTTCTATGCTGGACTCTAGTTTTCTCGTAGGCTACACGTGTGGGATTTTAAAATAGCTGAGTATGTGGAGTAGAATTAATTTTTTTTTCAACTAGGAAATGACTGGCACTGTGTCGAGCGTTCAGAATAGAAAAGTAAATGCTTGAGGGGTTTGAAAAAAAATAATAATAAAATGAAAGTGTCCGCGTGTCGCGCACCTTAATAGCAGCATGCGTTTCACACTGGGCGAGTTTCTAAGTAAACTTTACAAAATATCTCGCTAGGGGGTGGTGGCGCGCCATTCTAAGAGCTCGCCTTCTCTTCCCATCCGTAAATGAATCAGAAAATAGCACGAGGAGCTTCCCACACGTGTCAAGTCACGTGTTGGATAATTAGATATTCTTTAGGGGATGCATTAGAGGTGGACGGCCTTCGCACTCGTATTCCATTAGTTCTCGCCGCCTCTATCTCCGCTTCGATACATTTTTCTCAACAAACCGTTGCCTTCACGCCGCTCAGACATTCGTTAATTGTCGATGATAACTGCCGCATGGCGTGAGTTTTAGGAATTTGAGTCATCTTACAGAAACACTACGAGAAGAATTATTGCGTGTGAAAACTACGTGATATCATAGCGGAAGTCGTAACGAATTCAACGTAACCAAAAGAGTATTGAAAAAATACAAATTATAATACCGACGAAATCAATATTCTAACATAAAATTTCCATACCTAAAATTATCGATTGATAGGTATTATAATAATAATTAATTAAAATTATAATTTAATTAATTTTTCTAATAATATCTATAAAATTGGGAAAGCCTATGGATTTTATATTGCACGGCAACTATAGTTTGACATATATAACTTTCATGCGGATATTACCTACTCCGAAACGTTCCAGACTTTCATTCTATCCCGGGTTCGAATCCCGTTTTCCCGTTTATTCGCACATAAATGGAGGCGTTAAACCGACTGGATGACAACTCTGATAATTGCCTCGCGCATAAAACGCGTTACGAGCCTTGTTTGTAGTTTCGCTACCGTATATCACCGCTACGGGCTAAAGCTGTCGCTGCTCTCACGCGAAAACCGTCATTATTCCAGGCGTTGTGTAGGGTTTTGAAATTTTTCTATTATGCTTTCGAGACTTTTACGATAAAAATATTAATATTCCAGGGGCTGCGAGTCATAAACGATGAGTATACGATGATGAGTTGAAATATAGTAAAACTGTCTGATATAAATACCGCGTATCGCGAATCAACATGAACAATGCAAATATAAATGCATTAGCAAACCCGCATATATACTGTTTATATTTATGCGTCAACATTGATTAAACAAAGCGAGGCCATTATTCATATCGAGTGCAGCCATGCGAATTGTTTCCTGAAAAGTGGAGGAAATAAAAAAAAGGGGTTAAAAGTGTTAAAAGGGGGGAGGAGGAGAGAGTTCCCGGTTAACCGCATCTCCAACCCCCATGGTGAAATCGCTTTTCCCCCGAGTGATTAAAAACAATTACCGTTTCGACGGGGGCCATCGGTCCTCCCCTTTCCTGTAATGAGGACGAGAGAAAAAAAATGGCCGAGCATCTGAGCCCTGTGGGTTATAGTTGGATTCGAGGGACCCCTTGTCATTTCCGCCAAACATTTGTATGAAAATATTCCACGTCCCGAATAGGCATAGGGTTGGATGGTATAGGTATATAGTTCCTAGTCCTGTATAGTAGGTATACAGATGGGGGTTGATCGCAGGGGTGCCTTTTACGTAGCTAACGCCAGTAGGGATTCCTCGTGCTAAATCACGAGTAACTCCCAGCAGAGGGGGATGCTTTTCACTAGAGATACTCCGCCGGAAAGTTACAACGTTAGTCCTGTCGTTATTGAAAGCCTTGAGAAATTTCTTAACCCTGTAGAAATCCAAGTAGCTAATTAACAATTACAAGCAAAATTTACCGCCCTATTAATATTCATAATCATAATCGTTACCAGGGTACCTATCCACGTTACCCTTATTCGTAATGACCGTAACGAAGCAGGAAATTTGCAATATAGGTTATATCACAAATTTTTTCAACCTACCACAGTATTTTGAAAAATCTACAAAATATTTCATTCAAATTAATTTATTCAATCAAATTCATGAAATAATCATTTTTGCTAGAATTTCTTGGAATTTCGAATTTTCTCATATACAGAGAACGTACACGTTTTCTCATGGAGAAATTACGTAATTCGTAGCACTCCCGCAATATCGCAAATAATTAAACAATTTGCCTACAGATGAACTTTTTAGCCGAAGCATCTCGCGCTCACTGTTATTATTATACTATAACTGCTCATCCCTATGCATAACCATCACATAGCTCCTATATTAAAAGCATGCTCATGTAATAAAATATGCGTGTGATTAAAAATCCTGTATACCAAAATTCCAACAAGATGGCATCTCAAACACGTGTGTAAGGTTCTGCATGCCGAAGAGTCGGCATTGAGCATAGGCGCTAGGGGTGGCAAATTCTAGAGTGAAGGATCAAATAATCCTTTAGGGGTTTCCTGTCTAGTATTTATTTAACTCCATTCACTACCAGGAACGAAATTCATCCCCGAAGTCAGTTAGGTTGGTATCACCCTGCCGAGAACTGTGTTGCCTAACGAAATAACCACCCTTCGACAAAACCGCCTGTTAAAGGGGTGACAATTTTTCCATCTAACCTGTCACGGAGCAGTTAACGTTTAAGCATATACGTGTGTGTTCATGCCGTCCTTATATAATGTATCTAACATACCCCTAAGCCTCATTTTGAAAAAAGGGTTGCTCGACTTTCTCTATCTTTATCTTTATGGGCTCGTTTTAACAACTCGAGTAAACAGTCGCACAACCACGAGGAATGGCAATGTCCGCTCGTCATTCGGGGTTGTTACGTGCTTATATGTACATATATAAGGGTTGAAACCTAGTAGAGGTCGTAGAAAAATTCCGACTAAATTCCCAAGTAAAAAAGTTGGCGAATGTTCGACTAATTTGTAGTTCCGTGAGTAGTTACCTATACGCCATGAGTAATCCAGACTCTATCGGTTAAGGCAGCCGTTTGCGAGTATAATAAAGCGCCCCGTGACATCTAGATAAAAAGGGGCCTGCCAGGAGAAAATAAATATTTCTTATGACCATCCAGCACGAAGGTATCCTTCGACCAATAGAATAGCGCGGCTCGATGTACGGACGTAATATTTCGTCATGAGATTTGATGTACTCGCGATATCCTGTAATTGCAAATTCTTGGTAATCCGTTATTAAAATTAGTGGATATAGACCTTTTGTATTGGGAAGATACTTCATCTTACTTCAAAGGAAATCATTCTGTATATGGTACAGCGACGGATGGGGAAGCCTGACTTTATAAATTATGTGACTTAAATATACCTGGTAAAAGAAATTCAATTTAGGGGAAGGATGGATATCTCATAAAAAAAGTAATGGATTTTTTTACTTTAATTATACATAATATCAAGTACCCCTGCACGGGGGTGGGTTTCTCTTTGCACGTGTTCGATATTTATTATGGACTATTTTTTTTGTAAAAACAGGAAAGTATCTTTGGTTGGGTTATTTTGGGATACGAATCTGAATTTATTTTAGGATTATTTGATACTTTACAAACCGGTCCAGAGATATATGGATCAAACGACTGGAGATCATAGAGAATATGTTATAATGTGTAGCTTGCCGATGATTTCTATCAGCCGTATGTTACTCTTCTGTGAATTTTACAGTGACTGCTACACATATGTAAACTTCAATTTGCCTGGAGGCAACAAAACAATCTCATCGTACAGGACACTCCCGTGAACAAATATGTGCACAAGTCGACGCATCGAAGGTTACCGAAAAACTCGATTGTGCCGGCTTGTCTCTTTTAAGAAACAGGTATGACGCGGATGAAAAAAAAAAGGAAAATGTTGAAAGAGAAGAAGGAAACAATTTATCAAAGAAGATATAACCCATATGAAGATACATCCGTATACGTACTCACGTATCTGTGGGAGTAAAGCATTGGCGCATCTGACTTGCAAAAGTGCAGGCGCGTGAGCCGCGAAACAATATTTTTCAAAAATGCAAATCATTTTTGCGAGGTAACGGATGAGTCGGTCGGAATAAATTGGTAAGGATACGGGATGGAAATGACATTCAAATTGTGCCGCGTAGGAAAATGACAAAAATATACATACGCGAGAACCGCACCCTTCATACATCAAGCGTAATTGGCTAGCATCCGGGTATCATAAGAAATTGAATTTCCCTCCAATTTTCAGTCTGCTACTACCACGCCGTGTATCCGAGCTACAGTGCGCAGCCATGTTGTCCACTTAACCTCAAAAGTGTACACTTCAAAACAGCTCTCCATTTCAAGTATGGTTACCCACCAGCCACTATTGCCTATGGAAAGAAGAGTGGTAGAAATCTCTACAAGGCTCTTGTCGAACGTCTATATTCAACACGCTTCTCACTGTCGGATCAGTAAGCACAGATGTTCTGAAATGACCAGTGGTCAGTTAGTTCCCATAGTGAACAGATCGACAATGACCGACTGGGGTTATTTGCGCTTAGCAAAACGGACAAATGGACGTGGACATAGTCACGATAACCCACTCCTGGAACAATCCTAAGTACCGTGAGATGAGATCGTCGTCTTGGCCGACGTGAACTAGCATTGACCACTGGTCAGTCGTTGCTAATTGAACGATGTTCGCACTGTTTAGGTAAAGGGTTGCTAATAAAGGGTGGCCAATGAAAGCTGAGCGCGAAACGAATGAGAGCATGAAGACGGACACGTGCACCCTGTCAATCTGAATTTCCTGGATATCGTAGAATGGTAGAGGAGTAATAGCGGAGGAGGGGTGAAGTAAAGTATTTTCCCAGGTGGAACCTTAAACCGGAAGTAGCGAATCCTGCTGCTCGCCCTATTCGCTGCTTTGAAAGGAAAAAAGAAAAAAGTAAACACAAGATCGTTATAGTAGGTTTCCGAAGTCGGAGACTGAAGTTTGAAGATCCTTTTATTTTCTGACATACGGTGATCCAAATTGACCGGTGGTACGAGAGACAGGATCACCCTGAAGAGAGTAACAAGGAGAGAATAACAAGGATGGAGTAATAGATAGGAGAGGAGAGTAAAGGAGAGCTAAAGAAAGGCAGGATACCGGCTATCGGCTTACCCCAATTTCACCCCAATCATTTTGAAACCTAAAACCGTCCCTTGGCTCCCTCGTATAGAGACCTTTTCATACATACGTATATATGGCGGCGATATTGATATATAAAATCCAAAACCACCACTGTCCATACCCGTCTTCTACAGGCGCATGAATACCGCTCAGCAGGATTGATAAATCGAGGGCTGTCACTATTTTCGGCGACCAATTTTTCACACGACACGACGCGCAAGAACACTGGGACATCGCGAACATTTTTCAACCGGTCACACGGAACGGAACGACGCCTGATCTGCAGTATGGACCTTTAATCCTGATATTCCTTGTGCAAAAACACTTCAGCGATTACATAAGTAAAATTATTTTCAAAACGAAAAATTCTTACTGCAGTAAAAAATTTGAATTCTATAGAATTCAAACTTCGCGCCAATTTTTCTATCCGCCAAAAGCCTGAGATACTTTATTTGCGCTTTTACGAAAGCATATGCGTATTTGCAGGTACGTAGGTATATGTGCACTCGGCTATTAATGCGAATTACTTAGGAAATTTCGCGAAAGTACCTTTTCAGTAATTGTAACTATGCGTCGACGAATATGAGCCAGGAAATGTAAATTAGCATCCAGTGCGCCCAGGCAATCACGCCCCGACGATAAAAAGGTGATAAATGACCAGAGAACCGGGAGACGATAGTTATCAACCCCTTTTGCCACTGAATGCCATAGAAAAACCCCACTCCTGTTTATATCACCCTCGAGCCTGTAATGCCACGAGTTTCCGACGTCTTGACTGTAATACTTCTCGCACCGCGGCGCTGCAGTGCTACTGTTAAATTTATATCGTTACACACGGTGCGTAAAGAACCATTCATTTTTTCTCCATTGGAAGGTGTCCAAAGACCATTTTCCTGATGGTATCGCCTTTGAAGGATTAAGGTAGGTACAAGGCAGATCTCAGCTACCTGGTATTACCGTAGCAGTAGAAGTTGTATTCGGTTACCTGAGTTAACCCTACCTAACATCACTCTGTGCCATACCGTTTACGTTTTCCTCCCGTTGACTTTTCCTCGTGTCATCGCGCAGCAACCAAGATATCCAGTGTATCCTAAATCAATTGTGACTTCTGTCGAGATTCTGGAAAACGTGGATAGAAGTAAAAGCCGTTGAGAGACGAAATATCAGATGGAAAAGCAATCTCCAGTTTGATAGCTCAGGTAGGTAACAACGTAGATACGCCTCTGGTACACATTAGTCGTTAATGAGCGGTGGTTGCTGGTCACACCATCGCATCACGCCATAGGGGGATTCAGCTAGGACCCCATCGTGAGACCATCTCTGTTCTGAAACACCATAGACTATTCACAGACCCTCATATGGGGACACGTGACTGCTTTATAGCAAAGCGAGGGGTTCCAGTCATCGGACGTTTATCTTTTGACCGAAGTAAAACCTGCCGTGGTATCCAAGCCATTCGATTCTAGCTTGGACGAAAGTTACCCCATCCACGTAGCAGTTATTGTGATGCGCGCAACATATTTATACCCGGAGTGTGTATTGTTTCATCGGGAACGACGCACAAAAGATGGGATCACAGCGTGCCGTTTGACCGGCTCGTTTTTACATTTTTCAATTTACCTCCAGTCATACGTACTTCAATTTCCGCCCGGTGAGTATCATTATCATTTTTCTCTGGGATAATGATCATTACTCATTAGCCCTCCCCCTGTGCTTACATTGTCTCGTGCGTTTCATGACTAATAAGTGATGTAAGTTTTTTTTTTCATTTATTTTGCAGAGTATTAATGCTAAAAAGTTGAAATGGATTTTTGTACCGAACCAATGCAACTCTTGATATATTGAGTGTATCTTGAGTATCATGCAGACACTATTTCCTGCTGTAAAAATATATTCTCGTAACGGGATAAGTATACGGTAGTGACACACCGGCGACATTGTGTTGCAAAACTGAGGGAATGGGTTGCCGGGGTCCCAGTGAGTTATGGATATCGTGGGTGTGCCCTAGCGCGATACGTCAGGACGCCAGGGTAAGAATAATAAAATGAAACTAAAGAGAAACGTAGCCATAGGGTATACGTATACCAGACTGTTGGCTACTGCATCTAGTGTAGCATAATATTCCTGTATTGGCCGTTGATTCGCTTGCGGATCGATCGACCTGTGCAATTCGCGGATTGGTTGTAAATCTCAGCTGGTATCATTAGCGCCGGTTTTAATGCTCTTTATTTCGTGCATTGTGCAGACACTTTTATCTCGCTATGGTCTGCGCTGTACGTCAATTAATTATATCGTGGTTATCAAGCCAAATGCGCCATTTGAGAAATAATGAAATAGAGTATTGCCTGTTTTAGTATTGTTTCTGGTATACGTATAAATTGGGTTCATGGTTCTTTTAATCTTTTAGGTACCTGCGTCACGGTTATGTTTTGATCATCGATTAAATAATTAGCAACGAATAACCATCTGCACTTTCTGATAGAGAATGCGCGGTAATTAAGAAACGGATTAATTACGATGCGGGTCACGCGAGGAACGCCCTTGTGACACTACAGGTGACAAGGACAAAAGAAGGCTCAGCCCGGAAATGTTAACTCATTGAATTTTCACCCCTAAAGCGGGTAAGGAAGTATTTATTAGATTGGAATCTAAACGCCCGAAAGCCTAAAAGCGTATTTCCTTCGCCGTAGGTGGCTTTCGAGTCCCGACCCCTTATACACATCCCGCCGCTTTGAGGGTCCTAGAAATTAGTGGGTGCAACTTTATTAGCTCCTATCACGGAATTGGTATAGTCCTTATATGCAAGTGTATCAACCTTGCCCAATCATTATAATTGACCGTGTTCTAAGAATTTTTTTTTTAAATTGCAGAAAACGAAAACCGTGAACCACTAGAGCTCCACTAGAAAATCTTTTAACGCTCCTATTCATCATCAGACGATTTCCTGTCAATGGAACCACTATTATCTGAGAATTACAACAACACAACAAGTCCTTTCTAGAGTCTCTCGATTCATAATAAATCATCGGTGTCATCGGCTTGTAAACCGTCATTTCCCATCATTATACATTGAACGTCGTCGAATATCCAGTCGACCGTAAAGGCCTCGTTTGAAACGCGCGCTTCTCTTCCGTTCTGCCCAATTTCACCGATTTTCCGTCGGCTTTGTGTCGGTTTATCGTTTTCGAGGCTCGTACTGCCAAGAGATCATTAGTATTAGCGTAAAAGCGGGTCTGATATTGTCCTGAAATTTATGACATTTACCTGAGTCTTCCAATACGGCGCTACCATATATACGTTCACATATGTCATAGTTTTTCTCGTTTACCGATATAAGGGATGGTAAAATCATAAAATCACAGACACACCCCTAGCAATAAGAATCATCATGAACGCAGCGTCGAAGGATTATTTATCGAGTTTATTATTTACAAACTATCTATAGCTATACTGGGTAGCTCGGTAAGAGACTAGCAAGAACCATGGGGTGAAATTTACAGCGTACACTCAACACTAGGGTCGCGCGAATCTTTTTGTAAACCGTGACAAATGGCCGACTAGTCGACCGGTTGTCACGCAAGGAATTTCAAGGATTCTTACGAATGAGCGACGGCCATAGAAAACTCCCGTTCGAATCCCATAAGTTTTTCTAGACGCGCGTCAGCCCTGGATAAAATCGCTATCTATACACAGCAGCGGCTAACTAATTCAAAGGATACCGAAAGCCAAACGATTTATGGCTGTAAATATTGAGATAATCGATAAATCGACATCAATCACTTTGGCGCAGCTACTGAAGAGGATATAAAAAGAAGAAGAATGCTCTCAAGAAATGATGAAGATCCTTAAGTAGGATTTGGTTATCCGTGTAAATTCTATGCCACAAGAGAAAAAGATCATGTGTCAAACCATCACGATCGGTATGACGTAGACTCCTCTCTAGGTGTCCATACCTCTGATCTACGCCGTGTGAACATTTTTTCGAATGGCGTCGTCGTTCTAAAAGACATTTGAAGGGTAACTGTTTGTACAAGCACCCCGGTATTTTTATCTGAATGATGGTGACTCATAAAGATCAGAGCGCTCGCATGTCCCCCAGCCTTTCGTCCTCACTTCTGCGTTTCATACACCCTTGTTATATAGCCTATACACGTATAGCATATAGTATATCTATGTACACTAGGTACAATATATGTATAGTATCTGTACTTCTGTATACGAGAGCGTGTGGAAGGCTCGAGTGTGCTCGAATGTGTACTTAGCGGCAAAGAACACACTCGCTTCGCATGTTAGGATAGAGATTATGTCGTCCAAGAAGTCTATAGTTAGTTAAGGCTACCATTCTTCGTTGGCAGCGGCGCTTTGAGACGTGGAAAAAAATGTCGCCTTGCAACAATTAGACATTAATTCCATTGAGGGGGTTAAGGGGTCAGCATTCTTCTTCTTCACTCAAAAAGGATTAACCTCCTTCGACGTATGTGACGGTTGTACATATGACTAAGGTACATGCATATCATTCCTAATATCGGGTACATTAAGGAAGAATATTTTTCTTCTCTTTGTGAATCCCTTATGGGTTTTATATGTGGTAGATTATAAAAAGTCACTATGCACTATTAACTTGTTTTAGGTCCATCACAGCCACCGTTAACCATCGATTCGAATTATGGTAAACGATACCAACCAGCCGGCTGCGTCTGGTTTCCATCAGAGTTGCGTACACGAAGATTAGAGCTGTCTCCTGCCAGTTCCTTATCATTGCTTGTCGGATAGTCGTGGAGTCGCCAAGCAGTCTGTATGTTGGTAGTAACAGCCGTATGTTTCCCCTAAAAAGATCATATCTTAAAAACACTTTAACGACTGAGACGATCCATGCGCGTGACAAAAAGTTCGAGTATTTTTCTCATCTTTTATAATTTCTTTTTTTTTCACTCTTTATCATCTCCTGCACGCTTCAGCTTCGTCTGTCTTTCTGTGTGCGTGAACGTCGCTGCCTCGAGAACTCGGCAACCCCGAAGGGCGAGAAGTTAATGACGTTAAACGAAAGGGCGAGGACGAGGAGTGTGGCTCGATTCTATAGCAATTTTTCAAAAAGTAAATGCCGAACACATGGCCCTGCTGGTTCACGGGGTAGGTAACCTATCGTTTTCTAGCTATGGGATATGTGTGCTTTATGGTTTTATAATACGGAAAGTTGACCGAAGGAAGGGTCCGAAGGGAATTCAGTGACACATGGCTTCCTAGTTCTGACTATGACTATTGGGGTGACCAGTTCAGCTGTCCACTAGGAGGCACTGGGTAATGAGCCATTGCGTGGACGGTTTTATCCCTAATAAAATCCATATCAAGGTCTAAGGTCAGTTGATTTATTTCTTTTTTATCAGTACCGATGGATGTTGGATTCATATAATCATGTCAATTTTTCTGTATTGTTTTTCAGCTTGGGACACTCATTTCATTTCTTCAATACCCGTCAAGAATAGTTGGGGCACGACTGGCAGCCACTCTTGAAATTAATCGCGGCGAATAAACAAGCGAGAACGAGTGTCTCTATCTATCTATCTCGGTAGACGGCAGGCATCGTGGGAGACATATTCCTGCGCTATTTCCGTAGGGTGGTTTAACTTTTTTACCGTGCTATGGGTGCCCTACTATATTTAGCCACGAGCCATGCACCACCTTGTGACGGGCCGCGTTTTCCTTTTTATCGGCGTATAACCCTTCATACGAGACTATTTCAAGTCGCATGGGAACGCGGTTCAGCAGGTGCCTCCATGCGATTATAAATAATCAGTGTTTTGCTCGTAGGGGCCTGTGCTTTTTAAACAGCTATTCGACCGTGCTCTGACCTAACCTCCCTCATCTGGAGCTAGGTGTAAACATATCATGCGTGCACATCATACGTATGGCGACGTACAAGGTGCTAGACGCAATTGCTCATCGCTTGTTGTACAAGGGAGATTCGTCAAAAGATTTCTCATGGCAGACATGTAAATGATATTTATCATTGAGGTTAGGAACCACATTACTACGTATCACGCTAGATATATGATCTGTCTGGCTTTCTTTTATTTCTCTATTTATCTTTTTTTTTCTCTTTTTACAGCACATTCTAACAATTCGTTCAGGTGACTCATGAACGGCTAAACTGAAGACTTTGAAGTGGATGGAATCCATCGAAGCTTCTGATGAATAGAGAGAGTCGTACACCGTAACATGTAACGTAACGGCGAATGGCGACTTTGGAAACGTGCAGTTTCAACAGGTGCTTTTGCGAACTTGAAGTATGCAGGTATGCAGAAGTAAGCACTCGTCTTTTGAAGAACCTCTTCTACGTGCACACTCCACTCGTGCACAAAGCGGGCCCGTATATTTCTCCTTTCCATCTCGAGAGCTCGCAGAGACTCTCTCTTGCGGAGTACGCGACGAGTCTCTCTCTCTTGTTCTCTCTTTCTTTTCCCTTATTTCTCTTCCAATCTGATCTCCTTTCTTTGTCTCTTTTACTTCTTCTCTTCACAGTCTCTACCACGTGCTCTCGTATGCTCATTCCTACGGGACAGTATGCTCGCGTCGGTCTCTCTATCTCGCTTTCTCTCTCTCACACTGTTAAAAATCGAGAAGACTGTTGCTGCCACCCGAAAACGTTTTGCGGTTAATCCAGTGTTGGTAAAATATGGTGGTCATTAAAGTTGCGTTCCGTTTACAGCGCGACTGCATACACGCATTATATAGCGGCACCACTCGAGATCCTCTATGGCGTAGCCGGCAAGACGTTAACCCATTTCGAAGTGAATTCTTTTGTGAGAAAGGACCCACGTGAGATATTAGACGCTTTTCGTTTCAACGCCCGGAGATTATGCGCGTTGAGTTATCGTACCGTTGCCATGTGATCCCTTAAGATTTTATAAATAAAACACTAATATTATGCGTAGGGCCATGGAATTTAAGAAACTAGTAGCTAACAATCAGTAACTTTTTAGTTTTGTAGGATCTCTAGTTGAATGTATCAACGTATAAATATGTTTTCACTCCATATGAGCTCTAGATAAACACGTTTTATACGGTGGTCATCTAATCCAACCAAACTGGGATAGAATAAAAGAAATGGAGTAACGTCAGACAGTTTGAGGTTAGGAGACAAGTTCGGGTCAATTCCTCTTGAGCTTTACTCTCATCAAGCTCCATTCTCTTCTGTACTTGAGAAGATTAGACTGTCACAAGCTTTTCCACGTTTCCACGTTTCACAATGCGTGCCAGAGGGGGAATCTCCATTGAGTGACCGTATCCACTCGAAACAAAAATAATTCTGTCCCTACAGAGTCGGGGCTATGTAAGCCCTCGACAATGGGGATGATATTTTCTCTAATGAACCAAGATGAGTACACTCCAGTGCCAATTACACTCGAGCCACGTTCCGTATTCCGTGCCGACTGCTACTCGACTTGTCATTTCAAAGTCGAAATCTCGACAGGAGAGAACGTCGGGAAGAAAAGAAAAGAGTATGACGAACGAAGAGGAAGACCAAGAAACGTCACTGAAGGACCAAGAGAAAATAAAGTATCGTGCTTATTCTATTTTAGTGAAATTTTAAAAATCTTTTAAGTCAACCAGACAAAATCAATCTCGAAAGTAGCTCAGAGTAGAGATCCTGAAGCATCGGTCCATCTTAATTTAGCATAGCTTACGCAGATCACAATAAACCAAGTTGATAGGGTCAGTCCGAACCGTAAGCCTTGATTAACGGATTTAATTATGGGATTGTGTGGGGCAGGATTGCAGTGGTCATTATGGGGGCCTTAGTAACCCGTATCCTGTACAGAATATATACAGTCTATATAGCCGTTTATATAGATATATACGATATATATAGGTACATATATGTTCTCTGCGATATATATATACACAGTTATATAATACTAAGCAGCGGTTTCGTTCCTGAGGGAATAGGACTTTAAATTCAAAATCCCATCTCGTGGTAGTAACGCTGCTCTGTACGAATCCTTGATCCATTAAATGCAAAAGGATAATTAAGCCTGTAATTAAGACTTACAATCGTGAAAGCCTTCACGGTGGCTAAGTGAGAAAAACAATCAATCAAAGGACACACGTTGAGACACAGACACCGTGTCACGATTCTATACGACGTCAAACGTCCCAAACCATTAGTGGGCCCTATCATTTGTTACCATCAAGGATCCTGGTATCCACTAATACCGTGTTTCACGGCTCTGCGAATCGACCTAAGCGAATAAGCGTATTAGCCCTAAATTTTAGCACGCATATATGCACCTTCATGCTTGCACATTATATATGGATATATATATATATCTACGCATATGGGACAGGTATTGATTCTATCCCGCGAAAGGGCAAAATCGTTTGAGGGATTATTTCGGTTTCGAAAGCAGCCGCCTTTGAAATCGCCTAAAATAGCGCAAAGTCCTGTTACGTGATGGATTACTTTATATTATAATAGAACGCTTGGAAATCTCTTTTGTATATATTTATTAAAGATTAAAAATTTCATTCAGGTTCAGCTGGACAGATATATAGAATCGTGCAATCTTCTCCTCTCTATTGAGGTCCTTGGAAATCACCTCCAGGACCAACCTTATGGGGATGCTTGAGGGCTTCTGTAAATTCGCAACCAGTGAATTCGAACCCTCGGCCAAATGAAATCACGCTCGATCTAACGTTATGCAAATGCAGCGGTCACTATCTGGTCAGTTTTGCATATGAATGCCAAGGGGAATGGTACACTTACGTTCTAGGTGTATATACGACTTTAAGATGATGGTAATCAGCACCCGAAAATCTACCCCGTGCAATGGTTCGTTTGGTTTAGTGCTTTTGAGGGTCAGCAATGGATGGACAGCCGGTCTAAACCAAGCAGAGAGGACCTTGGTACCTAATGGTCTTGACAGGACTATTTTTACCAAAACAAATTCCTATAGACAGTTTGAAAATTAAATGAATATTTTTTATATCGGACGTGAAATTGTCAAAGAATCATTTAGAAGCGATATTAGAAAGTTATAGAAAGTCGTACCAGCTAGTTTGAAGACTTCTAACGGTACGAAATGGTTTCGATGACCATGCTATAGAGAGTATAATCCTCAGGGGTAGCACCTACTTCAGATGATACATGTAAAAGTATTGTCGCTTATGTTAAGCAATAAATTGTTAAATGAGACACAGCTAGGCTGACAATTGTTGTCCGTTTATCTGTACCGACGGTATTACCCGGAGGGTGCGCACCCTCTGATTAAAAATTCTCGCGTGGTTAAGCCTCTGATAATGATCTTCCCTAACCCTTCTGCCTCTGGGGTTTATACAAGTATATGGTCGAAAAATGATTGTACTTATTCAGTTACCGTGAGCGTCGCTACCAAAGCGCAAATGGCTTGAGATCATCAAGAGTGCAAGTTAATTTTATTTAATAAACCGTCAATGACAAAAATTACATACGTTTATTGATGACAGTTGCGAAAAATAGTTTTGTTACTTGGATTGGACGTTGCTCAATATTTTTGAAAGGTTGTGTAAGGGTTACTTGGGTCATCAGTATGAAGCTTAACAATTATAGGAAGCTCGTTGTTCACCCCTCGTTCAGGGCGGTAGATTGTATCTCTAAGGTCGCACGTTATTAATTAATATACGAAAGATTAAATGAATTCCTATTGATAATAATTGCAATACGGGCAGCTTAGCCACCCGTAAGTGGATCTGAGCTTCAGAGATGTTAATAAATGCGACGACAACCCCTGTGATTAAATATTTTTAATGGTATCATATATATATATTCCTTTTAAGAATTTCTGAGGCGTAAAACTAAATAGACATAAATTCGCAATTTCAATGTGAAAAAAGGCGAAAAAAATAGTACCGCTCCCAAATGGAATTATCCGATAGGCGGAAAAGCGCAGTGGCCTTAAATACGTGCCACCATTAATTAAATATTCAAAATCGCCATTAATCCCTCAGTGGTTGAAATCAGCCTGACGAATCCAACGGTTCGAATCTGTGGCTTAGGCAAATGAAGCGGCCTGTATGCAAATACAGTTTTATGAGAATCCATCGTATGCTAATAAATTTTTCCATGGATTCCCATGTGCGGGGAGGCTTTTGACGTGTGACTAATGACGTGGAATTAACGCCCTTGGAACCCGTAACGAAATTCACTGCGAATGTTCTTGGTTACACGAATAAAAACTAAAGACAGGTACGAGGGGTGGATTTTCCCGTATGAAAGATCAAAGAGCAAAAACAGGAAGAATAGAAATGAAAAGAGTTAAAAGGTGCATCCCTTGCACCTTCCACGTGTTTACTTAAGCTATGAAAAATTCAGGAACGATCAATCAAAAAAAGCTCAGGTACCTGTTCGACGTTTCGTTCCGTTTGCGCGGGCTATTCAAATTCAAATTCCGAAGTTAACGAACAAGGTGGTTTCGTAATAAATGACACGGGCAAAAAGTCGCGTGCACCCCCGGTTAATTATTCAGGCTAAGGGGGTTGTAAGCAGATTGGTCTCACCCTAAGCTCTATCTCGCTACAACAAGGGCGAAGAGCGCGAGACGGGAACCGGAGAAGCCGGTACGGATGAGCCGTGCTAGAGATTTTAAAGCACCCCTCACTTACTGACTGGTGTCTGTGATTAGAACAGGAAATATGCTAAGCGTACTTCCAATTATCAGACTGTCGAACACTAAATTCTAATCCTTTACAATTCTCCCGCCTTTTCTAATTAGCCAACGGTAGCAACAGAACCTTTATACCTATAGAGAAACAGGCACTAGCTATACAAAGCAATAGAGAGGAACGTAGCTATAGAATAAGAAGAGAGTGCTTTAGAACTTTCTTATGGTCTAAATAAATTCCACACCCTTACCAGTAATTCCTTAAGGGATAGTTTCCACCGGGTTGTGCTACCTATACGAGTCACAGTGGAAAATCGTAAGAGGACATTGTCGTTAACTTTTATGAGGCCATTAACGTGTGCGCGTCTTCCGCGATTCTCGTGGCACGACTGGCTGGACGTCGTGACGTCACCTCCGGAAAGAAAAAAAAACTAAGAGAATGAGAATTAGTGGCATGCACGTCGCTGTACCTTAGGACGGCTCGTAAAGTTTCAGGTCGCATTGTCCAGCGGTCGACTTTAATGGAGACGTGGATTATCTTTTCAACAATTTACATACGAAAGGAGTGCGTTGAATTAATTCAAAACCGGCAGCCACTGCTGTGATGTCATCGATCCGTGGAAGATGATGGTAGTGAAAAAAAAAGACTGAGAGACAAAAAAAGGATACGTCAAAGAGAGCCGGGAAAACTTATAGGACATGGAAGAAGGGAGGAGATCCGTTTTGGGATTTGACACGCGTAGCTAAAACACAAGCTGGGGGTCACGTGCCGGTTACCAACATCGCCGGGCTGTCAGGTCACGTGTACGCCCAAAAAGGGTTGAGATTTTCCAACCCCATCCACAAGGTTGACGGATCGTTCCGTTAAGTCTGACTGATACTTCGTCCGCCACGGGCTTCGCTTTAATTATGAGATATTATTCTGAAATCACGCCCCCGTAATCGTCAAGTACTTTTTAATACCACTTTTTTTTAATAAGAAAAAATTTCGAAAACTCTTAGTTTTGCACCATCTAATATTCGATAAACCAATATTCACGTGGACGATCCAGTTGGTTCAAGATTCGAAGTATTTAAAATTTATGGATTTCTTAGGAGAGTTGGTGGTTGTTTTGCCGCTCGAGGAGATCCTTAAAATCAACCCCTAATCCCACCGAACACTCACGGACAATACACAACCACCCCTTACGTTTGGAATCCTCCACTTTACACCCCGCGCCCAACTCGAAAGAAACGGGTGATGGATGCCCGTGGTAATCCGTGCTAACTTCCTACGGGATTTGCCAGGGTTGCTCACGAAGCCACCCCTAATTCAAAGCCATCCTAAAACCTCGAAATCAAGTCAAGTCACAAAGTCTCTTGGGGCTAAGTGCGCCCCGAGACGCCATTCTAATTAACATCGTGTCGGCTTAAGGTTCGACGTTGAGAATCCGACGTCTTCCGAGAATCATTATAGGAGCGGAAGTGGTGCGCAAAATGATAGACAAGGGAAGTAAATACGTCACGGTCATATCAAGGAAGTGAAACCCAGTGAAATGGATACAAAATTTTACTACACAGAAAAGCCGTGAATGATTTTCATTTTCAGTTTGCCCAAAATTCAGAGTGGGTATGCATTTAAATTTTCGCAAATCATCCCCAGGGTGAATACTAACCCTTTTGGGATTATCGAGCCCCATGTGGCAGAGTTCGCTGATGGCTCGTTACGAGACTGGCATTTCATTCGATAACCGACAGATATTGCTATTTATGAGTGTCGTTAAGAGATTCATCGGATTCCGTGAGGTCGTCTTGATTCTGGTAGTAGCGTACCTATAGGTTCTCCTAGATATGTAAATGGGGAACGCGTTTCCATGAGAGCGATACGGATAGCCAGTCAGCGTAGTGATCCGAAGTGCAATCTAATTTTTACATAGCGAGGGGTAGTAAACCGGTACTTAATAGTTTCCTTAAACAGTAATCCACCCTAGGAAACACGACGCCCTGGTCACTGAGCCGGGACAGCTTTCATCCCCCTGTGCGTATAACTGATGTCCGGCTTAAGTCAACGTAGCTCCCGCTGTTTGGATCTGCAATGGACGAAGATATTTGTCACCTCATTGTTCGACCAAGAATTTCTATGCTAAGTTTCGCGGCCGAGTTTAATGTCACGCATATCCTCAAACGGACCTCACAGCAGGAATATTCCTAGGACACCGGAAGTCCTGTGACATACATCTTGTTAAGTTTCTCATGAAATTCGCTATTCCATCACTGAAGTTTCTCGTTTGTTCAAGACGTTAGCGAAGACGCATAGTTGCGACTGTTTTGGGAAAGGGATATAATAGGGGATGATAATCGCTAGGATAATCACTGTACACGAGGTGTAAATTTAATACTGTAACTTATGTTAATGATAATTTTTTTTCTTTTTAGGACATTTTTCAAACACCCTCTTGTCTGGTCGAAGAAGATGAACGTGTTTTTGGAAATAATCAGGACGTCAGTCAAAGGGTTGGAAAAATGGTGTGGAAGACTTTCTCAAGTTTAGAACGTGTTAATTTTCTAAATTTACGAAAACCAAAGAGACACGTCAATCACTCTCAGGTTGTGGTAATGAGTGCCGAGTTATCTGCTACACTATTTGTCTTCGGCAGGCTGCCAGCGGTGGTACTGCTGTTGGTGTTGCAGAGGGGTTGAAAGAGTATCACGTATTACCCACACGCAAACAGAGAAAAACGTATCGAACGAGAATAGGGGAATGTCCCTGGGGGACATCATCAGGGAAATTGGATGCGGCATTTTTCAAACCCCCAAAAAATATTCCTCGAGAAATTCGTAGCGAGTAGCAAGGGACAGCGCTCTTCTTCGCATCAATACATTGCAATGTAGTAGGGGGGTTGTGAGTGACGTTTAGAAATCCGAGATGAAACAAAAAATAATAATAACACTGCATTCCCACGGACAAAGTAAAAAAAATAATCATAAATATGGCGTCATTGATACTTTCGTTCACTGTAAAAAAAAAATAATCGCTCCTTAGTAGCTGCAGGTGAGCGTGTCAAAAATTTTGGAAAAACCGTGGGAATGATTATCTAAATTAAATTCGATGATCGAAAGAGGAAGTGGCGAGATGTCCAATTGCTTAGTAAATCGAAGGATCGTCCAAAGGATCGATTCGGAGTTCATCGATGCGCAAACAAGTGATTTTATACCGAAACGATCAGAAACAGTGCTGACCGTATCGAATCGATGATTTACAAACTGATTGGTTTTCCCGTGAAACACCTTTTTTCGCGTTTCCTTACTCTTACCTAACGATCTACCGCGAGGATGATTTTCCATGCAATCTAACTTCGAGCTCTAACCCAATGACCCTGTGGCGATCAGTCATTTCACAGTTCCATCGTGTGATAAAATCTACCCTTAACGCGGTAACCTTGCCAGGGTTGGCTAAGTTCGTTATAACTCATAGCAGGCAGATAATGCGCCACCATATATATATATTTCGTCCCATTGTCAACGCAATTATTCATATCGCTATCAGTTACCGGCTCTTCCTTTCCGTTGGGAATCGAAACGAATTCGTATTTGGATATCAAGGGGTGAGCTTGAGGTTTCCTATCGCTCTGACACCTTTCATTTTTCTTGCAAGACCCCCCCCCCCCCCCCAAGCACTTCTGCACACGTGTGACTTTACGTCGTTCAATTTTCAGGGTTCTCAGGATACAACAAAAGTGTATTGTGGCAAAGACAATTTTGATTATAACGATTTAAGAATTTAATTGGAAAAAATGTGATTACAGGGGTGTGAATTTTATCCCTGACAAGAGCTACTGAAAACGGGGTGGTCTCCAAGTGGCGTTGGTATCCGTCATAAAACGTAATGCACGCAAGATATTTCCAAGTGTGAAATATTTCAGTCTAATCCAGCAATATCATAAAGAAAGCCCGCAATGGCGTCCATGGCAAAGCATTGAAGTCGTAACCAGGCATTAGGGCTGTTTACAAAAGGCCCTTCGATGTTGCTCTCCTCGGAATCGTCAGTTGAGCCCTTGTCGTGTACGACCTGGCTGCGAACGTACCACCTGGTCCCTCCCTTCCCTTATTATCAACAATCGTAAAACGCCAAATTGAAAGTCCTTCTTGCATAAGGGCGCGGCTCTCAAGAAGGCGATAGTACTGAACAGACAGTAAGTATACTTGTATACTTGTCGGGTATACTTTTCACAAGTTTTATAACGTCACGAATAATATTGCGACTTCCAAACAGATACGGTATCAGTACCAGGAGGATGAGGCATATATTTCATACGGATGGCTACGCGTACAGGACGTTTCAAAGGATCTTCACAAGTGATCCAAAAAAGGTTGCGCAAATTGGATCTGGCAGAGGGTGACAAGACAAATGTCTACTTCATCAGAAGACTAGAGAAGGATCGTGGGCCAAAGCCGCGATAGTCAATTAGCCAAAAAATTGGGACGTCGCGCAGTGAATACGTCGAAAAAGTAATTCGATTGAAAGGGAGGGTATAGAGATAAGTGAGAGAAGATGCCAGTCATCCCCCAGTAATTAGTTAAGGGTCGCTTGAGTGCCACACTGGCAGGAATGCCTCTCGCGTATCACTCTCCGGCGTCCCGACGCTATAGTTTTGCAGACTAGCACGGTAGGGGACTTAGAAGTTAGAAGAAGCTAAATTCGGATCTGCCAGAGATATCAGGGAGGACTTTCGCATCTTTCCAGATTTGATTGATTAGCTCGGAAGAATGTAGTGTACCGCTTTCGCGCTGAACCACCCTCAATGACAAGACCAACCCTCAATCCGTAGATATAACGCCTGACTATATATCCACGTTATACACCCTTATACGATCTACATTATATACTTGTACCAAGTGCTCTTGACGTTTACCACTTTTTTTTAAGGGTAACTCGTATATCCATTCAAGTACTTATCAAAACCCGCATTATCAACCCTAACAAAAGGTTAAAATTGCACGAAACCAATACTGTAACGTAAAGCAATGGAAACCATCGAATTTCATAAAAATGCTAACATTTCGTGCCCTATCATCCCCTGCGAAATGTCAAGAGCGATGAATGGTGCGACCTATGTCACAGGAGGAAAGATACGTGACATTTTCTAGTGTATAGGCGACGGTTGCAATGCCGAATTACATACGTGCACACGATATAGTCGTACATGGATTAAACCGTTATATACCATACGTATATCTATATACAATATATACAAATACATATACTATATAGATACCTACCTAGAGTATACTATAAGCCGGTCCTTTAGGAACACTATGACTGGATCGTGCGTATGTATTAGGGGTGGACAGTGGTCATCTGTCAATGTCAACCCTCTCACCCAAGTGGCGTCGCGAGGAGGATGCCGAAGGGAGGATCGAACTCGACCCTATGCTCCGGTAGCACGTGCCGATGTCCGCCTACTGTAGTATACACTGGCAACATATATGCCACACGCGATACGAGTTACATACCCTAAACCACATACGGTACTTGCGTGATGTACTGTCGAATGAAAATTCCTGGAAATTCTCAGAAGCTCGTCAAAGAGGGAATGAGGTATCCTCACTGGTCCTTAAGTCTATTGTCCACATACGGCAGTGAAGGAGATAATAGAATCCATCATGGCGGATAACGTTTTCTACAGTTTAGCGATGTCACTTGCTCGTATAACTTTCAGAGATTTATAGGGTATAGGAAAGCCTTAGTCGCGTTTGCAATAAAGCGGCAACGTTCACTCGCGAGTCTTGCGGTTACCGAGACAGGATCCACGACAACGTTTCGCACTCGCAAACCTATTGTAAATCGCCGAAGGACATTCTCCAGTGTATATCGTACTAGTATTCACGATAAATACGCGGGTCCGTCTTACTGTAGCTGGTTCAGCCAGTTGGTCCTCGCAGGCAACAATATTTTACAATCTAAGGATTTTACGAGCATCTCCCAGCGGGTCCCGGCGGCTCTTCAATCTTCCTCAACGCGCCTATGAATATAAATACAAAGCCGAGCGTGATTTATGCTTCTCGTGGAAGAGAAAGGACGATTCAATAGTTCGCTTGCATTTTATGTCGTGGTCAACTGTTTACGCCCCAGATTTTACCACCGAGGATCCTTCGGTCGCTTGAGGTTTCTTCTTGTTGAGAGCTCAACGATTTTTATGAGAAGGATTTTGAGAATTTTTCTATTTCTAGTATAGTTAATATCACTATGTTTCTTTTACTTCTTATTTTATGTCTCTCAGTGGCTAATGATGCCTTTTGAGGTTATGGCGAACGTACTCCTGTTTCATGTATACCCTTTGAGAATACAGTGTCTTATTTGTACATCCACTTCTCTGTTATGTTCATTCCAAAAGGCAGTGGATAAGCTAGTAGATAAAGTGCAGCAGGATGCACCATGCACTGCGGGCGAAATTACATCGGGCATTATTTGCACACTGCGAGAGAGCCTACTCTTGCCGGGGTTGGTAAATTCGCCAAGGGCCAAAATCCGGCGGGTCGTCGGGTATATCGTTATTAGGTTTTGATCCGATGACAGGCCTAGTCTATTGTTCCACGTAAATCTGACGTATGGGGGTAACTACGATCATCGATCGAGCTCGTCTTTCTTTGATCGACAGGTAATGACAGTTTAAACCGTATGTATACCTACTTTAGAATTTACTGTCATTCCACGTTTAAGTATTCTCACGGCACGAAGGCCAATACTTTCTCTCTCCGGTGTAATCCTTTCCGCATGCAGCTATAAGCTTCGTGTATGCTGCGGTCTCCGCTTGCGGAACGCGCGTAATGCATTTGATCCGCGCTAAAACGCATTCGGATGTATTGCTCCGCGTTCCGGTTCATGCGCTTACATGTTCCATGGCAAAAACATGCCTTCGAACTTGAAACTTTCATGCGGACGTATTCACCGCACATATAACGCGTCAGCCTTTACATCTTTTTCTTTTTTTTTTGTTTTCATTCGCTCTCGCTAGCTTCCTTTTATACCGGAAACAAAAAATTCTCCGGGAACGCATCCAAGTGTCGTGAGAGTAAAACGTGCAAAGAAGAGATAGCTCTGTTTTCCTGTATCTTTTTTTTTCCTTTCGCAGCTTTCATGCTTCTTGGAGCTTTAACAAGCGAATTTATTTCCGCTTTGATCGTAACCACGTATAGACTGCTACCAGGGAGTAGATATATCTTTAATCAAAGAGACTCTCAATCCGGTCCAGAAGAGGATCCATTGTTGTGCAACTTGTGAATATAAATGAAACTCGCCTTTGAGTTTACAGATACATTTTGGAATTTCCATAGCCGGTTAGCAGTAACTTTTTCAACCGTTTAAAGCGTACGCAGATTCATCCCTTAAAAACTAATAAATAAATTTATAAGGCAAAAGCCACGTTTTGCGAGCCATTTCATCCGTTGCGATTCGAGCGTTTCGTCCGTGACTTGCCATTTTTCGTTGAAAAGACGAAGATGTTATACGACAAGCATTCATTCATATTTGCCGCCATTTTTCATATTTGCAAATTGTATATCTTTTTTTTCTCCCTCTCAAGATCGACAGTCTAACACCCTTTGGCCTTTCACCATACGAAGGATCGATACCAGCGAATGCGAATTCCACGATGGGATGCGAATTCGCACGCGAGAAACGCTCCTCTATTGGTCTCGTATGGGGGTTACACGGGTTTGATAAATGACGCGGACTTTATTTCACGGGGGCGGTACGAGGCGGCCCGATGTAATCAAGCGTTGTATTATATAACAGGGTGACTTCCAGATTACGAGGGTTGAATCTAACCGCGTCTCATCCGGGGAGATTATTTCGCGGGCTTATTTCTACGATTCGCGACACGTATACATAAGCATACAAAGCATCAGTGGATCTTTGCGAAATAGCGCAACATCCAATGAAGTTCGCCAAATGCGAGTACAGTCATAGAAATAATTCCGTTTTGAATTTCGTTTAAATATCTCGCCACGAAGTCGCCCTCGTTAACGCTGAGGCCACTTTATGAGCCTTTCACCAGAGAATTAGGGGACTTTCGAGTAATTACAGAAGGGAGGGGGGTGAGTATAATGTAAGACCGAGTTTCTAGGTATCAGTGCGAAAATCCCTAGTAGATTCTGCAATAACGCCAGTTAGTCAAGTTAGAGAGTAGTTCGACGTGGGTTATTCGGAGAAAAGTTAATCTTAATAAACGAGGGCAATCAACAACCTGGACTAGTGGGAGACGGTAGTACCGCAAATGCCCGGCCCATGCAAATGCGCCCCAAAGCCCTACGGGCCATCCCCTAAGAATTTACATACTCTCAATCCGGCCTTTTGTCCGACGCTTGGAATGTCCATCAACTTTTTGTCCGCGAATGTCCAAGCGCGGAGTAAATAGGAGAGTCAAATGACCAGCGGCGGGTTTAAGGGCGACGAAAGGGTGCTTTTATTTGCTGATTGCGTTCGGATTGTTTCGTGATTTAGCATAAATGTTTGATTAGATTCCATTTGCCGTAGAGGGGGTACGCAGTGCCGGACAGGAAGTGGGGTGGCGGGCATAGATAAAAGAATCGAAATAGGCTTGGACACAGTGTTTGCAGAAAGTATAGTCGATGGGCGTTCAATCGTGTCGAGGGTTGGATAGATGATTATTTGGCCAGGATAAACAGTTGCAGTAGAAACACAGTCAGACAATAGATAACGTATTTCCAAATTCTAACGTAATTGAAAGATCCTGTTGTAATGTTTACACAGTACCTACAAACGTCATTAGACTTTGTCTATTAAGAGTCATAGGCATCTAAGGTGAATTGGTATTCCCGTTTAGCCTATGTTACGTAGGCATACAAAACGCGTTGGATATCCAATCGGTCAAGATGGCCGTAGTTCACTGGATTCAGTTACTATCCAGAGGCGAGGTGAGGAGGTTAGATTGGGCCATCAGTTTAGACAATAGGACCTGCTTGTGCGTTTAAGGTAATCCCTTGTGAATAGTGTCCCTCTGTTCGAGGTACTTAATACATTGTCCGCCCTGATGGTCGTCCTTTACAACCTCGTCACAGGACACCCCAAGCGAGCCGGAGAACCCTTGTGCCTCGTTCAAGATGGCTCGCATTAACACCTATTTACCGTAAGGTCCTATTCCGTCTATAGAGAAATTCAAGCCTGGTCGTAAGTCCATTGCCAGGAGAGAAGTGGAAGGTCGTCAGACATTAGAGAATTTCAGTTTCCAATTCTGGGTTTGGTGCTGAAGACGCAAGAGATGAAAAAAAAATACCCTTAGACACTGCGCATTTCAAGCAACTAGTATATACGTGTATGTGTGCAGTGTTTCCCTCGTCAGGCAAAAAAAGAGAAACCGGGAGAATAACTAAGAAAAAAAGTAAAAAAAAACATTCCCTCTGGTAGATAGCTCTGGTAGACATCTTAGGAGCGTGCCTGCTGGTCACTCAGTCCCGGGGGTACGATAAGGTAAGGACAAATGACCGTGAACATCCCCCAAAGGACAGAAAACTACGAGGAAATCACCCCTCTAAGTAAATTTGTATCAACCAACCCCCACGGTGCAAGAGAGACCCTATAGAAGACCCATCCGTCATACGAGATTAGCCGAGTAAATAATACCAATCCCTTTCCAAAAAAAAGATACCCTTAAACGTAACCAAATTTTCGAATATACTGATCAGCACTGTGTATACCCATCTAATGATCATTGCGTGACGATCATGATTGGCTCTCGATCATTCACGGTTGCACGATCCGCCTTTCCCTCAGCTTCCCTTGAATCGTCTAATGTCCACTGCATTTTTTAGACGGTCTCGTTCCCTTGAAAAAAATGTTTGCTCCGTTCGACGTTTTCACTTTTTCTCCCCTCTCCCTACCTTCTCATTTCTCTGTTATATATGTCCCTTCTATGTCTCCATCTCTCCCTCTCTCTCTCTCTCTCATCCCCATACAGACCGACCCAATTTCACGGAGAAACTTCACGCCGTTTACAGCCAATGGACCTCTGAGTCTCGAGAAAAACTTTTTCCGCTCGAGTTGCTTGAAGGATTAGATAGATTACCGGCTGTATTATCCAAGGGCGGAAGATACAGCGGACGCTACTCGGTCGGCGTCGACTTTCGTTTGTCCAGGAGGCTGCCGAATGACGTAGGGTAGGAAATTGGTCAAAGAGATTGAAACGTTCTACTATATACTAACGTAGCATCGCGTATCCGCCATATTGTTGTCCTTTGACCCATTAAAATAATCAGGAATAAGAAAATCAACAAATACCATATAACACAGACATGCGTATAATCCAGACAATACAAAGGGGATGATCGGACAGTTTTTTTTGTGTAAAACCGCAAAACCGATATAAATCTCTCATTGGATTTTTTTTGGAATGCAGATTTATATCCTGTCTATATGGGAACGGACTAATAAGCACTAATATCAGGAAATATTTCATGTCAATTCAACGGCCTATGGAATATTGATTTCATTTTGTGAAAGCGTATCGCGTCAATATGCATTCAAACCGAAATTCCATGCACTCGTGAACGGTACTCACGCAGTAGCGTGCATTTATTATATATATATGCGATACGTATATGTACGCTCGTTCGATTCCAGAATGTGGATTCATTAATCAAACCTCGGGTTAAAAACTGTCCGCGCTATCGATCCCAGTGAATAATTGCAAATCTCCAGAAGCGACCCCCTACTATACAGGTACACTCCGCGCTAGCAATGTAATTGCATCGCTAAGTGCATCGTGTCCAGAGACACTAATTTTACTGTGAATGGCCGCGCAGTGCATCGGCCTATTTTCATTGTAAATTCATTGAGTGAAATATATATGTATAAAGCATATATAATATATGTGTATATACCATACTGGTATAGTATTAGCTGACAGAGGAAATTAATGCAGCTTTCATTATGACATTTTGGAACCCTATATGCCATATGTATAATATCGAACTATATATACTGCAAATATAATTTATTTATCGTAGCGTATGACAATCAAAAGACAGATCGAGCAACCGTTCAATCGTTCGAACCAGAGTGGATCGGTAACAATCAGAGAGACGAAGTTCAGAATGACTTGGTGGGACTCTCATAAGCATTTCAATGGACCAATCAATCACACGCGTTCTCTTCCTTTTGGTGACGTCACACCACAGTCATCCCCTATTAGTAGGGTGTGATACCAAGCCACGGCAGTAGCTCCGAGACTTCTGAGGGGTCCGTAATTATATATTCTAAGGGTGTCTCGGCGATCAGTCAATGTTTCCGTTGCAGCCTCCGACAATGGACCAAAGATAGAAAAAGCTTATCTGTCACCGTGCGCGATACTTCCTTAGGGGAGACTTTTAATTCGGATAGTCCCGGTGCTAAGGGTGGATGTCCTTCTACGGGGTATGTATACTGGCAATGAAAAATTAACGATACCAGGAAGGATCCTCTCGAGATGAATCTCTGTATTAATTATACTAGTCATTTGCTTCTACGAAAATTTTTTCTCCTTTATATATACTAATCTACGGATCATCTCATTCATTCAGAATTTTAAATCTACCGAAAACTTATTCCGTAATACGGTACCATTAAACTTGATCCTTGAACTCTTCACGCCTCGTTTACGATCTTCGGCAATCGCCTGGATCTGTTTGTCTTATTTTTACGGTAACTCCAAGTATTATTGCGCAACGGTAAATGCAATCCTGGGATAATGGTATTTGATGTTGATCGGCCTTTGAGTCAGGAGTTCACGCAACCGGAGGGTTGACCTCGCGCATGAACGAGTTGATTAAATTCAAACACCTCCTGGCACGAATGCCTGGACGTGTCGATGGGCGCGGGAAATGCGTGTGAGTTCAAATATGCTCATATCGTTTCTTCTCAAAGGACGTAACTCTGCCCTTGACAATGGTCACGCATGATAATGGTGTGCCAACTGGAGCCCCAATATTGTCGCTCGTATCTACGTCCTGCCGTCCGGAATGAGGCGAATACGAATAGGGGTGTGATTAGAATACCAAAAAAAGTTTCAACCCTTTTATTTGTTGAAAAATTAATTTTTTAATTACCGTTCGAATACTTACAAGAATATTGTAACAGGGTTTTTATTTGATCTGAACAATTTTAAAGGAATTTTTTGTTAGTTATCTCGGATTTTTGACATTCAAATTTCATTCGAATCGGTCCCCGGGGTTAGAGGAGAACCTACAACCACTAAAACGAATAGTCAAATAGTCCTGAGACGAGTAACGGGAAGTAATCTAAAATCTGTCAGCTTTTGATCGATGTGTTGTTCGCTATTTTAATGCCTATCACCCGACAACAAGCCTCATGTGAAATACGAGTTAACCCCGGGGCGTTCACCCTCATCAAAATACGATCATCCCTTAAAGAATGCAAAACGCCCGTGTGAAAATGTTTAAAGCCATTGACGTCTCCTTTTCAAAAAGTCATTATCAAAGTCATCTATAGTATAGACAGTATAGCCCCCATTCGCAGGCTTACGTATCGAAGCTGTTTTTTGAGTTTTTGATTTTATATCAGGGATATACGATAGAAAGTGATAATATAAAGACTATCGAATTTCCCACGGGTTTCTACGACTCGGACAAACACACGCAGTATAGTAATACGACTACGTGAGATGAAATCCTCGAGTGGGTGCCGCGTAGCGCATAATCGGAAAAATATTATGATAACCCAATTGGCCAATCTGCCGAGGGCCGGACGGTGTATCGAATCATCGTTATCGGATATAGGATTTACCGGACTGCCGAAAAAAAACTCTGGGAATCCAATGGACGGCCTTAATCCTAATCGAATTTAGTGAACGCCTGATAGAACCGGACACTCCCAAGGTCTAATGACGATTTCATTAGAAATGAAATCCTGTTTCAGTATAATTATTTTTTTTTCTTTTTATTCCAAATCCAGGAAGGTCCCCCCGATTACGTCCGATTCCCCGTCGTATTCCTGGAGATTACGCAATGAAATTTTACATCAAAATATTTTTCCATTCCCTCCATTTTTACGGCATATACGTATTCTCCGTGTTTATATCCAAAACGCTTCTATTTGTTTCCAGTAATTTACTTAGGAAGGAATTTATAAATGGATCCGAGTACGTGACGACGTGGAAGATTCGATGGCGGGAAATACGAATGCTTTCTAGACACTCGTAAAAGACGTGCATCTGCGAAAGCGAGCATAAAATTAGAAGAATGGACTTAAAAGGATTTGAAAGGATTGCTCGACTTGCCATCGGCCAAAGTCTCACTTAAATATATATTCTAAGTTCAGAGTGAATTGCCGCCGGAAACTCCATGGCGTAGCGGAAATAGAAGCGTCTCGAGTAGAAGACCGGAAGTATCCTCTGTATATACTATACACGATATAGGTATTGCAAGAATGGCACTAGCGTTTCCG
The DNA here is from genome assembly GCA_030142225.1 of Pachycephus smyrnensis. Lineage (NCBI taxonomy): Eukaryota > Metazoa > Arthropoda > Insecta > Hymenoptera > Cephidae > Pachycephus > Pachycephus smyrnensis. Next base: position 284,257 of record JARQST010000266.1, on the reverse strand, counting down.
TGAGTGGAAATTTCCGTTCCTTCCAGTAAATATGAAAACAAATAAAGAAGCATCAGTCGACGAATTCCCCCCTAAGAGTACTGGGACGAATTCCAGTAAATAAGTAAAAGCGTGATAAAAGCAGGCGTGGAAACTAACGATTTCGCTTAAGAAAAAAAAAAGCAACCCCCTAATGGATCGAAATGATAGTGTCTTGGTATCATTTGTAACAACTTCTACGGATGCCTATAGTGTTCAGATTAATTACACGCCAATTAATGAGGCGTCATTAATGCCTAGCATGATTGATTCGAGAAGCCTGAAAAAAAAAGTCACAGAGTCAAGATCCCTCCCTCCTGATCGACTTTTCTCTCTCTTTCTCAGATTCCGGGAAAAAAAACTTTCCTCCACTTTTATTAATGCCACGTACAAGTGACGTCACCGTGCCAGTTTAACGTAACCGATATCGGCCATAACGATTTCTCGCTGTAAAATAAATTTCATCCGGTCATTCACGTGGCAACGTGTCGCTGCCAGATAGCCAGGAGTTTATTAATTTATTCGAGCATGGAAATAGCAATTAACTTGGACACTGGTGACAGAAACAGGCGAGCCCTTCGGGCAGACATGTGTCCGTCTATGCATACGCAACCACAAGAATATATTGGAAACCCTTAGGCACCCTAATAGCTCAATAGCTCAATTCTAGGCTAACCTAACCTAACCTAACAATAAAATATCGATCCTAAAGCCACAACTCTTATAAACTAACCACCAAAATTGATTTGGCAGTAAACCATACGTGAATCAAACGAAGAAGACTCATTTATACCAAGCTTAATCCAGTACATAAAGATGGCGCGTGTCACCCTACTCGCTGACGTAACTCGAAAATTCTAATCAGGGTGAAAATAGGAGAGCGCCTAATCAGAATCGCCATTGTCGACAGTGCAATATCAACGAATTGTTCTCGTGGCAGTCGCAATTCGAATTAACAATGTTGTTAACAAGGATGCCCAGTCGGTGAGTATCCTCTGCCTCATGGCTGCCAACCGCTAAAACTAAAGCCCCCACAGAGATAAGTGTGACGACCTGTCCAACGACTCTGGGGAAGGGTTGACGCAATCAACGTAAAACGTAACGTCGACGGTTACGGGGATTAGTTATCTTCAGCCCCTAACTTCAACCGGGATATTACCACGTGCTAGTAATTACCAAGAAAATAGGGAAAATCACCAGGATCATTGTGAAACGTTAGACCAAATTGGTGGGATGGTTATGGACCTGATGGTCGATCGACGACTTATCCTGATCTCAATGCTTAACCATCGATCTTAAGGGTTGATCCTTTCGCGACCCTCTTTTACTCTCGGCGACTTTCTCTTTCGGGATAAAAGTATAGTATACTGCTGACAAGGGATGCTGCGTTACAAGGTGATGATATTCTCTGTACTCTTATGTACAGTTTGTCATTGGTCGTGCGTGCAAGGATGGACCATTCAGTTGGTGCGTGTCCAGTCTTTGGATATGGGTTTTGCCTACGCAATAAATAATAGAGACTAAATTGCTTTTATATTCATATTAAGGTACCTCGGCTGTATAGTGCGTACTCGTTCTCCGCGGGCTGAATATTTTGTTTCTATTCGGGATTAATGGCTTGGACGTATTTTATAGGGAGCCGGCTATCTATGCAGAACTGACCGCTGCCCGCTGATATATCGCCGCAACTTTAAAAGTAAAACGGAAAGGGGATCTATACTCTGACTATCGTGCTTACGTACTCCGGGGACATTTAAATTTCTAAATTCGACGGGTTCTTATAACAGTTACTTATTGCCGCGATGAATAATCTCTTGGGCTATTAAGTATGCGATGTGTCTTATTGACTTATTGGTAGGTACGAATAAAAACCGAAATATATTTGACAAACGCAAGATAGGAATATTAAAATTGTCATGAAAATACATATACGACAAAATAGCTACGTTACTTGACAATGGTTAGGCTGAGAGTTTCTAAAAACGTCCATTCACTTTGATTTTGAGAATAAGATATCTTTTGAAAAAAAATGCATTTATCTTATAAGACGTCCCTTTCAAATTCACTTCGTTTCGCGTACAAGCATTGGGATTTTGTGTTTGTAAAAAAAAAAGGGAAAAGTGGAGAGAGACCTATGCTTGGAAAATTGTATGTACTAAGGATGCGAAATTTCGACGCGCAACGCAACCCAGTTATTTCTATGCGTCGCGCGTCGTCCCTTTGAAGATTTGTGGAAGTTAAATTCTATCCGGAACGTATTTGAGGGCGGTTTCTTTTCAACCCCTCGTGACCATTATAGCATAGCCGTAGGGTGTCTATGGTGCTGTACAGGGCGAGTAAGCGGGTGAACGAGTGAACATGCTAGTAAGCAAGCAAGCGGTTGCCAGCGACCTCCGGAAGGGTCGATTGTTGACCGAAAAGTCGCCAATTTAAAAAGACCTCCGGCGTTTTTTTTACAGGCCTGCAGAGTGACTCCGAACAAGCAATTATGTTGTTACGAGATGTTTACAACGAGATTATTGTCGGTAGCATCTTGCGCCCCGGGTGGTTCTAAGGGTGAATCCGACCCCATTGGTTCTCCCGTTACTTATTCTCGTATTATCAATTTTATTTGCCAAGGACCACCGTGCCTTTCTCAAGCTCATCCCCTATTGAAATAATATATACTATTGAAATAATATCCAAGATCTGCGAACTAGAATTTTTTATAAAAAGTAAAATAACACTATCAATCAGTATGTCTTTTTAAAAGAATTTCTGAACTTTACCCTTAATAGACTAGTGGAATTCGCACCAACCCTTTTGCACAGTTGAAAGGTTAAGGGGATGAAGTGTTTCGCAAACCCTTTCGCTTACCAAAGGTTGAACCTTTCCCGCGACTGAAATTCGCCACGGTTTGATCCTTCCGCATGGTATCGCGCCTCAAAAATTTGCATGCAAATAGCGTCGCGAATCTCGCGCCCGACGGCGCAATCACTTTTGCGGTCTTGCGCGTAATTGAATGTGGCGTAAATAAATAAATAATGTCGCATGCCGGCCGTGGGCCAAGTTCACGGCTTAAAGGTCGAGACTTCGATTAAGCTTCTCGCTACACGTCGGCATCTCTAAAGCTCCGCCAAGGCCCCGAAAGGAATTACGAACAGCATTTTTGCCAAGATTAATTTGCGGTCGCGTACCTTACGCCACATCAGGACTACCGCATCTGGCTACCGTTGGGCTACCTTCTCAAGAAACGGCTACTGCCATTTCTAATCGGAATAATTATCCCGCAACATATATTAACGCAGCCATTAAGAAGAACCAGGTACAAAGTAGTAAATAGCAAATTAACAAATTCACTATTCAACAATCGTCCCTCGTCAATAACGTTCATAAATATAATAACGATATTTCAATCAAGCATAAAAAATAAAATAGACACCATCGTCTCTCGACAGCCATATTTCATCCACCTTTAATCTTTGAAATTTCCCAGATAACTCCGCGAAGCTGTAGTACCAACAATGGCCGCGACGCGTCGCACTCTGAACGATATACGAGCAAAAACTGTCAAACGCCGTTGGCAAAAATACGTCTGGGTCGCATCTAGTACATACACCACCACCCACCGTTACGGACCTACTCGCATTGCCCTCAGGAAATAATTTTAGGGAGTGACGTCGCCCACCAAGTAGTAAAGCAAGAAAAATATTTGCTTTGAGAACACCGCTCGCGTACTCACTCGTACGTAGCACGGAATCCCATGCATTCGCTCGGATACGTGTATAAAAGTGTCAGGGCGTCGGAGCTGCGATTTGCAACGCACCGAATCCAAACATCGCCGGTTTTAGCCATAGCGGGATTGGGAGAGAGAATGAAGAAAGTAAAGTGAGTACCGACATTTCTTTTTTATGCTGTCGCAAATTTGAAAAACGTTCGTGTCCCTACCCTTCCGTCTATCTCTGTTCGTCTCTACGTTCATCCATGGACACTCGGCTATGTCGGTACGAATTGTGCGTCACGTTCGTAACGTGCGTGATATACGCAGTCAGAGGGTCGGTAGGTGACTATATACATTTTTATATATGTACGTACATATATACACATCTAAGTATATAGGTACAGTAGGATCCAATGGCCTTAAAAGTGCGCATAGCGGGCGTGCAGCATTTCGCGGAAGAGCACGATAAATTCGAAAAGTTATTGCCAGCCTTCGTGGTCACCCCTATAAATATAATCATTTGCGTGAAGTAACACCCCTGAACTAGCGACCTTAACAAGACGATGGGATAACACAGCCAATCGGATTTGAACTTCTATCCTGAGGCAGTACGGGTACTAACCTTCCATCATTCGCAATGACCTTAATCCTCGATTTCTCCAAAGGATCTTCTTCTGGCGATGGCATGGGTTTCCTTTGAGGTATACATTATACTGCCAATGGGGTATAGGAGTAGACGCATGTATCCCTTAAGGAAGGGTGCTCACACGATTTTTCAGTGTCTAGAAACAGGATGCTGTGGAAAAAGGATGTCTGCAAACCACAGAGTTTCTACGTACCTTGTACTTTCGTCATCTTTTTTTAACCCTCCCATCCGCAAGAATCTACATGTTTCCCTTAGCCACCCTTACGACGGATGGAGCACTACCCTCTTCGTGGCTTTTGACAAAAAGTGCGAAGCGTGAAGATTGATGTCTTGGTCATCTTAACATTTCTGCCAGTCACCGGACATTAGGGCGAAATCTGTCCTCTCTTCTTCGCACGTAACGGGGTGTAAAATGTATTTAACATCCAACCCCCATGAAGACCCCATATATGCAATTTATAAAATCAGTCTTCACGAGCGATAAGAATTGTATTGAAAAAAATTAATCTTTAACCATTTACTAGCTAGTACCAAAGAATCTCAAGAAGATGATGAAAATTATCTGGTAAAGCTACACGTGATTAATCTCTTAAGTAAAGCATTGGTAATAGGATTCTTAATATCTGTATTTATAAAAAAAAATATAGGTACAAGAAGCAGAAGATAAGAAATAAAGATACGAGTAAAATCGACAGAAGGACATACGTGCGCGTCATTAAGACCGTAGGAGCTATGGCTTCTGCCAAGAAGTAATGTATGATGATCGTCCAAGTAAGTCGGTCCCATATACGCCGTAAGTCCCATGGTACGCTCATAAATTTTACGGTGCCATGATTGGTAATATAACTACCAGTCGAATGGACCAATCCATCTCAATTCAAGCGACTGCCCGTCGCGAGTTACGGTACCGAGAAGAAAAGGATGTGAACGTTAGTGAGCGAGGAGATAAGAAGTGAATAAAAACCCATAAAGGGATAAGTAAGAAAAAAAAAGATTAATAATAAATCCCACTAACGCCTATACCGTATACATATACACAGACGTCCTGTAACCGTAGAAAAAAAAATGGGAGGAAAATTCAAGAATTGCAAAATTGCATCAGGATCTTTTTTAGCCACCACATGGTCCAGCGAGTATACATCCTTAACTTCATAGCTGGCCGATACGAACGAAGTGGCGAAGTCGTGTGTGCAGGCGCGTGACTTCCTTGAAAATTCATGAGCTCCACTCTGGAAACACAACGAGTCTCACGAGAAGTTTCTTCTTGGCTACGGCAAACGATGCGATCCTCGCGGAAGACAGATTTTTTCTTAACGGTCTGCTCGCAGACCAAAAGATTACAGCCTCTTTGTAGGATGGAGTGTGCCACCTATAGGTAGTGAGGTCTATAGATATAGAGATACAAGGCTAAGGAGAGATCCCTTGAAATTCATGAAGTTAGTCCTGGTCGCGTAGTAAATAAATAATAAAATTCAAACTGGGCATCTATATGTATATAGGTATAGGAAGCGTAATGGAAAAGAATATACGTAAAATGCAGACCAGGGTGAACTTTTTCAAAGTGCAATTTGCAGGGTGCAAATTCTGCTGCGCAACGTTTTATCCGTATCTACAGGGCGGCTCTGTACAGGCATATCCCTCAGTTCCGTTAATAAACAGCATCTGTCACCGAGCATTGCGTTGCATTTTGCATTTTATGCTTTACGCTTGCCTGCTCAGTTTATGCCTCGGTTTATGCTTCACACCGCGTGTGCATGTCGAGTGCGCGCATGTGCGTAATGCCTACGAAGTATATTTTTTTCTATTTCTTCCCCAACTTTATAAATTGATCAAATTTTCTTACCTTCCAGGAGGACTGTAAAATTAAAAAAATTAAAGCATTTTATTTTGTATTGTACATGGATTCACTTGAAATTTGTTTTCTTTTTTGGATTTTTTAAGGTGTTTGTATAAGGACCATCTTATAAGGGTTTACCTACTCATGTATTTTTCTCGTTGAATGATTTTCAAAAGATTCTTCTGAAAATCGGACGTTAACCTTCATTGTCAAGATGGGCTCCCATTGGTCTAGCTGTGAAACACGATCCTTCTGGTTATCGCTTGAATGATTCTTTTCTAACGTGCTTGCAGGTACTTATGCAGAGATTCTACTCGAAAGCTCATTGACCCTGGATTGTCTTGTCTATTACTTACTTCATCCGTGTCAGGAATTTCTTTTCTCGCTAAAGAAGCCTCCCGGGTTTCTGTTCGTATATGTCAATGGTGAAACGGTGGAACCATCGTCCAGGAGTAGTAATTCATTTTTCAATACTTCATCACCCAGAACCGAACTCATCGCTCAGAAAATGGACGACCCTTAGTTAGAAAAAGTAGTAACTTTTGTCAGTCTGTGATGTATGATCTAAGATCACGTTGGAGTCGCGCGAACGAGGCTGGAAAACAACTGTTTGGCCTTAACGAACAAATCGTTTTATTCATTTAGACGAAAGTACCTCGTATAGAATTTTTTTCACTGGGTTTAACTCGTACCAAAGCGGATGTTGGTACTTGCCAAAGAATTTGCCAAAAAGACATTTGGCATATTCCAGAAGGACTTTCGCAGTCTCATAAAGAGTCGCGAAAGTTGGCGACGAGCTTCATTGAGGATTCCTTTGTTTCCTTTTTTCGTTGCAGGCGAAATGGAGTCGCGAGATGCTCGCCAGGGCGTCCAACTACGTTAAAGGGTATCCCCAAGATGCTTCATTAAAAATCAAGGACGCTCCGGGAGATGAATTTTAATTGTATCCGTGCCCCGAAATAAAAAGCCCAAGTGAACCGACAACGACCATCGACCCCGATTTGAGGGATTTGAAGGAAGGTGGAGTCGAAAGTGCGGATTAAGTTGGCCCGAGTTTCATAGCCAACTGCTCGATTTTTCACCAGCTGTCGGTGGGAGCCTGGTGAAGTCGTTCGTAAAATCAGATCATATATCGGAACACTTGGCGAGACCCTTGATCCCTTTCCTGCGTCCCCTAGAAACCCCTTCCCCAGCCAAGAGTCAACAGACGCCACCTATAAGAATCCTATAAGAGCTACAAGGCCGGTATCGCGCGAAAGGGGAAACAATAGTGAAAGAGCGAGAGAGAGAATTTCGAATTGGGCAAAACAAAAAAAAACTAGAATAAATAAAAAAAAGATTTCAAACGAAAAAAAATCTCACACCTCCCGGTGAATGACACTCGCGTTAAGTGGAACGTTACGGACGCGTTGCGGCGGCGTCGGTGCCGAGAGGCGTCCGGGAGACACCCTAACCTCGTAAAATCTTATAATCCGCAGCGAAGTCCCGCATATATCCAACATATCCCACACATCCCACCATTCTCGTGTAACTAGTTTTTGCTTTACAGCTACGCTCTACATTGTCCCTGGAAGCCGAGGGACATTTCATTGCATTTTTATCGTTGCAATTCTGTAACGAAGTGCAGCTACCACTTCGCTCCTCAATTGCATACAGTTATCATGGTCCATTCTGTCGAATTGAACGTCATACATCCTACAGGAAAAAAATTGCAAAATATCCAAAAAAAGTAAAGCTACGAAAACTTCAAAATTTCAAATACCCAAAAGAATTTGAATCCAGCATAAATAAATCCAGTGTAATAAAATCGTATAAAGAATTCATCACTCAATCTGGCAATCGTACCTAATCGTCCTGGTTTTTAATTCAACTCGTATCAGGTGGTAGGAGTCATGCACGAAGCATGTAGCACACTCTAGTACGTGACCGTGTATTCGATTCCGTGATAATCCCCTAGCTCTTTTGAGAGCCCGTAGAATAGTCCGAGAAAAATACCGGGGAGAGTTCGGTATACAGAGAGGGCACGAAGAAGAGGGTACACTGTACTGTTAGGCTACGTATATATAGAGATAGACGGCTTGTGTCGCGTTGCATGCATATACGTATCCACATACGTCGGTACCAGGGTGGTGGGATCGGGAGAGCCGGTTAAGGCATAGCCGGGCACCCTAAGGCGGACTAAGGCCGTCTAAACACAAGTGCACTAAATCAATCTATTGTCAGGTGACCCGATTCCGTACAGGTTGACTCACCTTACGACAAAGGAGTCTCCTTCAATTCCAGCTCCATCTTCTCCTTGGTACGCAGCCTCCTTCTCTTCCTATAGATCCCATGGGTTTTGGACAGGCATTCGAACCCGGGTTATATCTTGCGCATATGCCACGGGTGGACATAGGAGAGTCACGGGGCTCTGCGTATGGGAACTTTTTGACAAATCGTTCACAATCAGTCAACCCTTCCTGGCGTCAAGACGAAGATTCCACGAAATAATAACGAATGCATTACGCGCTGTAATGGATTCAGAAGTGGCTATGATTTCTATGAGCTGTAATAACGTTACGCTGATTTATCTCTGGTTTAACCCCGCGGGTTCGCATAGCTCGCACTGAATGCGTATGTAATATCGTTTAACCCGGGCATTGTCGGGTTCAAACATATGTAAAGCTGGCGTGACGATCGTGCGCGGCGTCGTGTGCCTACAAGAGCCAAAGATCACGAGTACGCGCTTGAGGTCGCTTCCTTATTGTACCACGGGAAACCCTTCGGCGGGGTCCAAAGGGTTGCGAATGCGATGAGATTGTGACCTCTGCGAGTTTGAGGTTAAGGGTGGTGTCCATTGTAATCTGTTGGAATGTCGAAAGGGAGGCTTACGGAAACTTTTAATTGAGGGTGGTTTATACAGTGTGATTCTTATATAATTACTAATGTTGATTATTTAGAGTGTTTTTGTAATACGTGGATTACAGTTAACCCTTACGTTTGTTACGCCGCTTTTTAATCGTTTCGTTCAATAAGTATGGGGGATGGAGTTGAAGGTTCCGTCCGACAAGGAAGAATTTTCAAGCAGCCACTAAAACATGAACGGCCTTAATCATAAACGAGCATCCCTTAAATAGGGGTGGCACTGGTTTTATCTTTCTGGCTTTTATTTCGACCCCATTTTTACCGTAGAACTTATAGTCCTCCCCCTCCCTCGCCTGTTCGACGCTTTAATGTCGACAATTAAAGCGCTGCAACGTTCGAGCCAAACTAATTATTGCAGAGACGCTTTTATTAGCTTCCCTTCCGTTTATAAAGTCCCCCGGGGCATTCTTTCTTAGCCGTACTGATTTTTTTAAGTTTTTACGAATAAATATTGTATTACGTACAGCGGTATATCTGTACATCGTAATCCATCAAATAGATAAATAATCTCATTACAAAAAAAAAGGCATGGCACACTTATAATGATTTTTCGGTAGTTAGTCGCGAGAATGCGTATACGGTGGGATTCACACATATCATTAACGCGTTTACCTCATTAACATATTATCACACGAAACTCCAATTACGCCTGTACACGAGGCACACGACTCGATCAGATATCGCGTACGAGTTTCTGGCATTGCTCATCACTGTGGGAAACAATATATATAATACAACACGTATATATAGCAGTCGGAATCGAAAGAATAAAAAGAGACAAGAAATTGAAAACGAAAATTTAATTAACAATCACATTCAGGTATAACTAACCTACAAGACCCCTGGGCTCCAGTCAATAATCTATATACGAGCGAAAAATGATAGGAAGAAAAATTCAACATTTCATTTTATTAAACGATTTGACCCACCCGTTTGGGTTTCCTCTTTTTTCCCGGGGATGCTGTATTTTTTTTAGCTCTAACGGAATTATACCACGGTCGAACATTTTTCCTCCCTCCACGCGTTTTAAACGAGACGCAGGAATGCCAGTGCGGAGTCCTATATGCAAATACGTATGTATACATACATACAAGCCTGACGGATACGTCACGAATTTCACGATCCTATATAAAAAAAAACCCTTCGTACCGTTCGAGTACTTTCGACTATCCTAATATCCTGCCAGGCGTAACGATTTCATTTCTGCACTCTTACGTCACGATATCCCATTCTCAGCTTTTCTATACTATTTTGTCTTCTCTGCTTTCGGCTACACAGTCCTACGCATTCCGTACCGCCATTTCCTACCCTCTTGGTAGGATAGACGATCAGTCACACCCTGCGACTTTTATTTCTCGCAATCATCCCAAACATCGCAAGCCTACATCAACCCGCCGCCATCTTGTACCTCGATACAAGAAGAAGAAGCACTCATTCCGTCAAACTGGGTTTGATGGAGGCTCTTTATTGCGTCACGTAAACGGGACTCGTAAGGATTCGACTGCTGATTGAAAGGAAATCGTATTCTCGTCAGTGTCCTCGTGACGTAGATGCTATTTACCACTACCATTGTAAGTATAGATATATATAACGTATTACATACCTATGTTACGCAATTTCAGTTCTCTCTTGCGAATCTGCTTACGAATCGTCCTGGATACACGGAAGAGGACCCCTTTGGTACTTTGAAAATCATTCCTTAAAATGAGACTGTTTTTCCGGTTTACTTATGAAGAGTCAAGGAGAAGAGGAAGAGAAGGACGGATGCCTTTGATTGGTTTCTAGATGTATCAGTATACGTATTGAACCTTTCCTGATCTCATGATTGGGGAATGTAAAAAATTGAGCGATATCCTATGGGACCCACCAGTCGGATATGCTGGACGGGATGTATTTTTTAGGCTTTGTGTGTGTCTCTATCGACGTAGGAAAATGAAACCGGTAATGTCGGGCATTGATGGATTTACCGCTATTTCGTCAATGGGGGGATTATGCGCTGCATAAAAACGCTATTTCGTTGCGATACGCGGAACGGGCCTTTGTGTCTACATTACCGAATACACATGAGAATGCTGGGTGTGCGAATAAAATTAGTAAACAGAAAAGCCGAGTTTTCAATGCAAATTGACTTGTGTACATTAATAGATAGACAAAAGTGAAACAAGAGGCGGGTTACAGTATTTAAATGAACAGGGGGATGAATTCTGTTCGGGTAAATTTAAATACGTTCAATCAATATGAGTGTTTAATTTTTTTTTCTATTTTTCAATAACAATGTATATACTCGTTGTCCGCTTTAATTATATAGAGTAACCAATCAATTCCCTCTGTAATATTATTTATTGTATAGAATTACATTATCTGCCCTACCCCAGGACACCCTATGATTTCTAATAAGGTGAACGACAACACGACTAACGCCAGTATTAAGCATGTCAGCCAATGGACTCGTTGCCCCGAATAATCGCAATCTCCCATTATAACTATTGTGTCGCATTATTTTGTTAGCTTCTCGTTGGCATTGTGCAGTTGCACCCTAGAATCCACTCGACACGGGGTAGGTTCCGGCCATTAGGTGTACCTATGCACCCTCCCTGTTTGGGGATTCTCTATTATCTTGTTCGCGTGGTGTCGCTTTTTTATTTTTTTTTATTCCTTTCGTTTTTTTAGATCCTTTATCTGACCCCATCCGTGTGCATGGTGGTTTGACCTCATTTCCATAAAGCGACTAAGGGGATGAACTCAAAATTCAAGGGATGCACGAGGAGATATCGGATTCTCTGGAATGCCACTTCCGGTCTGACCACCTGGTGAACTATGATGATCATCGGTGCGTACAATTTGATAAGGGTGAGTTTATCGCAGAATTTGACTGCACGTAGAGTACATGTGTGTAACTAAGGTAGGACATTTTTTTAATGATAGGTAGAGCACGTGCCTGTATCATTAAACAGTCATCGGTCCTTGTTGCCTAACGTGTTAATAAAATAATTAACGAGAACGATGTCTCACGATGATGCACGAATGATATATTTGACAGAACTTAGGTTTTATATTAATTTTCATTGCTGGAGTGTATGAAGTATATTTGAGATGAACACTTGAGATTTGGCTGATTCTCAACGAACTTTTTCATTTAGATATAGGAAATACATCCCGTGAGCTCAGTGAAGTAAAGGCGATATCTTTCAGCCGGGAATTTATGTGAGATGTTATGGCCGTCGATCTAACCCACTAGAAGTAGTTCCAGCCGTAAATCCAAGATAATTAAATTATGGGAATAAAAAGAAAAAGCGGGAAAAGACAGCGCGAAGGGCAGCAAAAGCCGGTGGCGTTTTTGACGCGCGGCAAAATATCGTAAAACCAGTCCGAGCGACAAATCTGTATAATGTTTCGTGATTTTTATCGCCCGTTGGATATCTCGCGCCCGATGCGACTATACGACACTCGTATATTTCCGTATGCGAGTCGAATATACGCCAGTCAAATTTCCAAGCAGCGAAAGAGATTTTATATATCGACCAGTAAAAACTCAAGTGTCCCCCTTTTAACGCGATAGTTTAATCCATCGCTATATCGTGGATAGACATTAAAAATAATAAAAGGCAAAGGGCATCCCTTCAATTTCATTAAATAATAATACAATCGGTATAACCAATGCACAGTTGTTCTACACCTATACTACGAGTGCTATCGTACAATCTTATGTGTCTTGCAATAATAAATGTACTTTGGGTAGATGGCGTTAATCAAGTTTTCGAAATACGAGATACTCTAGATGTAATTTCGCTCTCATGTGTACCGACGTTAAACCATACCGGAATAACACCCAGCCCATAATGCCTGCAAGACGTAGCGCGAGTAATGGCGACATTTGGCTAACGGATGCGTATACCTATATAACGTAAAGTACGTAGTGGAAGGGTTAAATCTTGCGCGTTAAATGGGACAGGACCCCGACGATCTTCCTTGGAAACTCGAGAAATACAAGTTTACGTAGCTTTATGTGAAATTATACATACCGAGTTGTGTATAGTAGCTTTATACGTGATGGCATAGGTATATACCCTATAGGTGACTATAGGGTGGTTATGTAATATTATATTGTTACCCTGCAGCACAACCCTATGGATCGACAGTGGCCGACTAATCCGGGTTTTCGACTGGGATGCTTCACGCTGTTAATATTTCTTCCCTTTCGATTGGCCGCAACAACCCCTTTCCTGAAGACTAACAATATCTCTTACGCACGATCGGCTTGTAATAATTGGCGCAGGGTTTAGGGTCGGCCCTTTAAGTCCTGACTTTAAATTCATTTCGCACCAACGATCGAGTCGCATTGTCCCCGCATCTGTTACTCGCTCTCGGTCCGCGGGGTTAGCTTAGGAATTACGGGGTTGGACCCGCTCAATTTCATTATCGGTGTAATTTTAAAGTGGCTGTCAAGGGGTGGTTTGCGTTTTGACGCTTTCTTGAGTGACGGCAAATACGCGCGGCTGAATCATCGTTTAAAACGTTTCGTTTCCCTTGAATAATTACGCGGACGGGGATGAAGCACTGATAAAAGTATCGGGGTGTATCGCCACCCCCCGTGAAATTCTTAATTTAATTGATGCTCGTATAGGCGAAGTTTTGACGTAAGAAAGTATAGTAAATAAGCAGGCACAGGTGGTACAATTCATAGTAGAAAGGCTGGTTTTTAAATATAAATTTGACATTTTCAATGTGGGGGTAGTTATGAGAGTGAAAAAAAAGGTGGAGTCGCGATATCTAAGAATGATAAATTCATGGTGGTGAATTCGATCCTCGTGGCTTGTTATTTTCACACTCGGTGGGGCTCGTCGCTATTGTGAGGATCAGACCGCAGGAAAAGAATCCATTGAGAAAAGCTACCCCATGCTGACATAACAAGGAGGGATTCCCGAGGAGCAATTTTCCTTTGAGATTTAGTCAAAGGATCAGGGATCGTGGATTGTGTGTGCGCCTTAAGGCCATATAGGTGGAGACGGATAGAAGTAACATAAAAGTGACCATCGCCTAGTAACCGATACGTCAGAAAAGAGAATTCTGTCGCAAGGTTTGGGACACATCCTTTTTCCGTATTAAGGACGATAGCGAGAGTGGTCCCGGCTGAAATAACAGAAACCATCGCCAGGATAATGTCTAGACAATATTTGTCTTGACCGTGGCAAGAAGATAATAAATGAGATTGGGTAGTAACGTCATAACGGGGTTATGAGCTGTGAGGTAGTTAAAGTTTTCAACTACACGAAGGGGCACTTGGCTCTCATTCGTTGCTTGTTTCGCGGAAAATTTCATCCGTATCTTTGAAAAAAAAACCATAAATTGAACTTTCGATAGTCTGACTTGAAGTGGGTAATAGATACGTGGCCATTAGTTCCTTACGTACTTTTGCCATTTTTTATAAATTCCTTTATACCACCCACCCCCTCCGCAGCTCGCAGTAAGATATTTCTGAATTTACATGAAACACAGAATACTTGCACTCCCTGAACTTAGATATGTATCACATGCATTTAATGGTGGATGCAATAAGGAAGGATGCACAGGAGAAAAGGAAGTAATGGGAGAAAAGGGTTGGTTCACTGGAGGAATTCTACGTCGAGAATCATGGGGATGGAAACCGCTTGAATAATCATCCCCAAAGACAATGTCGCGCCTCCCGATGAAGCTCTCGGTGCCGAATTATACAACAGTGCAGTAGAAGCAGAAAACGTGCTCCGGCTGAGTCCTCATCCCTTTCGAAACCTCCCTACTGGCTCTCCCACTACAGTTCCTGCAGTAGGTACCGTCACTAATGACAACACGCTTCTTCAGCCCCTATCATAATTCGCAGCTTCTGGTTTTCTCTCTCGAGGGCTGTTGACACAATGCGGGTACCTTACCACAGGCCCATTCGTGCCCAAGACGGCCTCCCCTGTTATCAATAGAAATACATCCTGGACATCTCGGTGAGCCTCTTCAGCTTTTGGACACGCTGAAAGCTTTCCAGGATGAGGCGGAGAAGGATCGTGACGGGATCAAAGGGAACGTTTTGTCTTAATGACTGTCGCATTTCTACCGGCCAAATCCTTCGGGGATGCTGCGAAAAAGTCACTGGTAGCTTCAATTTTCTCGATAAAATTCACCCGTGATATATCTTTAACGATCAGAATTTTTTTTAGGTTAGGTTAAGTTAGACCGAATCTCCAGTCGTAACATTGGCAAAGTTTAATCTTTTATTTCTCCCTCTCGACCCCTATTGTCATGACGGTACTCGCACCTCGGACGCATCCTGATAGTAAACAAACCTCCCCGAACACCCTGGGCGCGAACAATTAATCTGGATGTCACCGGGAGTTAATTTATACAGTTATCCGACCATTCATCATGAAGCGCTATCTTCTTCGGATATTCTCCCGGGGCAACGATATAATGCATTTCCTGTTAACTAGCAGCCAGCATTATCAACCCTTCAACAAGAGGGGTTTCCTATCGCAGTAACAGTGCTTTTCTCGACATTGATATCGCGACAAAGGGTAGTAAACGAAAGCATCTAGTAATCACATTATTAAAAAAAAATAACAAAAAAAAGAGACTAGAGTATCCAGAAAACTCATTAAAAATAGCCAACGAATTTTCTTCGCTCACACGTACACACGTACAGCGCAGAAGCATTGCGATAAGGGAGAAAATATTGAATGCTTTAGAAGTAACATCCCTTATCAGCAGTATCCAATTTCCCCGCGAGATTACCCATAAAGCTCTCGTGTAATTGTAAACATTCCTAGGTATTTTACGCGACTTTAAATTTCATTCCGTTGAACAAGTATTGTACGGCCATAGTGAGTCATTCTCGTTATTTTATTCCGTCTGATTAATTCCACGCCATAAAAGTATCGTAAAACCGATCGAAATCGCGCGTACCAAACCTTATAGAGACATAGATATGTAGAAGGACCCTTCCGAGTGAAAAAGGAACAAGTGGCTGTTTTCCTTGCTGGTATTATACTTAACCTAACCTAACCTAACCTGACTTACGATTACTCGTTGAGACGGACATTGTAGCGAATCGGTCGGGTACGACCGGAACTCAAGGAACGTAAGGAAGAATCCGAGAATCGTATTTCGAAGTAGAGTAAGGATAAGGTCGTAATTTTAACGGGAGCATGGCTCGCATTCCGATAGGAGCTTAACTCGATACGGTATACGTTTCCGTTCTCTCGTTTCTCTCGCGTAATCTCGTTC
Source organism: Pachycephus smyrnensis (assembly GCA_030142225.1). Classification (NCBI taxonomy): domain Eukaryota; kingdom Metazoa; phylum Arthropoda; class Insecta; order Hymenoptera; family Cephidae; genus Pachycephus; species Pachycephus smyrnensis. Next base: position 267,904 of record JARQST010000266.1, on the reverse strand, counting down.
TCTCTCACAGTGATAAAATTTTCCTTATCCAGACACGTCGGCGAGCCGAGTTAATAAACTCCTGAGCTAATACATCTAATTGCTAATACCTCTCTCTTTGCTTTTGTTATTCTTTCATAAAATCTTTATTATCCTATTATTTAAGATTATTAGAGGCCTATTGCGCGCGCGCCGAACCAGCATCCTATGAACGATAAAAAAATTATTTCATGTCTTTACATCTCTAAAGCAATTGCAATCTGTCAAATTGTCTGCAGGCTGTGAACGCGCACAGCAAGCGGCAAATTCACGCACATCGAACGACGATAGCGACTGGCAATTGACTTTCGAGATATTTTCGATACGCAGTAAATTAACTTCGACATAGATGTTACACTAAAGGGATTGTTGACCTTAAAAATGCATATTTTTCAATGTTTTTTGTCAGTTTATTGGAAATCGTTAGCACTCCTCAGAACTATGCGTTTTTTTATGTGAAACCTCCCCGTTGTCACGTCATGACCCAAAAAGTAGCCGCAATCTGTCATATTGAGTGCATGCCGTGAACACGGATGTCAAGCGGCAAATGCACACGCATCGAATGACGATAGAGACGGCCAATCGGCATCGCGGAAAAGCGGTGACAGAATTTCGAGACATTCTCGATACACGACACTGTAACGATAATCATGGATTTTTTACTAAAGGTGATGATGATGAATGCAGGAGAAGAGGGAACCATGCACACTGTCCAGTATGAAGGGTGGCTGGTTGGCAAGAATAAAAAAAAGATATATGAACTTTGACCCTATCGATATAGTAATTGGTTACGGTCAATGAGTGCCTGTGAATTGAATGGAATTCGTCATTGCCACCGATGACGTTAATTCGTAAGCTCGTCGTTGAATAAGCAAATTCTCAATTACTTAGGTATTACGTGAGCGCTTGATGGGGATTCGACCGAGCGACGTAAAAGACGCATAAAGGCGAGTTTGTTAAGAAGTTCGTCAAAGCCAGGAAGCCGCTAGAGATTCGTAAAGATTAACTCGTCTCGCGAGACGGACGTCAGTCGTCGCTGGACCATAAATCGTTTAGTCGCGCTGCTCCTTAAGGCCCGACACTCACGTACGAAAAAGACAGTCGGTCTCGAGTCGCGTCGCGACTCACATAAGTCACACGATTCGGTCGCCGCGTATCAGCATCGGTACAGCAGAAGTGTCAGCTGTAACTTTTATTGGTTATAAAGCTCGCAATATTATGCTGAGGCGGAGTAAATACGTTTATGCTCTCGAGCGGATCTTTTCAAAGGAAACCTTATCAATCTAATACATTTCATATTTTTTATGGTTCCTCCTTGGTTTGGCGTTGCATTCACTTTTATTTTTTTTTATTACTCCTCAGCCACACCCCTTACTTCGTATTAATTCCAGGAACCAAGAGAACCAAGATAAATGAAAAATCGACGATTCCAGGGATTTCGAAAAGCGGATTCAAATTTTAACGAATATATTGGGTAAACTCTGCCAGACTATTGAAATCGACCATTATGCACTGCCATAATCGAAGTTCGACAATACACTGGTATGACCGGATTTCCATGAGGTTACGACCTTCCGTCTGGCTGGTTCGATCGCAGACGTGCAATAAATAGGATGACAGGTTTCACTACTTCGATTCGGGCAATTGCCACCAGGTGGTCACACCGTTATGACGTCATAACCCAAAGCAGGCTAACCCTAATCCACAGCAGTAGCAGTATGTATGTATAAGCATATCTGTGATATATGTACGTAGCTATATATATACGTACAGTACAGTACGGTATTGTATAGTATAGTTATATGAACGTATGTCCATACTGGTACCGTTTATACTATATGTGGAGTCTGCACACGTTGATGGTTCATCACGACACACCTGACGCCTGTTAACGCGTACTAGACCTGTCTAGATACCACACCGACCTATAGTACATATCCATGTACATATGTGGACCGCATCGTGTCCACCTATGTGCATACAGCTGACCAGGCTAATTGCGCGAGCACGAAGACAATGGCCGCAGTATAAACGCAGCCCGTAGGAGGCCTGAGGCTTAAATAACCTCAGTCTTATGCCAGCTCGGCGATGCTTATGCAAATGTTTTCCTTGCGGAAGAGTGTTGCCCACTTGGCGCCATGAATTAGCATAAGACTTGTATTCGTGAACGATTAAGGTACACGTGGATGATAATTGCTGCTGAGAGAGAGAATTAATTTCGTGCGTGATATCTGGATTAGGAATGATTAGAGTGTGATTATAAAATTAGAACGAGATAAGATACGAGGAAATTGTAATTAAATTTAATACAGTAATTTAGAATTTTATCGAGTATTGGTATTCAATGTATTTAGAATTTTATGGAGTATTAGTATTCACTGTATGTGGGATATTTTGCGTTGGATACACTTCGGTACGTAATCAACGCCACTCGTGCGAAACTAGTCGCAATCGTGATCGGATCAAAAGGTCGATCGTATCGTGGCGAATCGCAACGTGTTTGAAAAATTCTTAAGCAATCGGTAAGGCAGCGTATTAACTGTTTAGAATACTTTCCATTTCACTGGTGGTCTTGTCGATTTTCCTGTCTCCGGTTGGATAATATTGTATCAGTGTTCCACGCGGTGTCTATCAAGGCCACTGAACTTGCTACTTGAACCTAGAGCACCGTTGCGGTTTTTGCGGTCGCTTAGATTTTATAACGTTTTCACGTTGCTCTTATTAGACCTCGGTAAGGGTACACCACCGTAATCTTTAGATGGTAATGATAGCTCGCGTTGATTTCCTGGTGCGGTCTGCATGGCACGAGCCTTGGCGCTCAGGGTAATATAGAATAAAACGAGGGCCGGTGAGTGGCACGCCTTGGACAACCATTGCTAAATCTTCTAAAAAACTGAAGACGCCAGACTTTTATTATCCCGCGGAATTTTTAACCCAGATACTGTAAGTTACAGCGAAATAAAAAAATCTATTTTTGTTTCAGAATCTACGGGGACAGAAACGTAAGGGAATTAATCTGCGCTCGAGTACAGCCTCGTTGAAGGTATTTTTTAATACAGTAAATAATTTCTGCAAAATATTAGCCATATTGAAATTGGCGAAATTTTGTTCTAATGTATTTGATATACATACACACAGTAAATAGTTCCCATAATCCATTGAAATCTTGCTTCGAAGGGCATGTATACGTATATATACGTTTATGCTTTAAAAAGCACAGTCAAGCAACCCTTGAAGGAGCACCCCTAAAAAAAATGTATGTAGGCGTTCGAAACCCCGTGAAGAATTCTCGAGGACGATCCTTACCCATCCTCCGGATATATCGTGGTGGTATCTACTGACGAATATTTGAGCCGTGCGGCTTTGGACGGGCGTCGATCCATTCCGAACCCGGTTCATTTACCCTGGCGTCACCCTAAGAAAGTTTTCACTCTTCTCCGTGACTCCGATGGGGTGGATGAGGACAGGGTCGCCGGGTCTCGTTGAGAGAGAAATTTTCGCGGAATCTTCGACGCCTCATTTGAGCCTCTCTTAAGCATTTGACGTTACTACTTCCACGTGACGTCGTGCAGGAGACGGGAGCCACGTGGATGATTTAAATAACGTTGACAAATTCAGTCGTTGCCACGAAATCACCAGTCATTTCTTAAAGGATTATTGTTTCCGCTCGGTTATCGCGAATTATCGAAGAACGACGTCACGCGCTCTTCCGTCTGTACCGAATGACTGAACACAAGGGTAGACAGCAATTTTTTTTTAAGGACAATAAAAAAACGTCCTGTCTTCCGTTCATCGAATTTCGAAAAATAAGAGACTTGGACACGATGTAATTCGAAACGTCGCAGAATCTCTCCAAGCAAACCGGCAACGTCGTGACATCGAATTAGGCGACAATGACGTGGTCGAAATGTTCCCCTAGAACGTTAGAGGGATCATCCGATACTAGTACTTTTTTATATTCCCTAGAAATCCCCTAGCGATAGCAAAATTGTAACAAAGGAACTAGAAGTAGTTGCTGGTATCTTTGACACTGTCAAGAATTGTTTAGTCATGGAGTTGATCTGTTTCAGGGATTAGGAATGGATATAAATTAATCGTGCTCCCTTATCGATAAATAATACAACAAGAAAAGAGAAAAAGAGGAAGGAGAAAGGTAATGGACCGGAACGAGAATAAGGAGCGTATGTGGTACATATGATATGTATGTATGTTCCTGCATAGATCGATATGCGAACATATACACAATGGCCCTTTGTGATATCTATTGTGGGCAAATACAAGCCTTGGTCCTCGTGATCTGTGTAAATCTCCTTTTTCGTTAGCTTTTCTTTTTTTTTTTTCTTTTTAATACTCTTTCCACCATCCTCCGTTCGTTTTCCTCTCTTTATCTCTTTGTATCAGTGGCTCTCTGTAAATCGGACTGAAAAGTGCGTATCAAAGCTCTTGGAGAGCGCATAATTAACGATTACAAAGTATTTCGTTCAGATGATTATCAGTCTGCGCCGGATGCACGGAGTTCACCATCCCCCATAACTTCCGGCACTTTGATGTGCACGCCTTCTCTTGTTTTCTACCCCATTGTGCCTAGTCTACCCAGTATCCAGAGCGTACTACTACCGTTCCACTAAAGCATGAAGAGCTGTATTATACTATAGATATACGTATAACAACGACCGATGAAACGTAGATATACATTTGTATGTGTATATATATATATGCTACGTTCTATTTCAGAATAACCAGGCTGGTTGCATTAATTGGCACCCCTGGTGAACCATTTTTTTCTTTTTTTGCTTTCGAAAATTCTCTACGTTGAGAATACAGCTTACTGCAATACATGCACGCTGTATTTTCGTGCAGTCATATAATTCCATTAGTGAATGCTATATAGTCACATATATTACGTAGTCAAAGACATTCAGAGTGTTGTGAGGTAAGATTAGGCGTACAAAAAGATATTCTTTGAGAACCTTCGAGTACTCCCCAAGCGTAAATGGGTTCGTATTAAAAAAAAAATAGCAATACATAATTTTATCACAAATGGTCAACAGTTTAGTTCAGGAGATTCGTTCAGTGTTAAACCTGATATGCCAAGCGTTAGGGCGAACTTAATGACGTGTCAGGATCATAATGGCGCATCATCATTTCGACCAAGGTATATAAAGCATATGTTTTAAAGCTTCAAGTAATCGTCCATTAAAGTACAAACGGCCTGAGAGTCACAATGGGCAGCGCCCAGCGCAATCCCGTTCGGTGGGACGATTAAATTTAATTATCAAATTTTACGATTATTCGGGGGCGCGATTCAAATCCCGACAGGACACTTCAAGCAAGGGTTAGAAAGAAAAAAAAAGAAGCATTCACTCGGAGTACGTACACGAAGCTAAGGGTAAAACCTAATAAAACTATAAACCCAACCGATCCTATGCTACGCGCTACGCCTGCTTGTACGAAGATTAAAAAAACATCCCATTGCACCTAGTCCAGGTGCTGGCCGTCGCGACGTCGTTACACAGCACGTTATTCCAGCTCCACTACAGTCCAGCGTGCAACTGGCAACGAGACTCCATAAAAATCTATAGTGCCTCAAATATTTCGAATCCTTGGACAAAGCGTCATTAAGCGTCTACTTCGAATAAGTTGACCCCGTTTACGACAGGTCGCCCTGCACACAATGAAAATTTCAATGGAGAAAAAAGGACACGGCATAGCCCCCCCCCCCCCCCCCATGGAATGAGAAAAAATGTATTTATCGTAGCTTTTAATGACGGACAGGGGTCTATATCGGTGACGGTTCCTCTACTTTCGGTAATAAACCAAACACTGCTTTATTGCCCGGAAGACTCTCTAAGCGACGAACGATTCGGACATTCGGACATTCGGCGAATTTCCGGTTTTATAAGCGCATCGTTAGTGCGTAACGTTCGCCGTTAACGATTAACGATTCATTTAGGATTATTTAGTGCACCGTCCAAAGGGGTTGGGTTAGGTATACGTATATAACCCCTATACCTATTTCATCACCAGTGTCTACCTACTAACTATCCACCCTGATAACGGATCATTCCTGTTACCCTGAATCCTACGGATATACGATCTACCCTTAGAACGTTCTCACCCACCCAGGACCAACCCTCCGAGTCGCGGAGTACCCTAAAGACGTCTCAAATGATTCCCTATCAAATAGTCTTTTACGAAGGGATGTCTTTTCCACGTACCAACTATCCAATATTAAGTACTGTACCCTTTTTACTGAGAACGTCTCAGGGTAATACACTGATAGCTACTCAACCAATGCATATTGGATGCACTACTCAAGAGATTCTGAGAAACTTTTTTTTTTATTGCACTACGCTAAAACCCTTTGCTAGTTTCATAAATCGTAAGCATTTAACATTCCATACTTTTTTCATTGCTCTTTTTCTGTTTTTTTTTTCCCTTCTTATTTTACTTCATTTACTCCACTATACCGAGTGCGCACTAATGTCTCCAACAGATCATATCTCGGATACATACAACTACCCAACCATTTTCGAGCTAATGTCAAACGCCACTGACTCTATCGTCACTACCATGTACAATACTCTATATCTATATTCTGTCTCTCTTCTTCTCACGTATCGTATACCTCAGTCGTCATGTGTGCTCGATACTTTTATTTTATAATTCACAACGTTATGAGCACTTTATCTCCGATAAGGACGCGCGGGCGCCTCTTAACACCTTTCATAGTTGGCATGCTTCTGGCTCTGGCTCTTAGCGATTGTCAGCAAGTACTTTGTCTAAGTACACTCACTGCATAAGTGCTCCGCCTTGAGATATCGGCCGCGTGCGGCTTTTTCGATTCTTTTGCGAGTCTTTGACGCATTGCTACGTGGATTCCATGACCATTTACCAGTTTGACCGTGCATCGCGATATCTGGGTAACACTCGTTTCTCGTTTCATACTCCATTTTGCTTTTCATTTTACTTTACCTTTTTTTTCACGTAGAAAGGTACCTGAGGAAATACGAGAGCAGGATATATGAGAATTGCTGTGGCAAGTCGATGATTTTATAATGTAAATTGTACGTGTGCATATATATATATATATATATGAAAAGTCATATTGTTAGGAACTTAGCTTTCACAATAGCGCGCTGGAATAATGAACCCTTTCCGCATTTAGTTTCTACCTGTTTGGTATACCTGGTTCCTACATATGTACTTATGTTGGTACGAGACTACCGCAGTGAGGTATGAAGTTTTTCCACCAGGTTTTGCAACCCGAGTATTTTTTTTCTTTTGTTTCTTTCATTTTTCTCTGTAAATTTTTTTTCTTTTTATCGTACCCCTCTCCCTCTTGCGTCTCATGACTCTTTCTTGCATCTACTCCCTTGGGTACGAGGGAAGTAACCCAGTCATAAACATCCTGTAGGATAATTAACCCTTTGAGGACTTTAAGGCTTTGACGATTTTAATAATCTTAAAAGACAGCGTGCTCTTGATTAGTAGTACTTCTATGTGGATCTTGCCGACAATGGTCGGCCATATTCGTGTTCTTCAGTTTAGTACGTAGATTTTAGCTTTTCTATATATCCGCGCAAGCATATAGATAACTCGTGTACAATAAAAGGAGAAATCGTTTAATCTTTTAGGGTTTATATGAGATTCTATATTTTTTGAAAGATATATATATATCCACGGAAGATTATTATTTTCACGATTCGTTGTCACTTTGATCTCGATTCTCATTTGTCAGTAGCATTTTTTTTAATGGTTGTACGATTTTAAAAGTGCATCTATTTGTAATGGGGATACGCCGATTGCGATGCATGTTTGAGAACAAACGAGGTCGACTCGATCCAAGAATCGTATCGGGTATGGAACTTTTGAAAGGCATGGTACTTTTGCGTGGATGTGCCACTTTGAAGTACTCGCATAAAGGCAGTCCCGTGCGGCACGACGAAAACAATAAGCGGTGCACATGAAACGACCCTTAGTAGCTAATAACACACGTGGATTATTTCAAAAAGCTAATTTTTCCCCCTACCTCGTCCGCAAAGTCAAAGGGTTGCACCTTTTTATAACGTGCCGTCTCTACGACGAATAATATAAAATTCCCTAGGGATACGTTTACCATAATTTATAGCGTTAATTGAATCACCTAATCGATTTTAACGACGTAATGATCAATTAAAAATTGACACGACACATTAAAAAATTATTCGACGCTCGGTAGGTTACGTTAGAAATATGATTACGTCCAGTTTATAAATATTTCAGTACGTTATTATATAAATATATATATGTAACCCATATAAGACAAGGATTTTGCATGTCTAATCTAGGGGATTTGTCTGTCAAAAAAGAAGTCCAATGTTACACGACGACTTTATTGTATGAGGATCCACAGTTCAAAAGTTACTAGATCGCTTTCATGTAAACGAAATTATACGTCATGGCCGTGCACCAGAGGCGTTACTACCAGGAATTCAAAATCCTTTTTCTTCAAATTGAATGACTCCCGCTATCGCCACTCACACGATGTGTTTACATCGAAGCGGTAAGCGATGATAACCTAAAAATCAGTAGTCTTAAAGTTCTCGTAAGGGCGACACAATGGCGACTCTGTTTCTCGTGCGCGATAACCCCGGCAGGGCACGCACCCAGTGTGATTAAATTTAATTGATAATTAGAAACCTGCTCGTAAACAAATTGTCCGATAAATCTAGTGATACGACGGGGCTTCTTTCACTTTTTACCAGTCTTGTATATCGTCGTAAACCAATGACCCGCGACTTCCTTCTTAACCTCTCAATTATCGACACGTTCGTGTACGAACGACGACCGTGACGGTGCCGTGAGATTCCTTTCAGATGGTGTCACGTAAAAGACTCGTTTTCATAAACGTCAAATTAAATACAGCCGCGCTTCATAATTCAAGGAATAAAAAGGAACATCGAGGTGTCTGCAATTTTCGTAAGTCCCATAATTATTTTAATAAAGTAGCAATAGTTTTGTCGCTTGATTCGTCACGTGGGTCACGTAGCTCTGTGAAAGCGTATAGAAAAAATAACGTGTTTGTCCTCCAAAAATGCATATGGAAACATTTCGACGTTATAGACTAAGTGATTGCATAAATACTTATCGATTAGAATTATTAACAAAAGTGAAAAACGTCTAATCTTTTTGGTTGCTACTAGAGATAGGTTATGGATAGGCGGTATATACACCTGGGTGGTCCCCATATATTTTCCATAGGGTTCAAATCCGGAACAGTCCCCATGGTGAAGCTTGGAAATCTTTGAAATTCCTAGACTAGTTATTTACGGGCAACCAATTTAAAGGCTGGCACAATTCGTCTACAGGACTATTTTTCTCTCTCCCTCCCCCCTCCCCCCTCTCTCTCTCACTCTCTTTAGAAAACGGCTGGGACAGTTTTTAGCACGTGTCGAACTAACTGAACTGAACGAAACCACAGGGTAAGAGTCACGCTGTCAGAGACGACATGGGGTATTTTCCCAAAGGGGCAGATGTTTTTCGAAAAATAGGAAATCTAAATAATTACTCGTCGACTCAAGGCTTAACAGTGTGTCGAGTCTCTGTAACAAGCCGGTACAAAGGTTAATATAGATCCCTTTCGACTAAAGTCAAAGATCCTAAAATCGCATACACAACTGTGTACCATTGGACTATGAGATCAATTTGGATAAAAAAAAATTTGATCAACTATTACTATCTATTATATTAATTTTACCAGAATTTCGTACCATTAGAAATCCTCGTAAGGTGTCTCGCTGAAGGAACGACGGAAGACACATTCTCGATATCTCAAAAGCAACGTATCCTTTTACCGCCGACTTTCGATCGTCTTCGAAATCCTTAATAGTTCCATTCGTGCCACGCGAGATAAGACGAGAGCATTCGGGCGTCGGTAGCGTCGTAACGCCGAGTGAAGTGACGTATCGTAAAACGATGAAAGCCCTTCTGCTATTCCTTTCTTTCTTCCTTTCTTCCTTCCTTTCTCGTATACCGAAAAGATATAGAACACAAGTCAGACACGGAAGGAGGATCTAACCTAATGGACAAATCAATTTAAGTTAATTCCTTGTATCACAAGAAACAAAGCAATTTCTCATCTCACGTGCAGAGGGCACTTCAGTTTGATGAGCATTAAACAATTTTTGGTGGGGGGTCTGTTTGGTACGAGGTAAAAAGGAGGGGGCTCCTATGAAGTGGAGTGAACTTGTGCGAGTTTAAGTATTCGGGCTTGGGTTAGAAGTCGTCTAAGTGACGGAGAATGATTACGCTAATGACATCGTGTGGGGGGACCTTTAACAGGAGAGGTGCAGACTGGTACGACATTCGCGGCACGCAATTCTGACATCAACGACGACATCGGCAATGCTGCACACTAATGTTCTAAGAATATTGCCACTTTTATCGGATTTACCTTTATGGCATAGAATCGTACAGGTACTGCCTGGGTTTATTGCAATTCCTGACTGCCAGTCTGCCATCCGGCCTGACTTCTTGGCTGACTGGCATTGGTTGTATAGTGAGTTGAGTTACGACGATGACTTATTGTCCTCGTAACAAAACTGTATAGTGGGTTATATTCCCTATCTGTAGAGCGTGGAAAATGCTACGCAAGCTATAAGAGACAGACGTGAATCACGTGTGGATTTAGATAAGCGATTGATATATATGATAATGACGCTAAATGACTTATGCGCTATGTATTACGGATAATGGTATAACGCGTATCGTTTGATTGTAGGAGTTTAATCTTTTTTATTCATTGGCGATTACGTTTCTTAATGTGTACTCGTTAGTGTCGTCATTCTAATAAGAATGATAATGCTTTTTAAAAATTGTTAATGTTCCTTGCTTTCTACTTGTGTGATAAAATGGAAAAGAATAGTCATATGCTAGGTTGGCCGAGCGGTCTAAGGCGCCAGACTTAAGTTCTGGTTCCCGTATGGGAGCGTGGGTTCGAACCCCACACTTAGCAAACCTTTTTTTTTCATATTTTATTTGAAAACTATATTTTTCGTCATTTGTGTTAACTATCAACTAGTATGTAATCCATAAATTGAAAGATTCGTTAAAAAAAATTTTTTCTATGTTACACCATAAAGTACATAATACATCCACTTAAATTGAACAGGGCATAGCATGTTCTACGTTAGCTTGCAATTCTAGATTTGAAAAAGATGTCGCACGAAAATAGGCAAAGTCAATCTATTTTCAAGCTGGCACCGTGATTAACATACTATTTGGAATGACGGGGTCGCGCAGAAGTCACCACGCAATTACGAAATCCCGTAGCTGAGATAAATGGTGCTAGCTTTCCTAGCCAGTCGAGTTTCAGCGGAAAAGACTCTTGAAACTGATGGAGATGGTAATTGGCCCGAGTATAAATGACTTGATGAATAGTCATAGACAATTAGGGAAAGTCAGATAAACCTACGTTTCGAGCTGAACGTAGTCCCGTTCATTAATCCAACGATAACGTCAACAGACTAAACTACCCCGTAGCATCCACAAGGGACGTCTTTAGAATCGTAGCAATGAAAATTACATATAAGAACCATTGCACTTGTACTTACGCGCAAGCTAACAAAATGTTGAGAAAAAATGAGATACGAAATAAGAGCTGTTAGCTAAACGCCAATTAAGCCCATTAAGAAATTTATCAGGAAGAATGCCATGGTACACCGTACGAGTATAAGCATCCCCCAAAGTTTTATACCGTATTGGTATACGCAATGGGATTTCAATGCATGGCGTCCCATTGAAACGGCTGTCACAACAATTTCGCGAAAAAAGGCACAACAAAAGCCCCCGACACTTGTAACGTCATTGCGTCGCATCTGTTGTCATTCTCACGTTACCGCATATCTCAGCTTTCGTCATCCGAGACAGAAAGGAAAAAAATCACACGTACGTATTTCACGGGACAACCCTTGTAACGAACAAGACACAATGCAACCCTGTGCAACCCCTAAAGTTAAGGGGGTCTTCGTAACTCCACTCCTGGTAAAACCACGGTTAGCTAAGGGTCGTACTACGACGCAGGAGTAAAGCAGTGACGATACCTACCAAGGGATGATAGAGAGAGACAGAGGTAAAAGTGGGGTTGGAAAGTTTTTTAGGGTGCGTGTCCACGAATCACGTCGCCTTTCACTTTCGCGAATCAGCCGACAAATCGTGTCACGTCGTAAATTCGGTAACTCGATATTTCCCGTCCGCGAAAAACTGGAAAATCGTCTCGTGTTTCTCGGTGTGAAGAGCATCTTTTTTCTTTTCTTTTTACTTTTTATCTCTTTTTCTCACTTAACTTCCCCTTCGTCTTTTTTTCTTCTTCGCCCTCCTCCATCCCCCCAGATTCGTACTGAAATCGACATGAAGGTCCCAGCATCGTTCGGGCGACTCGAAGAAATCGTATTTGTAATGCTTAGGCGTGCGCAAGGGTGACGTGCCGTGAAATCGCGTTACCAGAAATCCCGAATACTAAATTCATTTCTTCTCTCAGCTATCGCCTCGCGTTACGTCACTCGGGACTTTTGTAAATACGATTTAATACGGGGTTGCTTGGTCTGGACTTTTGAAAATAAAACTAATCTAACGTCAAACCGTGGTGGCTTAAGACTACCTTAAGCGGCATTCACTTGCACGGGTCGATATTACGTAATTCGATGACAGAATTGAAACACGTTTACAATGATCAGACAATTTTGAGGTATTGTACTCGTCGGAAAAAATTAATCAACGAACGTCCAAAACCATAAATAACTATAAGCAATGGCGGACTAGCCGTACGTGGTCCGGACAATGGATGACAAATTGTGTGAAAGCAAAACAAACCAAAGTCTAGATTGAGCTGGCTGTGGATGCTTCGCTAGATTCGCTACTGTCATCAATATAGTTGCGTATAGGACTTAATCTCCTCGGACCGATGTCCGACAAGAAAAATGATCTTTTTCACGGATACGTCCATTTTGACCCTCTTACCATTAGAGACTTATCCCATTATTGTTAATTCCACTAGATATACTTCACGATCCTATTTATCCAAAGTGGTTGTAATTATCATCAATACAATTTTCTTTAGCTGATCGATCTTGAGTATTACGAAAATAAAGTCTGAAGGTCTCCTTTTATATATATGTATTTTCTCTTCTTTTATTCTACCCCATCACAATCTCGCCAAACACTTTTGTCGGGATAGTTCCGCTCTTGCGGAATTGCACGGGAAAATCCTTTTGTATTGCGAATCGGATCGGAGCTGCGTGAAAAAGTCTTAGGAACGTTGACGTGGCAATCGTAAATGTTTAATATCGTGATTAAAGGCGCTGGCGCCTCTCATTATTATTTCAGTCTGGAGGACATTTCGCCCGTTGCCTATACAGGTACTACTACCTACTCACCGTGGTCCTCCTCGTCATTTCTTTTCAATTCTCACTTTCTCCTGGCTTAAAAATCCTCATGAAAATTAGCCGCCTAAATATTTCAGGTCTCCTCCGGGTGCTGAGTCGAGTCGAAAAAGAAAAAACAAAAACCGTCTGCAGTTCGTATTATTGTTTCGCCACCCAATAGAAAGGCGTGATCCTTTCCATCTGATGAATTTTACCCTTTAGTTAATGTTTCTCCTTGCGTCACGTTTTTTCACTTCTTCTTCCTGTCTATCCCATTTCACGTTTCGTAGATACGAAAGATCGTTTTTTGATTCGAGAGAAAAAATATCCTCAAATCTCATCAGACTCCGCTGTATTATTTGCATCGGTATGAATGCTCGGAGGCAGAACGGAGAGCGAAGAATATTCGTAAATAAAATTTCACGAGGGTGACAAAATGGTCACACGCTCCAGTGCTGACCCTCTGGGGTCAAAGCGCGATATCTATGCGCTCTGATTTTTTTATGTTGTTTTCACATAGTTACATCCTTCAAACGGGATGAGAGAATAAAATAGATACGACTCTCCAGGACAGAATATTATAACGGTCCAGCGAGAAGGGAATCGCTGGAGGGACACTCTCGAAATACCACAGATTTTACTAGGTTTCATCACGTTTCGAAAGTGTCCAGCGTATTTCGAATTTTCATCCTAAATCCTAAATCTCTTGCAAACCGTTCTAGCTTCTGTAGATTTATCACGAAAATCTTCTATTAGCATACAGAACCTTTCGCTCTGTGAAATGTGCAAAATACGAACTGTCTCTCATCCCTTACGCGCTTATTTCACCCACCCGATTATTCCTCTTATACTTATTTTCATCGAGATACGTAGGTTGGTATATCATGACGATGGCAATTCAGAAGATATCATCTTTCTCATACGTTGACAAGGGGGGAATTCGCGTCTTTTTCTTTTTACTCTTTTTTTTTTCATCCACCTCCCTCAACTTTTCTCTCTTTCCCATCTCTCATCTCCCTTTTTCACTCCACGCGTTCTACCGACGATATGAAACTTTTGCATATGACGAATCGAAGACTATTACCATTCAATCTCTTTGCCAGGTTCATTTGCATCCCATCATCTCCCCTATTCCACTTTACATACGTTCATGGACGCGGTGTGTTATATGGGTTTGTCATGGCGTCGTATACAGATAACGTGTAATGTATAATGGGCGAGAGAGTTACCTTGTGAATTATTCGACGTATGTATTTTCATGCGATACTCGCCGAGAGGCTTGGAATAATCAAAAGTTAAAATAGTAACGATCTCTACTGATTATCAGTATCGGATCGCGCTTTACATACTACGAAGTAAATATAGGTATAGCCGTATGCTTCGGTCGCGAACGTTAACCGTTGTATGGGAAATTTGATTTTGCATGGAAAAAAGTATCTCGTTTTTGTCGATAAAAATTGGAGATGCCGGGGATCGAACCCGGGGCCTTTCACATGCAAAGCGAACGCTCTACCACTGAGCTACATCCCCTTGATGATGAATATTGTTTAACATCGTTACAGAAACTTGATATAACCTATTAAGGATTAATTTATGCTTTTAGTGATACAGTTTAGCATGGTATAGGATAAGTCATAAGATATGACGGTATTTTTTTTCGATACTATTAATCACGGCATCGTTACGTATAGAGGGTTTATTATTTTCCGTTAATTCAATTGGGAATCGATTAATTATTATATCGTTTAAGTTGTACAATCGGTTAAATTCATTAATTGAATTCAATCGATAATATTATGTTATATATAATTTCCTGAGTTCCGAGGGTCCCATGGTGTAATGGTTAGCACTCTGGACTCTGAATCCAGCGATCCGAGTTCAAATCTCGGTGGGACCTTGATTTTTGCATCGCATTTTGCGCACTGCGTCTATTCTCATCGCGCGATATTTATAGCTTTTCTTGGCATCTGTATGCCCGATGGCACAGACGTAATTCTCCGTCAATCGGAACCATCGACGAAGATTAATAACACCTTGTATTCGCACAATCGATTCAATGAATTATACATGTATTTTACGGAGTTGACACGTAGGATTACGTATTCAATAATAAAAAAAAAAGTATTTCTGACAGCGGTGGGATTCGAACCCACGCCCTTTCGGACTGGTGCCTAAAACCAGCGCCTTAGACCGCTCGGCCACGCTGCCTTCGAAATTGTCGTTCTAGAAACTATTTGAACAGCTCTTATCAAAAAATGATTAAATTATACCATCAAATGAGAACACATCGAATACCATAAACATCGCAATTATAAGTTGAACGCGATATCTAAACGCTGGCAATAATATCCTACCAATATATCTGCAGCGCACTTGCGAAAACAATTAAGCCGATGCGTTGCTTGTGAAATATTTTTAAGAATATTAAAATACGTAAAAAATATATAACATGAAATTACGCATCTGATAATATATATTCAGTATCTTGGATCGATATTCTATCCCCTAAAAGTATAATTGAAGTCGGGTGTAGCTGCAACGTCATTACGGAATCGCAGCGGCTTTTATTATCCCTTTGCGATTGCGTTGCGTAGCGATAAGATCACGATATAAAAATTCATGCTCATAACGCGACTCGTAGAGTTTTCTTATTCTTTTTTTCTTCCGTACTTCCTCTTATCAGTTCCCCAAGGGATGCACATAAAAAAGACGCCCGCACGCCGTGCGCCCGTAGACAGATCGATAAATTTACGTAAATATCCGGACCAGATATGAGTCTCGGATAGCGTCGGATTCAACGTTGGAAATAAAGATCCCCTCGTTACTTGAATGTGCGACGGGAAAAAGAAAAAAAAAGATGAAAGTAAGAGCAGAATAAAAGAGAGATAAATAAAAGTAAAAAGCCATTGGCGAATTTACGTGGCATTTGACTCACGTCGAGAGTAACAAAACTCTACAATTTCAACGTGGCTTCGGTATAGATACGTTACTACCTATTTGAAAGTAACACTTTGACTTTTTTTTACTTTTACGGATCCTTGAAAAAGAATTTATACAGTTAGTATCTACTTTTATTCAAGAGTACCAGATAACCATAACCTGAAAATCTGTCGGATCCCTCTTAACAGTATAATTCCGCCATGACAGTTTTGCACTTTTTTTTTAAAACTATTTTTATTATACGTATTACATAGGTACTGTATACTTTGTGTATGATAAAGCAACTTACTGAAAACTCGATTCTCAAAATACCTGTTTAGCATCACATTTAGCAGAATCACGCCACCACTTTAGCCTAATACTCGTTGGCTGTCGTCAGAATGATGGATCGTATCATCTGCCCATCGGCAACAGGGATGATTCCGATGACTTGCATCGACTGAATTACGCGCGCATATTGCATATCATAGAGAAAATCCATATACGGGTTCTACGAGTTCTGGGCATCATTACGAAATAAACTGCCTTAAGCCAATTGAGGATGATGGATTAATTGTTTTCGGCGACTCATCCCGCACGGAGTCATGAAAATACGAATGCAACGTCAAACAAAAGGGGGATGATTTGAAAATGGCAAAATACAATTGACAAGTGGTAATACGAATTATACGTGTATTTGTAGTGTTACAAAAATGTTAATTATAACGAAATTTTAATTTGCCAAAATGTCCGTGTCGTGCGTAACGCATTGACCGTTATCGAAAATTCTCAATGAGTATCGAGTATCGGTAATTATCGTTCCTGGACATATCGATAATGGCGTATCGTCGCAATAATCGTCAACGTACGCGCGCAATAATCATGACGTTTTATGACAATTGATGCAGCCGGGAAATATGCATCCTCTACCTCACTCTCTACGTAACGTGTACACGCCTATCTGCGAGACATTACTTGCTATGGATTTGACTAACAGTTCTATTGTCTATCGTGAATGTCGACGCGCCATTATCTACGTGATTAGTCAATATTTTGCAGCTGTTAACCTTTATCGTGTGGATACCGGGTGTATCGCGACGAAACGTATTCCGATTCGAGCATATATAAAATCGTTTCGTGAAATACGATAAACAATGACTCTTTGAAATATATAGCTGTGTATATCTATACAAGGATATATTGTATGGATGAAAACGAACGATTCACTATTGCAATTGAAATACGAAGCCTATTGTTAGGTTAGGTATAGGCATAGACGGTATATCGACTTTGACGTTAAGCTGTATCCGAAAATATTGTACGAGTATCGAATCACTCGAAGCTATGTAATTAGAGGTAATTTTCCGAGAGCAATTTGCCCCTGAAATTTAAAACCAAAAAAAAAATTCCGGTGTACTGGCCTGGCTACGTCCGACTACATCATCCAGCTAACCCTATTTCCTCCTCTAATTCCATTTTCGCGCACTCCCCGGCGATCGTATGTCGTGCGACTCGATTTTTCGGCAATTTCGCTAGGATGTGCGCGCCTCGCGCATGCTGGAGAATTTCAATTAGATTACCCCGGAAAAACACATTTCCCAACAGCCTCTGGCAATGACGAAGTTTTTGTCGTTTGGACCTAATAGCATCGCTATTTTCGAATAGCGCTTTTACGTCGATTGCGTATATAATCAATCAGCCAATACTCTATCATCTGTTGCTATACATTGAATTTTTGTCTGTTATTTTCTTTTATGAATACGTAAAAATTCGTAAATATAGATACACTCTTGAGGTGTCCTAGTTTCCCTGGTGAAATTACGTCGCGGTAATTTCAAGTATCGCGAGTACCTTTACACGATTCTAGGGGAAAAAAAGAGTCTAAGTAGAAAAAGATTGTAACCCTAGTAGGTCGGGAGGTTCTCGGGTTGACGATGCGGGAATCCCTAGAGAATCGACGCATGACGTAATGCCAAAGGAATGGCAGCAGCGACCCCTTTCCCGTTCCTGCTGGTCTCGCAACCCTCGCGCCACCTTGACGATGCCGCCGATGACGCCGATGCCAGGAACGCCTGGTTACTGGTGGTGGTTGGGTTCCTGATTTTCTCCCTCGGCGCATCAACGATAAATGCATTTATACTCAGAACTGCATCGCTTGCGTTGAACTCGCGTTACGGGATATGGGGACGTCGGACGTGTTACGTGCAGTTGGATGCAGTTTCGCTTTAAGTGGATTATAAACGCGATGCGATTCCGCGACTCCTTTATTACGCTGCAGTGAAGACGAATCTGCAGTAACGTGCATTTTTTTTTTAATTTACCCCATGACGATTATTGCCATATCCTTATTGTTTCGCTATAACCCTTTACCTTTTTTTTATTTATTCACGTATATATGTATATACGCGAACAACCCCTCTCGCATGGGCGCCATTTACCATTCAACGAAACTTATTGTCTTTTTCGAAACGAAGTTTCGTACAGGGGTGATTAACCAGTACGATCAGTGGATCCCGTAGGTTTTCGAAAAAAAAATCATCCCGTGTCCTGCGGCTATTTGTCAGCAGGTTACCGAGTAGTCGTTCGCTACGGGAAACTGAAAGGCTGCAGCGTACGGTCGATATGTTGTTTCACACTTGAGCGCTTCTATGGACACAAAAAAAAAGGAAAAAAGAAAAGAAAAAGCACCGGTAACCCCGTACGGCCAGGATGACCCCGTCGTCCGAAAATTAAATCGCGGAAACCCTTATAAAATCTCCGCGAATTTCGCTATTTTCTGGCTTCGCTAAAACGTAAACACGAGATCCCATGGGTGGTTGGTAGTTTAGTGGCTTCTGGAAAAAAATGATTCGACCGTTGGCCAATTGTTTGCAATGAACAAAGGTTCGTCAGGTAGTTTCTTTCTACCCCTCTTTTTTTTTTCATTTATTCAATTCTCTCGATTTCATTCTACGCCAATAATTTCAATGAAACTCTACACTCGCGGTTTCATATCCATTCGCCAAATATTTTTTAGTAACTTCGTTAATGAAAATCAAAAACTTTTTTTTACTTTATACGTTACCGTGGGGATACAAAAAAAAACAAACGAGTCTCACCGGTAGTTACACGTGAGGCTTCGATCGATGATCAATGTCAAAAGTAGAAAATCATAAGTCATCCATCGCAATTGCAATGTTATTATGCC
This sequence comes from Pachycephus smyrnensis, assembly GCA_030142225.1. Taxonomy (NCBI): domain Eukaryota; kingdom Metazoa; phylum Arthropoda; class Insecta; order Hymenoptera; family Cephidae; genus Pachycephus; species Pachycephus smyrnensis. The sequence continues at coordinate 248,377 of JARQST010000266.1, read as the reverse complement.
TCTATGTGGGCACTACGTGCCGAAGAATTACGAGGGTGGCTAAGTCCACCCCCCGTGGCGTGACTTATGCACCGCTTCATACTAATGAAGATCTATCGTCGACTGCAGAAACACTAATTCGCTGCAGTCAAACGACTCTCTTTGACAGCATTTTATTTCATGCACTTCTCCCTGCACAGCGAGTAGCATACCGAGTGCACTGTGAGTACCGATTGCCATTGAGAAATCAGTAATCACAACCGTGTTGACAAATGATTGTGGGTTCGATACGTCATGTAAAGACTTCGTGACTCCTGGTTATCGTAAAAGTCTATCTGACTCGGGTATACCGTGTGTATATATGCATATGGATATATGGCAAAATTAATCATACACGTCAAAGTGACTGTCTTTCTTTTTATACACGTGTACAACGTCTAACAAGACTGGTAGCCATATTGTAAATTTTTCCAAAATCCTTTTAGAGACAAAAGCAGGAGAGGAAGTAATAAAGCTCTCCTGACGATTGCCTTGGCGTTGTGTTAATCCTTAATTTTCCAGGACACTGCTCGCGAACGGGCATTGTTAGACAGGGGTGTATCCTTTGAGAATAACAATTAGCGATCTTAATCCTAAAGGCCTAAGGCGCTGTGGGCTACGGCCATGGCTACAGAGTATCCTATTATATTTTAGCACTCGAAACGCAGTCTCGTAAACATTCTTTTAATGCTTCCTGCGAGAGCAAAGAGTAGTAGCTGTATAATACAGGGAAAGAAAAGAGTGGGACGTTGCAATTAGGAAGTGTAATTACCAAGAGGTCCTTCGAATCCAACGGGATCCACTCCCCCCCCCCCCCCCCCCCATCTAGAATTTTCATCCGGCATATTTCATCCTTAGGATTTTTACAAGTAGCTACGTAGATATATAGGTTCAGGAAAAGCCGAGACGCGTTAACGAATAAGGGATGAGACCCTCGTAGAGCGTAATGAGAAGAAAAAGGCGGGCTTTTCAAATGTCTTATTGTATATGACTGATTCGTATTATTTGAATACAGCGATGTTAGAAATGGAAACGCGTCAATATTCAAATCACGTGATTCGATTGGCTACGCGTTACCGCTAAGCGCCATATTTATGCATTTGACGTCGCGGACAATAAATGGGATAAATCGTAACAGATAAAGACCTCCCGGCGAGTCTAAGTACCGTTTCTCGCAATTACGTTCCTTATCGGTTTCTTATCGAACGCGTTAAGTCACCCTTTATATGACGTTAATCCATTCATCACTTCGTCGTTTGAATATACCGTGGCGACACAATGGTGAAGGGTCACGTATTTTTCTTCGAGCCACAGCTCCTGCCGTGTGCCCGATACTTTCTCTGGTATTCGCTATCCGATAATCAATGCTACCAGGATACCAATACTGATCGAAATTGCGTATGATATTTCAATAGGTTGGTACCTAGATAGATTACAGCCAAGAATTCCTATACTAATTCCCGTATACCTGGAATATTTGTCTACGCGAAGCTTCTTACCTAGAAACCCAGTTTTAGTGGGAATAAATGCCTGCTGCCAACCCTTTTTTCTTTTCTTTCTCTTGCAAAATATCGGTTCTCGTAACTCGAGTGTTATTAGGTTGGTATTACGTATCGGCTAAAGGATTTTGGGGCTACTCTCCCTTCGCATAAGTATATATAGGTAAATACTACGTTACATACTGACAACCCTAAATTTTCATCCCAGAATCCATTTCCGTCGCGTGCTGCTTGTAAAATCGGCACGTCCGGTTGTCAAAGCGATGTCACCCAACGACGCGACATCACTTTTAAATTCGATCAATGGGTGAGACCAAGCGTAAAACACTTTTAGGGTTGAAAATTTTAAAGCCTACGCGCATCGGACACAAGCAAATCGCTGTTACAAGCGTAGAAAATAAAAAGGGGGTGAAATACTCATCGCGGTGGGAAACTCGTGGCCGATTGCCCCCCAGGAGGAAATTCATATAGTAGTACCACCCTTTGAATCTAACAGCGCGGATCTCTTTGACAACCGGAAACCGAAGGTATCGATCCCATCTCCACTTGGTTCCATATATGGATACGTGTTCCACGTATGCATATATATATATTTCCCTGAGAAATTTTGACTGCATGAAAAAATTTCGATTTTTCAAAGCCCCCGGGAAATCGTTTATATCGATAAGTTTATCCGACGCAAACAAAAACGTGGCAGCCGAGAGTCACAGCGACGAGAACATAGGCGGACGGACAGTGAGAGAGAAAGAGTAAAGGGTGTGAAAGAGAAAGCAGCGTTGTCTGGTAACTGTGGTGGCAACCTCGTGTAATTCACTTTAGGCCACCCTCTACCTACTACAACCTACTACCACCTCCAACCTAGTACATCGAGCATGTGCACAATGCAATCCTCGATAAATACCTATATGCATAGAGAGCGCATAGATGGCACCAGCTCGGACCCACAATGATCCGATTTTCAACCAATCAAGAGCGGTCTCGCGCTCAATTTACAATCAGCCTTGATTTTAACGAGTCGTTGTTCACCGCGAGTGCCTATCCTGACTATAGACGTCATAATGGGAAATATCCGTGGAATTGTGGATATGACGTCAACCATATTCATCCCTCGTATGAAAAGGCAAATCAACCCTTTTTTTCATACAAGCAATATAAAGATCATACTGAATCTGTCTCTCGTCTCTCTCGCCTCTCGGTTACATAACCTCCTCTTTAATTAGTAGGCGAAGAATGCCGAGCGTAATTCCGACGATGCTCGCAAGTGACATAGTGGCTACGAATTGCCGTGTAAATACGGGCATGCGTGCCTGCCTGCGTGAGTCCACTGAATTGCGTGTGGATCGCACTTTAATTTAGCAAAGTACCTTTATACCTGGGCTACACGTGACGATTCCGGAAGTACCTACCGTATGCACAGGGTGTTTCCTGTGCTGTGTGTACGTAAACGTGTCGCAAGGAAATACCGATATTTTGCGCAGGAGGGAACGTTATCGCGACTAATTTCATTTTCGCGGTGCGAACCGATCGGAGATTAGTTTTACGCCTCCATGACAGATTGGTTGAGTTAGTTGACCCTAGGTCAACCTAGAAGTACCGTAATATTACTAGTAACTAGGATGTGGGTAGACAGTGGGTTACTTTTGAATTTTTCTTATTTTTTTTTTAGTCATGTGAGATTAGATTAGCATCTGGTTCTAGACCCTTTGTGAGATTAGGTAGATCGATCACACATGCTGAACCAATTTCTCTGGTCAGCTGCTCATCAATACCGGTAATGGTTCCATCCCCACGTAGTACGTATATAAGCCCGGTACTCCTCTAATGGGCATATAATCGTTATACATATAGCGATAGGAACGTAGATACATACGCTTGTCCTTATATAGGTATGTAGCTACATGCCTCTGCGACATACGGTACCATTTACATATGCAGGCGCTGCACCAGCCGATGCGTGTCACTCGGATCCATGCAAATTTCAATATCCGACTTGAACCTGCGTCACTCGTCCCGTCCCGCCTCACTGACAATTATTGCTGGCATGTCAAGGTGAAATCCCTTCATTTTGACTTTTTTTTATTTCATTCACGTCAATGCCGAGTAACCCCGAAATCGCATGGATTTTCCATCCAGTGTTTCGTTTCCAACAGCTACTGCCTGCTGCATCTGTCACTCGCATAATGCATAACGTATCGTGTATACGTCGCTGGTGTTTGCATAATTCATGCACCCAGCCGCGTTATTACAACGGAAAGCGTGTCAGGAGAGGAGAAGTGGAGAGAAGAAAAAAATATATAGGAAATAGAGAAAAGTTGAAAAATTCATTTAAAAAAAAAGCAAATTTTTACCTATAAGGTCAACGTTATACGCTCGCGATACGGCTGGGGTCAAAGGTCGGCACGGAATCGACATTTTTCACGAATTCTCAAGCACCACTCGAAAGACTCGCTATCGGGCAAAGAGACTCGTTTCGGTACTTGCTCATGTAAAAGTATTTGCCTGCGAACGAGAGTCGCGTAAATATTCAAACAATTTGCATCTTTCCCCTCCGGCCCGTGCGCCAGTACCATTTCCAAGATGGATGCCGCCACTTTGCGAGATATACGTTGAAAGTTTTAGTGCCCACTAAATTTCAACTAGCCCAGTAAATATTCCTGCGCTCACGAAATAAGAGGAATACGACACTTGTTGCTGCCGTGAATAAGGAACTCCCGGTACGATCGAACCGCAAGGAAGTTTCTTGAAAATGACCGAGCCAATATCCACCCTGTTACGATTAGACAATGAAAATCTCAATCGCACCGTATAAACATATCTATATTTACACTCGACTCCTAGAGAATATCGTATAGACCAATCTTGTTAGAATGGCTGCAATCAGCATCGACTGATCTTTATTTTGATGTTTCCCGATAAATTCACCATAGAATCCCAGCACAAACGAGACAATGGAGCGCGTAGAGCTTCGTTACAGTGGGTGTGATTGTCGTCCCATCAAAGTGGACAGTTTACAGATGGATTGGAGGCTGGATGATGTGTGTGGCAGTGCTTTCACGTATAGGGAGATATAGATACAGTGATAGCAGGGAGAAACGGGAGACTACCGTTCCCTATAAGCGCGAGCTATTACTCAGGTGTAATTGCGTTCGGGCGAATACACGCGCCCCTATAAAAATCTGCCATACCGACCGAGCAAAACGTATATACACACTTACCTGTACATCCATACGAGTGCTGAACGCCGCACGATGCAATACTGCAACGGGCAGGCTGGCATTTGCCAGTTTCCAAGCACCCCCATACCATCCCCAATTCAATTCAATGCCACTCAATCAGTCAATGTAACACGTATGTACGCATATACCTACCGGCTGTAATGAAACTCCGCTCTATCCTCTGGTTGTTCTGGTGTTAAGTGCACGTCGTTCACTCTGTTGTGCAGTCGAGTTTTGACGTATTATCAAAATAAAGTATCGCATTCTACCCCGTCGTCGTACATGTTTAATTGATAAAGCAATTCAAATGATATACCCCCCTCCCCCCAAAAAACTTTTTATTTGTTCTATTGTATATATTTTTTTGACTCTTCCGAAAAATCAACTCTGGGTTCAGAAGTTCCATAGTTCATCTTATTGTTCAGGTCCGTTGTTCTACGTTTGCCTCAGTCGTATACCACAGTCTTTGTTTTTGTCGACTGCCAGGACAAATACGAGATCATGATCCGTGGCGAATTCATAATCTCCGCGAATGACTTAACTAAACGCACCCGCAAACCAGATACGGGCCGTAGCGAATTCACCCTCCTCTCAGAACCCGCCGTTATTTTCCCATCTATATGCCCTGGCTCGTGCAATCTATTCCAGTGGGTACGAAACACTCGAAATCATATCGGAACCTCTCTATGCTTCGCTGGACCACGTCCATGGAAGTTTACATACGAATGTCCCTCGTTGGATGCTGAAAGTGACGTTTCGCGTTACCGTTTCGTAACTCTTGGACCGTTGCTATTGGTACACTGTAGAGATACTGTGAATTCACTTGGTTCATCCCCATGTTAGTTTCTATACTGTCTGCTAAAGTAATATATCGTGGTATGGGGACGGAAGGGTCACCCTGTGATTGTCAATTTTTCTACAGGTCTTCCTCTCTCGGCAACTACAAGATCATTATGGTCAACCAAAATGATGAATCGAATTTTCAACCCTCTTTTTCACGCGCATCACCACCATTGTACGAAAGACAGAAGGAAGGGAAGGGATGACTTAGTTTACTGTTATTTCTATGCTAATTGGCACAATTAGCATAGCGGTTGTAGTATAGTTGTGCATTTTGCTAAGGGATGAAAAGGGACACGTCGAACGTCCGTTTTGTCGTAAATTCGTCGATACTCCTTGACGGATATGGGTGCTCCCTCTGTGTATGGTCGTACCAGTCGTCCCCAATTCGCATCTAGATTAACACAAAAGGAAGAGTCAATATCGTAAACAATTTCGTTACAATGGACCGCAGGGTAGAAGGCACAATGACGAATAAATTCATCGATATACGCACATGGAGAGAGGGTAAGAGAGGAAGGTATGTATATGATATTTGGGCAGCGGCCAAACATTTCGTCGATATCATAAACCACTGTTTCCGGGGTGAAATTTCTTTGAAAAGGCACCCAGGGTGACATAACGAGTTCGACCGCGTCGTAAATTCGTCGATATGTAAAGCAGGTTCGTACGCTTTTTTACCGTTTTTCTAAACTTTTTTTTTCGCTCTTCATTTTCCTTCTCAGCTTCTTCTCACCCCTTATTGTTCTCGTATCCTTCTTCGTTCGTTCTCCCGACCGCATAAATCCGTCGATACAATAACCTGGGACTTTCCGTACGTGGGCCCTACTCATATCCACTGTCCCCACGTAGTAGCGACACTCGGTCAATTGTGGCGAGTTTACATTGTAGTGGCCGGAAATTCGCTCGTTGTAATGCGCTACTATGAATCTTATATCATATATCATGTGAGGATACCTGAACGTGTTACGTGCATGTACGTTCATTAGCATAGGAACTGTGAGAATGATACACAAAACCTTTTTTTTTTTGAAAACGTGACGCACCCTTTCTTGAAGTCTCGTCGAATTTGTTCGTCACATCAAGGACTTGGTACAATGGGAGTTCCATTTGGTCTGGATGCTGTGGATAATTTATTTCGGGACACTTCAGCATGAATGACAAAAAAAAATAAAAATAATAAATGAAAATTAACTAAATATTTTTTGAAAATTTAAATAATTTTTTGTCAATGTGATAATTTACCGTGTTAATGCTTTAGGAGGTAGAGGATATCTATATGCATCACTGATTGGTGTACGTGGTTTGGACCTTCATTGCGGGTTACTATAGTCATAGGGAAAATTGCATTTATATTTTAGCTTTATACCGTGATTATGGTTAACTTAAACTTTAAACTGGCGTATCATCGAGGATAATGTCGGATAAAAGTGCGAGACGATCTTCGGGGTGTACGCCGCAATGGCGTATGCAAAATCCCTGCGATATTACGTGAATTTTACGATCCAAGACTTAGTTTGCATATCAATAGGATATTCGCCCTTATCCAGGGGTAACTGTTGCCCGCATTTTTTTTTGTTAGAAGAATGACACAGCTTTAATAATTGGATCACATGAACTTCGATCGGAGTCACGTGCCCTAGATTGTCATTTTAGTAAAACAGTAAATCCCATCGATCATCACAAATATCCATGGTACAGGGAAAAAAGGAGCCAAAAACTTTTACGTATATCTGCGAAAATTGAATTCTCAAGTTTGAAGACAGAAAAAGAAAGTATGAAATTTTATCGATAAACTTTTCCCGTTACGCGTCAAGAAGCTCGAAAGAATATTCTATTTAATAAAGTCCTAATATAAATATCGAAGATTAATCGAGGCATAATGCGCTCGTTAGGGGATGATAAACTACCCTTGAACCGATAAGAGCCAAGTCACTGTCCATCAATATTACCTACGAACACCCTCAACCCTCGAGACTCAAGACTCGAACATTCACTTATCCTATCGAAAGTAAGTACTCACCCTCTTGGCAGGAAGTGAATATCAACCCTCTTAAGAAAAATAATAAAGTAACCCCCCCGATAATTATATCCGCTATTTCATCTTGATAATAAGAAAACAAGAATTATAAAAATCACCTTTTCAACCCTCCAAAAATTACCTACACCTTTCCCCCTCCCCCATCCCTTTCATTTATCTCAACCGTATCAAATACTTGAACCACCTTTTTTTTCATCGTCACGCTCACGTGAACGTCTCTCGTTGCGTCTTCCGCGCGCTTTATTTCGATTTGTACTTACTCTTGCCATTTCCGGCATACGTCCCGACGCTCGTACTTCCTCCCATGCTTGGGATTATACTTCTGGCTGTTATACCCCTGACGATTACGCCACCCCTTACTTCAAGACTTGGCCGGAGAAGACATAAGCCATAACCGTAACGTAACGCAGAAGGTCGCTTTAGTTCGGACGAGCACAAATCTCCCGTAATGACAGATAGATGTCGAGCAACCCCTCTATAGCAGGGTTTCAACTCGGTAAGAAAATGTCAAGGGGTTGGTCCTCGGGGAAATGCTTTCCTCAAAAATGTCCTTTTGTCAAAATTCACAAAGGGTCACGTGTATACGGATAACCAAGCAGCGAATGGAGTTGTAATTTTTTTTTCTTAACAGTAAATAAAATTAATCGAAAAGCGTCAATGAAATTAATTAAAATAATAGTGGAGTGTTAATAAAACCATACGTGGCGTATTCAGATTGAAAAAAAGAAGGGGAACGTAGAATTTATTCATTCGCGTAAATCCATAGTGTTCGTGCTCTCGATATTATATCTACCTGACTGCATGGAATAACGAAATTTTATCGTCTGCACCTGACACATTTACCGCTCTAAAGGATCGCACAGTTAAACGGAAATATTGCAATTCGAGTCTGGAACGAAATTCGCGACGACATGTCGTAATTCATACAGCGAATAGCATATAGGTACATACGTTACGTATATAAGTGCCAACTATGAAAGTTCCAGACACGAGGTCGATTGGCAGTGGCGATTTTGCACGCTTACTTTTTTTTTCTATAGCCTCTACCCTTTTTTCTCTCTGATTCCCTTCAAACTCCCCGTAGAACGAACCCCTACACCGTGTCCACACCCGCCAACGCAGATTGACCATTTGACCATTAATTCCAATCACACAGCCCGCTAACTTTTAATTACCAATAAAAATGCCCGAGCGATGCCTGATGAGGGAAAAATTACCAGGCAAACGTGCGCCCGAGCGTCGTGCTGCAGATCGATTTCTTCTGTAGCCAAAGGGGGAGCCTAGAGAGAAAAAAGGGCAAAAAGAAAGAAAATAATAAAAAAAAGGAAGCTAAATAACGAAGCGACTCTGATCGTGACAATGAAACTCCCGTTAGATTGACTGTACGTCAACCATGTACGGTAGCGAATCTCCGACGAATGGCCGACGTTCAGGACGGAAATGAGGAAAGCGAAAAAACGTGTCTAAGTTCGCCCCACTAGGCGACCTAAGTGTCAGCCATGGTGTTGACTGAGCAATTGAATAAAGTGGAGGCGTCAATATGTGACGACAGTCGGATATGGCCGAAGGAAAAATGGAGACCAGCGTTCACCCTCGTTACTTCTTGGGATGGAAGATAGAGTCGGGAAAATCCAGTAGTTTTCGCCTGTCTTACTGTCTGCTTACTGTTCTCCTTTTTTTTTTCCTTTACTTTCTTTTTCTCTTCCTCCCTACGAACCCCAACCTCCTTCAAGGGTTTGTCGCGGTCGTTACCAGTAACGCGACTCACCATGCGAAACTTATCCGTTTACTGAAATGCTCTTGTGCGTAGATATGTATTTGAGTATATACATATACTATATGCACATAACGTACATGCTTATATGAGCACCAGGAAAGTGAACGCCAGTAGGTACGTTTCCGTTGGTGTTCGCTAATTTTCAGTTTCACGAGCAGCCGACGTTTCACCAGGCGGATTTTCTATCGCAAGCCAGGAAACTTGCACAGCCGTTGAGCCTGGGGTTAATTATAATTATACCGGAGTTAATTGTGCCGCGCAGAAAAGCCGTTTGCCGTACTTACGATACAGAGAGAACCCCAGCGAGGAGGGGAAAGCGTAAATAATCGCGACTGAATCCTGTGTGTCGTTGCGCTTTTAATACGACTCCCATGTAGCCAGTATCGATGACAATAAATCATTTTCTAACGTCATTTAGCATGATTGAAATACCAGTTGAATAGGCTGAATTTTTATTATCGTGCATGCATTGATTCCACTTACCTGTTTCGCGTATAAGCTGCATTTTACATTGCCCATGTGCACGTCACAGAGACCTAACCTCACTTTTATTGAAAAGTATGCACTGCTGGATTTTCATGATAATATTCTAGAATGGATCGACGTTTTCTTCGGTTTAAGGGTAGAAAGAGAAAAGGGCTTCAGAGTTATTTCAATAAACCGTACGGGATGGGACCTCATGGGGGTGGAATCTTTTTTCGTGAACGCCGTAGGGTGATGGGACTTCGATAGGAAGGGGGTGCTAGCAGCAGCGGGATAGATGAAGAGAATAGAAGAGTGCAGACCAGCTATGATGGAGCCGTCAGTATATCGTGATCCACGCATCATCAACATTGACGACCTCCGTCCGCTTTCAGCCCATCCAGCCCTCGCCCATTGCGCCAGTTTACGAGCCGGAGGGGTCGCTTCCTTCTTCCAGGCTCCGTGAAATATTTTGGGCAACCTGTGACGTCACCACCTAATTTTCTTCACGCCTTGTTGCCCGATGCCAATGTACCGTTTTACGATTGCGAACCTCCGTCGAGAATCGCTAATTAATAATTTGCCTTCTACGTAACGCCGTCGTACAACACGTGCATTAAAACACCCCCTGCTGTGGTTACGCCATTTATACCCCTCTGCGACAATAGGTTGTCACGATGTGAAACCAAGAAAATCACTGGTTGGTACGCGGTTAGAAACGCAACAGAACGCCTCCTCCGTGCGTGACTTCTTCGTGCGCGCTCGCGAGAAAATACGTGCGAGATCGCGGCAAGCCGCAAAATGCGGGTTATTTCATTGAGATTAATAATTCATCGGACAATTAGAGCTCCGCAGGTGGTCGGTATAAAATGCACCGAGGCATATGTTTGCCTGGTGAATCATAGAGAAATTAGCATAGCTAACGCACACGGAGCACATTAGCATATTCGTGTCGATAGGCATATACGGATCTCACATGTTGCGTTAAGGCCAACTCGACCCTTCAGGAAACGGAAAACGCCTCGTCGAAATTCGTGTCGATAAGCGTGTCGAGAGTCACACGTGTCACCCTATAAGAAAATGGCAATTTGCAACGTAACTCTGCGTGATTGAAAAGAAATTATCGGTATGAAATTGCCAATCATAAGTATTACGATAATAGAGTATGATTTGACAGATTTTTCTAAAATTTAATTAAGAACGATTACTACATGCGAATTCATCGGATTTATAGTAATCCCCGTAAGTCGACCACATGGAAATTGTCGAGCGTAGAAACGATTTAATTAGCAAATTCCGAGTATTGGCACGTTAGCGCGTTGTCCGTTGACGATTCGAATCCCGCGGGGCATATACGTCCTGCGGACGTATACGTATGCGTAGAGATGCACCAGATAGCTCGTGCCCCGTACAGTCACTGGATTCCCCTTCGACAATGCAATAGCATAGAGTATTACAGGGGAACCTCGACTACTACGTGCATTCGGGCTGCATTTCGGTAGTGAACGCGGGCGTGGACTCCATCGGCGAGTGCATGCGTAATTAATGAAACCAATAAAGCCGGTCGTACTCGGAAATTCGTTAAATTTAATTGGACGCGAGTAATCCTCGCGAGTGGCAGGAGATGGCACGAACGTAAACAACACGGAACACCTAGGTAGGCAACAGGAAAGTTTTAGAAAATCTTCAGAAAATCGGACGAGTGCACTGGCGAGAGCTTTGCAATGGATGACAACGTTAGGTTATGTGAGGTTACGTTACGTTAAGCCGTTTGAAAATGCTGGGAAATGTCTACCGGGAGATACAAACGATACTTCCCATTTGTGGAAAGCGGACGACGTGGGACATTCCACTCGACACTGAAATATTGCATTTCCAACTAAATCCGGGCGAATCTAATTTTACGGGAGCCCATGTGCATTAGTGGATTAATGCACTCTATTCCTGGTGGACCGAGTGATGAGATATATTTGCATGGCATTATACTCTTGCTAACCCTTCCACGGACAGGCAGCCTTTGGTTCCTCTCGCTACCTCTAATTACACGGAGCCCGCGTCACTATAGGCCCTCTTGTACAGGTGATAATTATATTACTATCCTATCAGCGTTATTGCCATTCCTCGAGCTGTCTCGTAGTCACGTCGTTTGAAGTGCTCAGTATACCACTAACGATCGATGCCCTTAGGATGCTCGATGCTTACCTGCTTGTCTATCTGTGCCTACCTAACCTACAATTGGATGCTGCAGAATCCATGCTGAGAGGTTAGGTTAAAGTAGTATGGTAGAGTTATGCTTCAAAATTAACCCTATATTTTTGTATGCTTAATAGAAAGAACTCAATCTCCGGCATCTATTGACCAAAAGAAAATTTTTTTTACCGTCTAGTTTAAAAGATATTAATCTTTAAAGTTGGGCGAAATTAAGGTAAGGGGGAAAGCTTGCATTTGGGCCGGAAGTCCTTCTTTTTTGCAAAAGTTAGCTAGTTAATCTGCAGATAAAAATATATTGACGGAAAGCTTGGTATCTGAAGCTTCTACTGTAAAAAGATGAACACTATTTACCGTACAGTTATGGAGAAATTAATGTTCGAAAGTAGTTATGTGGCGTCTGTCTCTGTTCCATTGTGATGCTCTCTGTTTAGCCCTGGTCGCTAGGGAAAACATGGCGGCGCAAAAATGCGCGCCCGATTCGAACGCTTCGTTTGAAAATATCGCCACCAGTTTTAATCTGCACTACACGTGATTTTTTAATAAAACGTCCACCAGCGTGTAGTTGAGACATCTTTGGTTATATCGGTTATATTTGGTTATATTATGTCAAGAGGCGTCAAGAGTAATATTGACACAAGTAACCACGTGCTATCTAGCAGGTTGTACCAACCGTGAAAACGTATGTTTAGTTGGTACAATTAAGTGCTAAACAAACGTCGTCTCATATTAAATGTTGGGGAGCACTATAATTAACTTACGAGAACAATTATCATTTACTAGTATTGAATAAATGTTGAAAAATATTATACAATCTTTTTTTATATTTGTTTGTGTAATTTGACAAGTTATATGTAGATGTTCGTTTGACTTCAGCCAAACTCTACCATACTACCTTAACTTCTCAGTACCGAATCTCATCGTCCTGGCATGAATTTTCAAGTGAATTTCTACGACGTTACTGGTACTGCTGAGAGAAAATCACACTCAACTACCCCTCCATGTTTATTGGAGTATGAAAGAATAAAAAAAAATCAAAGAAAGAACGAGATCCAATCGGTGACTATTGCGCGAATTCAAGTAACATTGCTCGACCATTAAATACATGTATAAATACTGTCCGCCATTCTTACGCGACCCTCGCACGTTCCACACGCGATATGCAAATCCTCAGATAAGTGCATCAAGCCTGATCACACGCCTCTGTAAATCACACAGTGCGGGCATTTTCTAATGAGATTTTTTTATAATTAAAGGATAAGGACGGCCGTTAGGTATCTTAACGCTGCCACTATATTATCAGTTTAATTCAACAAGAGTCACTCGAAGCGGAAGCCGATATCTGTGTTATTAGTATATTACTAGTGGCCAGAGCTTGTTCTTTAAAATACAGTATTTTGACAAGAGATTTCACTGTTTGGCTAAGCAGATAACTTGAAAGAATTACGTGAATTCTGCTCTCTAAGTTATTACAGAAATTCAATGTTTCCTGGTGGCTTTGCATCTTCGTCCTTCCTGAATTGCTTGATGCATTAATCTTCGGATTTTGGCTTCATATATATGAACCTACACGTAATATATCTGCGACTAATTAATCGAACAAGTAGCCAGTGTATACGACTAATGGGCCAAGCGCCAAACGCTGTTCCTGAAGTAATCGAATTTCCACTAGATCCTGTAACCTATGCACTGCACATGTACGTATGAATGGATCAGCGTTGCATAATGCTCGGTCCTGTGATCAAATAACTCAATCCTCTCAACGTACGGGTTCAACGTGCCAGGGTAGAAAATGAATTCGAGGCAGGTAAACATTTTTATTGTCTCATTATTAGAGGTTAGTACTTTAAAATAGTAGGAGGATATGGAGTTAGGTTAGTTTTTTTTTATCTAGAGTATAACCCGTTCCGACGTATTGTTCGAAGCCCCTGGAATACAATGGTGAATTTCGTGAGCCAGCAATTACGCGGTTCTCTTACCGAGATTATTGGAAAACTCGTAAACTTTTTTAATTTCTAGGGATGAAGTGTGATCCGAGGGCTTCTCTTCAACAAAATACGTCGTTCCATGTAGATAATGCTGCTCGATTGGTCAACAACGAGGGATTTTCACGTGTGTTTTCAGTAAAACGTGATTGAAGCGTATTTCGCGACTACGTTGGATACGTGAAGATAATATTCAAGCTATTGAAGGGACAACTACAAGAGTTATCGCCCGATGGTAAGTCAGATCAAGATTTATTCGAGATTCTAGAATCCCGTCTGAAATTTATCGACGTGAATCTCCTCACAAGTGGTTTTAACGATATTGCCTACTGAGTTTTCAGCAGCTGGATAAATTCATACTTTAACACAGCTTATTGTATTGTCTTGAAGCAAAACAATTAGACATTACTCTAATTGCTTTGACAATGGAGGCATTAATATTCATGAGATGCAGTAGTTTGGTTGTTATAGTCATACTTTGAATCAAGTGCGATGGTGGTGTAATGGTCAGCATAGTTGCCTTCCAAGCAGTTGATCCGGGTTCGATTCCCGGCCATCGCACATTACTTTTGCAAACTAAAACAAAGCAAACACAAATGCTGACACCAAAAGAAATTTTCCGGTACCGGGAATCGAACCCGAGCCTCCTGGGTGAGAGCCAGGTATCCTAGCCACTAGACCATACCGGATAAGTTGAAAGGCTTACCGCATAGGCTATATATGAATCTAAAAATTAGCATAAACATTTATTTTTAAGTATTATAGTCATTCCCAAAAGAGTCGCTAATATGTATGTAAATTTATTCAACATCAAGTCAATAGATATATCATTTCCTAGGACATTTTTGCTTGCGGACTAAATTTTGTTTGTCCAGATCCGATGAACTGCCGTGAACTCAGGCGGACATGTATTCTACCGTCTTCCAGGACAGTGTATAGGACACCAGCCATTGCCACTGTATAACATGAATCTCAGTAGTGCACAGGGCTGTCAGACGCTGTGCACGGTTAAACTGTAGTGGCGTGGGTAGCTTAGTAGTATTTGTTCGAAATTCGAACGTATAGTCGAACCTCCCGTTCTCTGACTAATCGCAAGGATAATGAATCTGATGCTCACTCCAATACACCTGTAGAATCGCATTCGGTTATCTGATGGTTCTAGCAGGTTCTAACAGTTGATTAGTGTACTTGGCGTGCTACGATATTGAAGTTGCAAACAAAACGCATAAAAGAAAAGTTGATTTCCAAACAAAGAAAAGTGTTTGAATGCGAGGACAATTGCAGAATACGGTGAGTTATGATTAAATATCATGAGTAATATGTAGTATACGTCTTTTAGAAGCATTTGAGTGACTTTATGATTATCTGTCACTTTATGCACTGAATGTAATTGGAATCCAGAAAGCCTTTATTGTTGAAAATTTCAAATTATTCAAAGAACATTATTCGTTAGAATCTTATCATCAATTATATATTACTGAAATTTTACCTTTTTTGTGAATTATGAGCATATCTATTTGCTTAGTTTTATTTATTTTAAACTGCATATATAATTTTACAACAATAGATATTTATGTATTTTCCATTGTCCACTATGGTATCTAAAGCTTTTTATAATTTGATTCAAAGTTTATATTTCTTGAAAGCATCTACATATATTTGAATTGCAAATATATAGGTTTCTTTTACTGTACTTAAAGTACTTATAGATATGAATTTTCTTATATCAGGCAGTAATTGTACAGGTCAAGGGGTTAGACTCATTATTTAATTGATACTTTAATTATACCAATATAGATTTATGTTTTCTTACAGCAATATTATTAATAATGACCTGAAAGTATCTAAGAAAAAATGGAGGAGAATATATATTCAAATATCCTTTTAAAATTATCAAAGGATATAGTAAATGACCTTGATGTACATAATGGAGTCATTGATTCCTTGAAGTCAAAACATATTTTAAATGCTCAAGAGGTTGAAAGAATTAAGTCTGGAGGTAGTAAGCAGGAGCAGGCATTGATCTTATTAAACATATTGCCTCGGTAAGGACAAACATGAAACATATTTTTTTACTTTGCTTTAGTATTTCATATATATACATATATATATGCATGAAATCACTCATAACAAAAAAATCAATTATAAACTAATAGAGAACACTATGTAACCCATAATTATTTTAGCAGCACTCCTCATGCTTTTTATGCATTTCGAGATGCTTTACAACATCATTATGGATGGCTGAGCTATAGCATCGACAGTCTGTTATTAGAACATCATAAAACATCACAAAGTGATACACACCATAACTCAGAATCAGCTACGGTGCCACCAATTTCACCATTTACAGTTACCAGGGAACAAGAGGTTCGATGTAAAGAATATCAGATGTTACTCATGAGTCATCCATTGTCTGTATCACGCATGGATGTACTATAGAATTGATTGATAAGATAAAAAAATATATAATACCAGAGGAACAGGTGTATAACTAGAGAATGAAACTTCTACCGAAAGAAGGAATAATCAGATGTTTAATAATCACAAAAAATCATATTTTGTTATGCCACCAGTACTTTTATTTTGCTTAGTCTACAACGTTTTGTCTAAATGTATATTGGTAAACTCTACCATTTTTACACAAATCTTATGTATGTCTTCACTCCAAAATAACTTAACTTTTAATTAATTAATTAAAAGTTAAATTAACTAATCACAAGCTTGAATGTTGCATCATATAAATTTTCAATGGTTTTTAAATGTTAAGTAAAACTGATGGAACTAACTATGTTATTTATATTTTTTATGCTTACTTCTGGGATGGTATTTATCGTAAGTATATTTAATAATCGATAATAATTTTATATTATTTATCGTTTGTGTGCTATTACATATTCATTACATCAAGTATTTAACATCGGATAGTGGATTACTCACGTGTGACAGTATGCTAATGATTATAATGATAAGAATGCAATAAGTACATTAAACTCAACAGTAATGTAAAACTATTGACATAAACTTTTCCAGATGCTAAAGTTACAAAACGAATTGAAAAAAATAGAGCCAATGGGCTATATCGTATTACACGGGATGAAAGGATTTGGAAAATCATCTCTAATTGCCAATACTCTTCAAGATACCAAATTAGTGGAGACCTTGTTCAATGTAACTAACAATCTTCATACTATTCATTATTAGTTCATAATTTAGGGAGTGTAAAGAAATTAAAAAATAATATTTCGTTACAGAATGAATTATATTGGATTAAATTCGGATATGAACGTTCCACTGACGAAGAAATACTAACGCAATTAAGCTTTTTGTATGAACAAATTCCTAAATCGGAAACTGCTTCCGATTCTTTAAAGTCAGAATGCCATTATTTCATACAATATCTTAAAAAGTATTTCAGAAGTAAAAATCATCGCAATGCTTTATTAATTTTGGATGATGTTTGTAAAAAAGAATTTATTGATGCTTTTGATTTTGGCTGTAAAACCTTAGTGCTCACTGCAGATAAAGATGTTCTTGAAGGAAAACGTTATTCTCGTATAGAGGTACATTACTTGACAAGTTCATCAGTTCATCGTTTATAACCCATGTATTTGCTCATAGATATACATACAATTATTTTATAGATGAATGATGGATTTACTGAAGAGGAAACTTTGGGTCTTTTTGCTAAAGTACTTGACACTACAGTACAGAAGCTTCCAGTAGAAGCAAATAAAATTCATGAAGAGTGCAAAGGCATGCCTTTACTTATAGCTATGTTATCTGCACAATTTGAAGAATTTAAAGATGATTTAAACAATAGCCCGGCTAGATGGAGATATTATCTCCGTTTATTGCGACAAAAGGATTCATCAAACGAGTAATTATATAATTGAATGCCGATTAAGATTGTAATTGCTAATTTTACTAATGCATAACATTTTAACTATTACAGGGTCATCAAAATGTTCTTGAAGAAACAGAAGAATATATTTGACATGTGCATTAATAAGCTACAGGACCAAGTAAAAGAGTATTATAAGCAATTAGCAATTTTCAGTGAAGATGTTAATATAATGCCTCAGGTAATTTTATAAAAAAAATGTTAACTCGCAGTCTAAATTAAATGAAAAATGAAAAATTTTATTTCATTCTAATTCAACAGACTCTTGCAATTCTTTGGAATTGTAACCGATTCGCAGTGGACGAGATAATGATGGCACTTAGCAATAAATCCCTTGCAGTTAGAAGTTGGAATTCCAACTTTAAGTGTTATGTGTATGGGGTGCATGACTTATTACTTTGTCACCTGCGGAACAACTTTTCAACACCTCAGGAACTGAAAAACATGCATCGATCGTTTATTGAAAAGTATCGCACAATGTGTCGTGGTGATTATTCAAAATTGCCAAAGGACAACTACAGTCTTTCATACATTGGTCATCATTTAGAATTGGCTGAACTGTATGACGTATTTCCAAAATTATACTTGGACCTCGACTTTATTCAAGCTAAAATAGATCAAGCGGGTCTAAGCGACACATTGATAGATTTGAAAAGGTACAGAAAGTACATAACGAGCAATGGCAACGAAGAATTAGAAGAAAAGATCACCGATTTAGAAAAGTTTTTAAACGAACAAGCTTACGTACTGGCAGCATCCAGACGTAAAGGATCTCTGGATATAATTCAAACTGCCTTGAACCATCCTTACCAAGGATTCATAACAACAGAGGCTCAGAAGCTGGCCGATCAACGAACAGAAAAGTTATATCTCTCAAATACCAAACGGAAATACATTATATGGGCACGTGACAGTACAGGACCTCTGTCATTGAATCATGAGTTTTACGTTGAGATATCAACAATCAGCTTCACTGACGATCCAAATAAAATTTTACTCGGCAATAACTTAGGCGAAGTTATTCTATTTGATCTTGAGAGCCGCAATCAGAGAATATTTTCTGGATTTGGCAGCAGGGAGTCTATTAAAAATATAATTGTCTCAGACACAGATGTATTTCTTGCCATAAGCGACAGTGGTACTTTAAAATTATTTAATCTGGCCAAAGACGAGTATGTGATGACTCCAGATGAAAATTTTATAGAGCCACTGAGTCCTAGACAGAAACAGGTCGACTGGACCCCCATGTTCATGCCAAAGCCTTCGCGAGATAACAGCACTATGACGTTTTACATTCCCAATGAAAAAATAATGGATGCTGTGTTCCTGCACGATGACAAGTATGTTGCAGCGTGTACTGATAAAGGAACCATCAGAGTGTGGAATTATAGCGGAGATATTGTATCTGAATGTAATCATAACCAAATGTGAGTAAATGATATTTGTATCAATTACATATGCTATTTAATACGTGACGTATCTGTTAATGAATATTTGTCTTGACAGTTGTTCCCAAAGTATTACTTCCACTACAAGGGATATTTTACTGCATACTATTGATGCAGCAAAGAGTGCCATAGTTACCTATCTTCAGGATGAGAAAAAGTATTCCTATTTAACGCAATACAATGCAAGATATAACAAGAATTTGCAACAAGAAAGCAAGATTATTCTCTTTCAACACGTGCCATTGAATGATCATGCTTTAATTCTTGTAACTCAACATCAGGCCATATACATAAAATTCGGTTGGTCCCAAGAGTATAAACAGGCGTTCAATTTTATGCACCAAGAAAGGGCTAAAGTCACGGAAAAGGATGTAGTCTTTACTTGTGCTGCTGTAATGCACGATGGACAATATCTAGTTATTGCAGATTCCAACGGTTTTGTAAATATTTTCAAAAGCGATGCTTATCAACTTATAACCAGATATAAAGGCCACGTTACGTCTTTAGACACATATTGGATGAATGATGAAGGATATCATCTCGTAAGTCTTTTTATATTATTTTACAAAATTCATTGGAAAATTGAAAATAACTTGTTATATTTTAGATTTGCGGTACAGAGGGTAAATTGATTCGCAGATGGAAATTCGATTTGGAATCCTCAATTTCGGCAGGGTAAGAATTTCTATAACTGATACTTATACAGTGCTGCTGAAAAATGAGGGGTAGAAAGGGCATAGATCACGACTATGCGCCCATTCCATAGGACATTTCTACCCAATACTAAACACTTATTTTGTTCCATTATATTTACTATTTATTTCCTGTAAGCAGGGCACCCGTATTTGATGCTTTCATGACACCATTTGGAGAAAACGATAAAATTGCTATTGAAACTTGGCCCGACACAATTACAATATATCAGGATAACAACATGATAGCTTCTTCGGGGCGTGCTGATTCTAAAATTATAAATCTTAGCTTTGATTCAACTGGAACGAGAATTGTGTACGTCACTGAAAAGGGCACAGTTACCCTCTTCAATATAGAGGAACGAACGACGATTCAAATAATGAAATTACACGAACCAACAACTTTCGTACAATGGCTCAATATGCCTCAAGGCGATGTAATAGTTTGCATGCAGGATGATGAGAATTTAAAAGTATATCAACTTTTTTTTATCTATAATATAATAAGTCATCACCAATCAATACTCTGCCATCTTAATTTTCATAGGTATGGATTGATTGCGAGAATGCCTTTGTGGTCGAAAATGAGGGAAACGTAATTTCGATACACAAATTAAGTGATAACCAAGTTCTCACTGTGTCTCACACTGTGTCTCAGAAAGGATTAATAAAACTTTGGCTAATCCGAGATGCTGACTGGAGACTAATTGCAATTACACCATGTAACAATGGCACTGCAGATATAATATATTCCTCATTAAGTTGTCAGAAAACATTATTGTCAGTATTAATGTCAAACCACAAATTTGAACTATATGCTATTCAAAAGGACAGTACGATCATACCTGAACAAATACGATTGACACGTGTCGTATGTGAGGTTGACCTTGGCTCCCATTACGGTTTAACATGTTGCAGTTTTTCACACGACGATAAATATTTAGCGGTTGGTCTTACCAACGGTGATGTAAAAGTAAGTGGTTACATTTATACTTACCATTTATTGCCCGTTAATGACTTCAAAATCGTTTAACAAATTTCACGTTACTTTATTCTTGCAGATTATATCCATGCTAGGAATGGCTGAGCTGCATAATCTTTCACTCCACAGTAACGCAATAAGTCAACTCATTTGGGCTCCTGGAACAACTGATGAACCAATTTTACTTTCAGTAAATCGAGATGAGCTGGCGTGGTGGAATTTGAGTCTTTTGAATCAACCTAAAATAATTAAAAGGAGTCGCAAAGGTATTGTCCAGAGCAATAGTAATCCAAATATAAGTACAAGTCCAAGATCGAGTTGGGGTATTCAAACCAGTCAGAGTGCAGATTTTACTTCCTTTAACCGAATTGGACAACAGGGATTAGAAGCTTCAAAATCCGAAACCAGTTCTACGGTGGTTAAGAATGGCGATAGTCGTGACGTAAATAAATATTGGAAATTTAAAGAAGCTAGATATCTAAATAGACCAGCATTATTAGGTGTCATTACATTGTCACCGAACTATATTGATAAGGTATGCGTGTCCAATGATTTTAGTAAATTTCTAATGTTGGACACCCATGGAATGGTCAGTAACTTTTCATTATTTAATTATATGTAACGACGTATTCTCTGTCGGCATTAGAATAGATGTTATTACCTAATAAGGAAAACCTAGTTTGAGGCGCAAGAGAGTTTAAACGAAAGAGTAAGAAAGTTTTGATACTATTGGCACTAATTATAGATATTAGAAGAATTTCTATCCTAATATCTTAATGGTAATTGCTGCCAAGAAAAAATTAGGGATGAATTTAAATAGCTCAAGCGAAATTTGCATTTATTACTAATTTTGCTCAAGTCAGTACGATCAAATGACACAGGAAATAAGATGAAGTAGGTAGTAATATTCATTGCACTGTTTTGCATTTATTTTGAGAATTTTTCTATTTCGTCAAAATACTATGGTTCCTACACTTCACTGGTGACTTTATAAAGTTCAATTCTCATCATTTTTTTACAAGATTTTACATCGCAACAATGACAAGTACATGTATACAACGAAAAGACTTCTTACCTTTCGAAAAAAAATGAGATGACAATATTGTATCGTTAATGCTAAGACTAGTAAATCCGTTTGTGCCATTATCATAATTCATAATTCATTTTCTTTTGATGTTGCGTAATATTGACGTTAATGAAAAATTAGAATGATTATTCGACAAACATTTTAATATCGTTTCGAGTGATACGTGCTATTAATTCAATGTATATTTACATTCCTGAATGATTGCAATATTGTCAACAGTAATGACGCTATTTTACTTGCTTATATATTAATTGTATTCGTTTTAATAATCTTTTATGAGAATTATTCTGTCATGTATATGATGGACATTTGCATATTTTATTGTGACATCACTATGAGCGATAAGCAATGTTATTAATTTATTTTTATTATACAGACTGTCTTAAAACTTTTGAATACTTTAGATACATTAATATAACGAAATTTTATTCAAACATTTTGAGATCACTGTATAGGTATCTGTATACCTATCGCCATTGCGATCTGAGTGCAGGTTTATCAAGTTTCTAAACGTGTTAAATACCGTCATATTTATCTTATAAGTATTTTTAAGCATGCTCATAAATACAGAGTAATATGTAATGTTTTGAGCATGTATTAAGAGCGCGGAAAGAGAAATTGTGTAATATCGACATGGTATATCTTTTGAATTTTTATGAGAACCATGTTTTTCTATGCTTACTTCAGCCTAAGAGAAAACACGTTGAAATATTGGTACACTCTGTACGAATACATGTGTAAATATGCAATTTTAAAATGTGCCTTTTACGAGCATAGCGATAAAACAGTAGAAAATTATAGTCGAAGGCAAACATGGGTCAAAATTTGATAATTTCATAACACTTATGTGATTATTATGTTTATGTGTTTCGTGTCACTACCGAACTTCCACTGCCATAGCACAAGCAGGATTTATTTATTTTAATTGCTCAATAGCTAATTTTTCTTAGCTGCATTTACTTGTAGCATGTTATACCCATGCACCACAGTGCTACTACAGTATACATATTTTTCCGAATTATGTTGAACTTGATTTTATTTTAGATAAGGAATATTTTTATATGCTAGACTACTTCCGTGATCTCATTTTGTACTCATGTTTCCGATTCTTCATGAAAGTCTTCATAATTGCAATAATAAGCAACGAAACTTATCGCTAGCCATTTTTATACGTTGAAGAAACAAGTAAAAAATTTTAAAAACAATCCTAATCTATATATTCGTTATACGTATAGTTGGGCCGCGAGATCAGTGTGTTTTTTAAGACCTACCTCTTTACAGGTTATAACGTAAGACTCCCTTGAATGCGACACTGATATTGCGACACAACTATAGTTAATATAATTCATAATATCATTATACGCAGTTTAGCATAATTGAGATTTTTATGTGATAAAAAAGGATGAGGAATATACTTACTAGTGTATTCGCTATATATTGTGCAATATAGCGGACGATAGTAAACCATAGTAATATGTGAAATATTATAAATTTATTTCACCCTAGTATTTGTAACTTTTGTACTTTTATTACTGTTAAACACTTATGATCTGGCTGGAGATGTTCCATTTTGAAGGGTCAACTCCTTGTGGCTAATAACATACAAGAGTCCCCTCAATGTGGAACTAATCTTACGGCTCAATAATATAATAAAAAGCATATACGTACATAAAGATTTGATGTATGCCGTATCCTATTTTCTTATACATAATGCAATCTATTACTCTATAAGACGCTTCAATGTAAAATTATAAAATAGAAAAAGTAGTATTTTTATCATTATCGTCCATTCACAGAAGATGAAACAATCAGGAGCCGTTTGTTTCATTCATATTCATTATATCTAATCATCTATAATTTATAATCGACCAGTAGTAACTCTAGTACCTGTCATTGCTCATATCTTTACTGCATAGTAATTACATCGATTCACAAAGTATATCCACACTGTCCTTCACCTTCGCCTTAAACCACAGCGTCTACTTTGATATATTAATAGACGCTTCCATGTGTTGCGTAATCTGTCACTTGGCATGGCTAAAACTATTCGATTTTGAACTCTGGGCCAATGTCAGGACATCTTCAACGCGGAAGTTTTTTCATTGTCAATTAAATAGCAAATTTCATTTGCAAACACAAATACCTTATAACCATGTAGAACATACTGGATCAATTTAAAATAATGAAATCACAAATAAATATACAATATCCAAATAACTAAAGGAAGATCAAGATAATATAATAATTATTGATGAATACAGATATTTGAAGGTATGCTCATAAAAATTCCTGGATCAAGTATCACAGTATTTAGATACTTATAGCAATGGCGGCAATACTAAATAATGTATTTCTTATCAGTATTCGTATAACTGGAATTAATGAAACAAATCACGTGTTATCATGCACTGCTTGAGCACAGCTGTGCGACAGCAGAGTAAAGTTGTGTATTTCGACAGACAGCCTTGCAAATCGATTACGTATCTCTGTCTCCTATACTCGTACGCTTTCATATTCTAGAGGCACGAGGCATTCAGCGTTCTCGTGTGTAACGTAACAAGCAAGGGAACGTAGGCGCATGCGAAAGAGGAAAGTCAAACGGGCGGGGAATCGCACGACCCAGGAAGCAGTCACTTAGTATTTTTTAGCCGTAGTGCGAGGACACCACGCGCTCCGTTTCCCACGGGATTAAAGACGATTTAAACTTCATTAAGCTCCGAAGATACTTGCTAATTGTGCACAAGTGTAGTAAAACTAGCACTAAATACCATGGCAGTTGTATATAAAAATTCCATGAAGGCAATTGGAAAATTCGTACCGGAAAAATTGCAACCTCTGTGGAATCATCCAGCTGGTGAGACAATGAGGAATTAGCATTATTGTTTAGTTAATTGTTGTAACTATTGTCTCTGTTGAGATTCTACAAATACACTTGGCGTTTTACGACAGTGGAAACTGGGTCAAGGATGGGTCGACTTGGGAAATCCATGCATGTTGAATTTTAGACTATCATTATTTGATTTTTATATGAAGTGTCCTTTCCAGAATTTTCTGTGGAGTTATTCTTGACATAGTATGTTTTTAGTGCTCAGTGATTTCTGACATAAAATTTGGAATTTTGTTGTCGAACCGTGATTATTGATTGTTTGTGATAGCACGGGAACACGTGAATATAAATCTGCACTGACGTCAAAAGGCATCGTCATCGTGAGATGATCATACGAAATCTTATAGTGGGGATAAACTGTGCATACCTAAAAATCATTGGATGAAATTTGTCTCTTTCAGGACCGCAGACGATATTTTTCTGGGCGCCAGCATTCAAATGGGTCAGTGATGAACTTGTATTTATTTCATGTTATTTTTATACGAAGAAGTTTCTTATTAGAAATCACGTTAGAATGAACACAGAATATTGCGTGTTTCTAACCCTTTGGAGTTTGAGTAACATATATGATTTTACTATCAAGGGTCAGTTGACTCACGTATCAAAATACGAAGTCTGCCATTTACTGATAATGACTATCGTTTTTCCATGTGCTGCATACATTTGCATAATTCACCCACGGTTCAGCAAGTAATGCAACAGTTAATTTGAAATATCTTATATATTAACTCCCTTACATTCATTCGTCTGTGTTATCAATATCTAGCATTGTCACAGGTGTACTTACGTCATTGAACTATGATAATATCTCATTCGATCAATCTAATTCGCAAATAATGCAGAGGTCACGTGTTTTTTTTGATTAACCGATAAAACGTCGCGCCTATCTCAAAAACGTATACGACACTGATGATTGGCGTTGTCTGACTTGAAGAAATCTTTGCTATCAAGTATATTGACACTGACTGAAATCTTATTGTACCTATATGCATATATCGCTTGTGCAATCATAATTTTCTGTCATGCAATCGCTTGCGACAAACAAAAATGATATGGTCGTATGACCAATATTTTTGTTGCTTCTTTGTGTTTTTCTTGTTGTTCTTAGCAAATGTCTGGCTCTGTACAACTAGGATATTAATGATTTATGGAACAACTTATCGATGATACTTTTGACAGCAATGAATCACAAATTTTCGTCTCATTTTAAGTTCTCGTCTCAGAATAATTGATAAGCGACCTTGCAAGTTTTTAGAAACACGCTGCTCTCACGCTGTTATATATTAAACTTTGAAATTTGCACCAAGTGTCACGTTATAATCATTACGCTTAATATAATTTAATATTATCTCTTCATTTCTAACAGAGATACGGCAGTGTTATATTCGTTCGCGCAGATTTTTGGCAAAGAAAAAAACATGGCACTCTTACAAGAGATAAATATAGTGCTATCACCCGCATTAAAAATGTATCTTCTCGTATCTTTCCCTCCGGACTACAGTGTTCTTTATGCAATATTTGTGATAAGGTAAACAGGAGTCTTACACTATAATGAAAATTTGCTTCCAGGGTCTCGTCATAGCTGGACTTGGCGATCTCCAGAGACCAGCTAGTCAGATTTCCCTCAGTCAATCAGCTGCCCTGGGACTTACTGGAGTCATCTGGACCAGATACTCCTTGGCGATTACACCAAAAAACTGGAGTCTTTTCAGCGTCAATCTGTTCGTCGCCTTCACAGCGATATACCAAGTTTCACGGGCGTTGAAGTAAGTTCACAGATTCTATCACTTAAGCATCAGTAATCGCATTATATTACAATGGCATTTATTAGCTTCTACATATGTCCTATGCCGTACTTGGCACAGTACCGATGACACAGATGACGTCAGTATCCCTAGCATATAGCTAAGAGTCATAGTAGATTATAAATAGCACTATTTACCGTATGTCGCAGACCCTCAAGCTCGAATTGTGCGAGATATAGTTTTTCTTTACAAGCCCGCTAAGATCGTATTTATCTTTCAGATATCAGCGGGAACAGGCAGCGAAGGAAGTTGCACTGAGCGCTGCACAGTAACTGAAGTTGCGTAAAGCCATCCCTGGAGGGGAAAGTTTCGTCGTGGTGTCTTCTCGTAGGTCTTGAAACTTAGAATATTTATATAAGATTCACGCACGCGATATTAATCGGTGCTACTGCCGGTTGCAATCCAGTGATACCGAAAAAATTTACATCGATAAGGATTATTCAAGAGATTAGAAGATTATGATACTGGAGATGAATGAGTCTAGGAGCTTATACTTTTACGAAAAAGAGGTTGAATTATTTATTTCTTATGTACCTTGTTATTTAGAAACTAAATTTCTCGTAAAACGTAGGAAAATCGTGCAACTACTTTTGTCGCAATTTGAAAAAAAAGAAAATGTAGTAATTAGTTTGTGGCTGGACCACACAAGCAAACAAATACACCATTAAAAATGGTGGCACATATTTTTATCGATAGTCGTACATCTGTATAATATTGTGATTCTTAGGAAAAATCAATGAGAAATCTCTACCTCCGCGTTATAACGTACAGCTAATTATTCTACATATACGCAACATACTCTATCGAAGTAATTAGAACAAGCACAATTGTACAAAGTGTAACTACTTCTATTATATTGTAATTCCCTGACATGGATTTATTCAAATATAGCCTGGATATTTTTAATAAAATTTGAGTAATATTTCTTTCGCCTTTCAGCAATCAGTATAAATGAGATAATTTGTTATAATACGCAACGATAAAATAACGTCAATGTGCCAGCGTATTGCTTTCGTGAATAGATAAATGATAATCAAGTGCAATCCCTATACTAATCAATCGTTATCTAGGTAAGTATCGAGTATTCTCGCACAGATTTTTCTAATTAACCCTTATGTACACACCCGGGTACCCACCGGCGCACATTCCTTAAAATCTTTTTATGTTCCACTGAAAATTTTTCTAAATCCGCTCAGATCGTCGCGATTAGACCTTTTTTCTATCCAAAAATGCTTCCACTTTTTTTTATATTAGGAATAAAGAAATTTGTTGCGTTCATTTAATCAACTCGACAGGCACACCCGGGGTACCTCGGTATCCATGCATAGAAATGTATTATTTCTGCATAATTAAATATTCATTTTACAATTTTCATTTAGTATCATATCAGGAATTGTTAAATAAATAAAAGCAAATGTTTCGGATATAATAAAATATAAATTTGTATTTATTAATTCACTCATTGAGCGCATTCTTTACACTGAGTTATCGTTACCGCATGCTCATCACATACGGGTTTGTTACAAACTACACAAGACTTTCGGGTTTTCCTGCGTTTTCTTATTGTTTGTTTATAGCAAATATGACAGGAACCAGTTACCACTTTTCTGCCGGTATGGTCTAACCGCGTCTGAGATCCAGAGGGAAGCTCGTCAGGAGAAATTCTCCTGTCGAGAATGCTCTCAACTGCCAACTTTGTAGAATAATTTCCTATTATTTGCATATTTTGAGAGCGATCTTCAATTATCGGCATAGCGAGTTCCTCACTTAGTTGTCTTAAAAATATTCTACGTTGATTGGTCCTTTTCTTTATCATTTTATTATTTTCATAATAAATGAGGTACGCAGCAATGCAGGCAATATCGACAATGTTGTAGAAAAAAGCTAGCGGCCATCTATTTTCACGCCGATGAGTGGTATATCTACCTAACATGTGGTCCATAGTGTCTACTCCACCTTTATATTTATTATAATATAACATCATTTCGGGTTCTTTCTTCGCACCATGGGATACTGCCATATCCGAGTGCATAGTGGAGATTAATATCACAGCTTTATTTTTTTTTGGCACATAAGAACACATAGCTGCCTTTTCATGAAATCCAAACAACGTCGATAATTCCTTTCTCGTTATAGAGGGTGCCATTGCTTTAGGTATATAAGGTTTGTTTTTCTTCAAAGTGCCAACAATTGTTAGATTCCACGAGAGTAAATGCTTAGCGAGTGGCAATGATGTGAAGAAATCGTCCATGCAAATATTTCTACCGGATCCTTTATATAAAACTGCGAGCTCTTTGGCAACCATTTCGCCCTGGTTTACTTCACGTGCATTCCCCGTTTTACCGGTATAAATAAAACCCTTCAGCGGGTAAGAGTTTTCTGCGTCGCATATCCACCAAACTTTTATACCGTATTTGGCAGGCTTTGATGGAATGTATTGAGTAAATTTAACTTTACCTCGATAAGGAAAAAGCTGCTCGTCAATTGTTAAATTTTCCGTAGGCCTGTACATCGCACATAAATTTGCATTTAGCATATTCCATAGATCGCGTATAGGAGCAGCTTTGTCTTCAAGCAAGCGTTGTTGACGCGTATTGGAATCATCGAAACGTATAAAACGTAAAATTAATTTGAAACGATTTATTCCCATAGTTGCGCGATATAGAGGATACGACGATGATTTCCACATTTCACTTACGCGATCGGTGTTGGAATTATTTGCACCTGCACCTATCAAAATACCTAAAAATGCGTACATTTCGCGCGATGTTACATTTTCCCATACGCGCCGCTCTTTTTCGGGATGTTTGTTATTATACTCTTCATATGCTGCTAATGCTTTCTTGTTCGTACAACGAACGATTAAATGAATCATTTCATTTGACATGATCTTTTTGAAAGTATCGCAGATCGATAAATTTTCCGTGCTTCTGTGTGCACCAGCCCTTTGCCTCACGATATTTCTAACGGCAGTTTGATGATGAGTCAACGGCACTTTGCTCCAAACGGTTTTATCTCTAGCCACAAACGTTGTATTGATTTCCTCTAAAAAAAATGCAATAATTTAATAGATAAATAATTTGTTATTATGTATAGATATATTTTTTTTAATTTATAATTTATAAACTATGCAAATCAAAACACCTCTTGCTTTGCCCTCTGCTTCACTTTTTGCATCAACTCTTACCTTCATTCATTTCTTCATTTCTTCCTTCTCCCTCGGATTGTCTATCTTCCTCTTGCTCTTGTTCAGTTTCGCTATCGCCATTTCCCGTCTCTACTTGTTCTTGTCCCTCTTCCTCTTCACATTCATTGTCACCACTGTCTTCATTGTCTGAGGCATTAACCGCTGGTGCCGGGTATTGCGCGGGAAACCAGTCTTCGTCGTCACTATCTGAAGGAGCTAAACTCTCGTCATCAGAATCACCCAATATCTGTTCCAAATATCTAATTTGTTCTGAATGACTCAATCTAAAATAAATGCACAAATAAGTAAAATTATACACGGTTATACAAACACCTAATTTCGTATAAAAATATTTATTTCAAATTACCTTGCGTATTTAGCTCTCGATAATTCCTTCATTCTTCCTTTACCTCGTTACGCGTATTAAAAATATGATTTCTTACATTTTATGTAACAACTCATAACACACTTATAAATATAAAATTCGTTCGCACTACGAAAGCGAACGTTTATACGAAACTATCTACGCAATGCCCATTCACGCGAGAATGCAATGGTGTGAAGAGCCTGTACTTTCTGTCGACGAATTCGTGCTTACGGTCGTACGAAACGGTAAGAACTGAGCCACTGCTACTCACTCATAGATCTCTTTATAGGCAACAGTGTATGCGTAGCCCCCATTTTTCACTCCTTTTCAAGTTTCAGAGCAGTTGCTGATCGTTAAACCGTTAAAATCACCGCGTGGCTACCTGGATAATTTCGTTCAAGGAATCTTATAAAAGCTGGGTTAGTCCACATACCTGGAAAAGGCCTTTTATTTGTTCTTCGATACTCAAATTATCCTGTAAAAACCCGTAAGAACAATTGCTTATTCTTGAAAAGCAAATATTCAAGAAAATCTACTAATGGGTACCCGGGTACCCCGGGTGTACTACAACGTAGGTAATTCCAGGTGTGCACATTACGGTTAAGTGAAGAAAGAAATTATTAATTTTTAACACTAGAACTACCAAACCAGTCAAAATGACTGGTTTTATCGTTATATATTCCGAATAAAAAAAATCTTGGTAGTTCTAGTGTTAATGAGGTATAAAACTTAAATTATATATTTCGATTTGTCATTATCTATATTGTGACTCTGACTTTTTCTATCTAACCGAACGATGAACTCTAGTAATTCAGTTAATTATAGAAGATAACCGTGAGTTGATAAATAGGGCAGCTATTGATATGGTATGAAAGGAAATTCTTATGTCTGGCATTTATGGAAGTAGCAAATCATTTTTATCTTTGAGTGGAATTAAAATGCCAAATCACTTGATTCTTTGTTAAATGTATCTTTATGGTGATATGAATTGTGGAGTTGTTTTAAGCTTAGTTCAAGATGTAATCTTAGACGTCGTTGAAAAGGAAATAAATAGTATAAACCATTGTTACCGTATCACATTTGATAAGGTAATTCCTACTTCAGCAGATTGTTATCAAGAAGCCTTAAAATTACCATGTGATAAGCAGAGAATATGGTAATAACAATAATTCAAGAATCGAACCACTTCTGATTATTGTATCATTGTTTTGTATGCTGCATCACAACAATTGACACTGTAGTACAGCATTTTTTTAATATTAATATCATTATGAAACAGCATGTTTTAACGTTGATGCATTGGATCTGCATTGAATAAAGATTATGATAGTATAAGAATCAATCACAGTTTATCATTTTATTACTTATCAATAAGTTAAACATAGTTTTACGAAGCTATGCAAATGAGGTTTGGGCTGTACATGAAATTGAATGATAAGAACTTATTAAATAAGTCTCATCGCGTTACGCACAATTCTACTTATATCTTAAAATATACGTAATTGAAAAAAAAGCTGGACTTGATGTCCATCTTATAGACAGATTCTGAGGTCTTATTTATACCAGTTTTCAGTTTTAGCCATACTTGTGAATTTGTGTTTAACAAAGCTTTCATTGGCAGAACATGAAAAAGTTCCATTTTTATTTTTAAAGTAATAAACACAAACCGAATCTCTGATTTCTTTCACTCAGACGATAATCAGGATATTCAAATGTCATTTGCCATAATTACTATTTTGCTCTAATAATCATCCAACTCATAATGTAATCATTCACCTATGTCAACGACAAATATAAGTCATGTACAAATCAATATCTTGGTTTATGTTCATTTAAAACTATGTTACATTTACAATGGCTGCATTAATACATAATATAGTCTTTCTAATATCTTATTATAAGTTATAGGCAGCTTATCTTAATTCCTACATTATGAATCTCATTGCTTGCCTCTATAAACGCGCATGTAGATGTATTAGGATGTTTAAAGAAATAAAGAACACGGACAAAAAGTCTGTAAAACACGGGAAGATCTATCATCGATTCTGTAATCATAACATATGGATTCTTTGGTCACTAATCAATCCGTTCACAGAAAGTTCATTCGTGTTAAAAGAGAAACGCGTTTCAAAAGGTGTTGGTTGTAAAACAATAATGCAAACTCATTAATCTGGAAATAAAATTTGGCACCTTATTGTAGAAATGTAAACATACAATTAGCTGCAATGAATAATATAGACCATATAAATAAATGAGCTTTCAATGACATGATACCGAAGAAGTTCGGAAATAGACAAAATTGAACGGATTATTTTACTTGTTTTTTTCTGACAAATAGTTAAGGTTGATACCCATGCCTTACGTGTTTTCATTGACACACAGTTTACTTCTATTTCTTTAATGTCGGAACACTGTTTTTCGAACACTTCACAATTGTATGGTACTTGTAATAGTCATAAACGAAAATCAAAATGTCATCAGTGCACTGTCTATTTGTCTCATAGGACGATAATACGGTCATCACAAGTTATAAATGTTTATTAAAAACCTCAGATTTCGCAGCCTGCAGGATCCAACAATTCATCCCAGTTGATGCTCGCTTGAAAAACTTCCTGTTGTAGCCATAACTCATAGTGTTGTTTGAATTCGTCTGTAAGTTCCACATTAGCACCAAGTACCGACGTAATTGATGTGTCAACAGGCTCCAATTCTTCATCTCTACTTGAAGTTGAATATCGACGATTATTAAATTGATCGACGCAGGCACGCAGCGCACATTCTTCCGCTTGGAAATCCCAAGGTCGTGCTTCCAGGTCTAAGGAATATTGAACAATTAAACTCTCGCTTTAATATTTATTGAAATTTTTCTTATTCACGTCTGGTAAGTATATACCGTTTCCATAGGCCCAGTCGTCGTTCAATCTATGTCTAACTTTCGCATAGATCACACTAATTGTTTTCATATTGTTCTTGCGCCATTGTCTACCTAAATACTTCGTTTGCATTTTCACAAGTTTCAGCACATATAATTGCATCATAGCATGTCTGACTTTAAGCGTACGTTTTAATATAGGAGCAGACTTGAAAACTACTAACATCTGTTAGTGGGAAAGAAATTCTTAATTAGTAATCCTGCAAACTCCTTATGAGATTTTTTAAAATTAGAACTATATATTATATTTACCATGATTCTGCTGTGCTTCCATTTAGTCAATTTATTCAAAATCCGCAGCAAATTGATACATGAAAATACATTACGCCAAGAATAAGTTTGACTATCACCTATTTCTAGTCCTTCTACCGTGAGTTCTGGTTGATCACCAATAACGCACATCGGGAAGTCCAACATGGGAATACTGTAACATAATCAAAATAATCACAAACAATATTTCTTTATAAAGAATTCAATAATAATAGATAAGAAAACCGATAGACTATAAATACTTACACATTTTTAGCCTCAATGTAAGCCAATATATTCTGATTCAAGAACTTCAGGACAAGCGGTATGCAATTGGCAAAAACCAAATGCTGTGACATAAATTCAAATTGATACACGTGATTTAGCTTAAAATGCTTTAATAATAGCAGTAAAATTGCGGATACTGCCTTGACGATAATTTCCTTATGACGACTAACGTCAATTCCCAGTTTCATTGACTGTAAAACTGTCATCCTGCCAACAAAGATACATAAATATTACAAATATTCAATGTCTATGAATCAAATAAGTTTCTTTTTTTTCTTAAACTTACGGCATTTCTTCCGGCAACACATCAGCCATAATATTAATGCTATCGGTCTTTGCTTTACTGGTAGGTGCAGCAGCAAGTAAAATTTTAAGTAAAGCTATCATGTACTGAGGAAGATTAACTAAAATAGCTTGGTACAAAATTTCTGTTGGAGTTTGACGAAGCGGCGGTTCCGATGTGCTTATTGGATTTCTCGTTATTTCTTCCTCCTTTTGTATTTGAACTTCAGCCAGTGATGTGTACATGTGCTGTTGAATAAATGGTGATAAAAAAGTTTTACTATTATTATTACTATAAATTCTTGAACATTCACCTACCCGCTTTAGCGTGTTCACACCTTCATGAATGGGCTGCGGAAGGCCAGCCAAACTTTCCCTATCACCTTTCAATTTATATCCAACGAATTTTAATCGTGAAACCTCAAGAAACATATCCACATCCTTCTGCCTTACTTTTGGTGTCCAAGGTAATCCTGCTAATTCATCATGGTTCAATATTATGAGGTTCAACTACATAAATGCACTAAATACTTCGATGTTAGTGGAACTGTCATTCGATTGCAACATGCAAAGGCACATACGATCGTCGAAAATATATAGATTTCTAGAAGAGCTTGTACCTGTATTGACGTTTACAAGTTCATTTAATTCGTAGAATCGTTTTACATTCCTTGGACATACATCGCAGTTAGATACTTGATTTCTACGGCCTCTAGGAATGACAGGAATTCATGAGGTTAGGATTTAAATAGGATTGTAATAGAAAAATGGAGCGATAAATTGAATCAGTGCTATGGGATAGGGACCTACGCATGCAGTATATGTAGTCAATGCAGAAAGATATTAACTTTACTATGCTGATGAGAATGCTTAACGAGTAACTTCATGCAGAGGGCTCGTTTTTCATTCTTAGCAGATCTTTGCTTAGCATATCTCATATGAACTATAATATAGCACGGGAAGCGATATTATATTATACCAGAAGGAAATGATCAATAAAGCCAAAGAACACTCATACAAATTTTACACTGAGATATTTCGTGACCGAATATCATATATGATAAGTAAAAAGTTACCTTTACCCTTAGCTGGTTGTGGTGTACTTGGCCTTGGTTGTTGTTGTTGAGTACTCTGATCCTCGCCATACGTTTGATAAGATGTAACTACAGGTTGTTCCATGTATACAACTGTTTCACTCTCACCCTCATTTGTTCCTGTACCAGTTCCAGTACCACTACCATCGGATTCTATTCCTAGACCTTGCTCGTCCATTGAACTTTGTTTAATAAGAATTTGCTATTGATGAAAATAAATGATTAAATGAGGGACTACAGTGTTACAAATAGATCATGGTTTTGGTCAATATCAACTAACCCGACGGAAAGGGCGGTTGTTTCTTTTTTGGTTTTGTGTGTCCAATAAATCTGCTGCACTAGATGGTGGGGAACTTGCTCTCATTCCTTTTGTAACTTCTATCGTATCTTCGTCTATCGTTTTAAGACCGGCCTCCTCACGATATTGTTTTTTGAGCTGTCTTAATGTATCAATACCACCCAGTGAAACTAATATTAATTTCCATAGGAGTAGGAGAACCTTTTTCATCGGAAAATGTGGAGCAGACCCACTACAAAAGCAGGTTACCATCCCAAGAAGTTTGACAATTAATAATTCCTCTCCATATGGATTAACTGTCAAGTCACAGACATAATTGGAGTTTTAGAATGATCAATGCTGCTACGATATGTGATATAATTAATATGTGTAAATTAAAACATTACCAAGTTCTTCTTTAAAGGACTCAACATTCTTCTTATAATGACTGTTTTCTAAATCAATGGCCTCCACTCTCATTACTTCCGCGATAATATATAAAACTGATAGAATTACTCTCAAATCTATAGAGTCAGCAAGACTCACTGCTAATTTTCTCATTGCTGAACTTGCAGCTGTGCTGTTTCTAAGAAAACAAAAAAAGCACTTGTTACGGATAGGTATTGAGTGATCTAAGTAAAATTATTCATTAGCTTCTAAAAGCTTACTCAATCTCGATGTTCAGTAGCTCCACAAAAGCTGGGAAAACTCCAGCTTCATAGAGTAACATTACATTTGTCCTGGTCCAATCTTGTTGTTCTTTGTCAGATTGTACTTCTGACCAGCAACCTTGAGCTATATACAGAATACAACGGGCAGCTTTCATTCTTAACTGCTTATTGGAGACTTCCAATTGGTCCAACAACTTATGGATAATAGACTTCTGTTGAGGTCTGGTGAGATATTGCCAAAATGGCCTTAATTTGTACCATGTCATTTGATCTTCGAACGCCTAAAGAAAAATAAAATAACATAATAAGAATAAGGTTCCAAATTAAAAAATTTAAAAAAGAGTAATTAGTTCATTTCTACAATAATGAATATAGAGCTTTACCTTAGCATTGAGCTGTAACTCATATTGTTCTGTATAACTGTATAATTCAGCAATTTCATTGGTATGTGTGTCTGCATCAGCATAGACAAAATCCAAGTCTGGACTCTCAGGCCATTCCTAATACAAATAAAAGATTATCCTCACAATTAAACATCACACAAATAAAAGCTCATTTCGCAGTATATTTCACATTTACCAATGTGACTGACATTTACCATTGTTAACAACTACAATTTAACTTCTGTAATTCATGATAATACCAGATAACTTTATACCATAAATGCCCTACTCTTCCACTTATATACAGACGCTGTCAAAACTTCTAACAATGGCATATACATAATATTAACGATAATTATTGTTAGCTGTCAAAATGAAGGTTAGAAGGCTCTCTAAAACCGACACGTAGCTTGACTAAACAAATCATCACATGATCGTTGTTGTTCTATATCTAATAGCTTAAAGCTACTTACTTCAGAATCCTGTTTCTGCCGAGCAAAAATTTCCCGGAATCTGAGACCAGTACGCTTTCCATTGCCATTTGCATCCGTCACTGCGTCGCCATTATTAGAATTGCGGATAGGTCGTTGGTAACAATCCTCGTCCCACATGGTACGAAGAGAGACACCCCACGATTTCACCAAAAATAATCCTTCAGTTACAATCCTATAATCTAAATGAAAGATCTACGACACTCCATATTTCCTCCAAAAGCTTCTGCAACACACCACACATATGAACAGTCACTGTTAAAAAATAGCAATATGGGGTATTCGAAGCATGAACCCTTGATTGAACATCACCTTATAGAACTATCACTCGACGAATCTTTTAAGGCCCTTTCTCACCTTAGCGTCAGAAAGTTGCGCAGCAGCGTTGACCAATCCGTGTATTATATTCACTGACGTCACACACTGACGCTGGACCATTGGCAACGGTAACACCAATGTTGACATCAATGCTGATACAACTTGTACCGTTTTTTTTATGTTTTGTATTGTACTACTTGTACAGCTATGCAGAAATCGATGTTTATAAAAAACTAAGATATCAATATATTAACAACTATTGATACTAATACCAGCTATAACTGATAGTATTAATTATAAAAATTATAAATTGCAATCATAGCGCTAACGTGAGTGCTTAAGATGAATACCAACCAACGCCAGAAAACTGGTTTTTCCTACAATTATGGAGAATCTGGAGCTGGATATAATAACTCCGTATCGAAACTACGGAGTACTAATTATAATTAATATTTGTACAAATTTATAGTGTCATAATAACGCAAAATTTGTTGGTATTCAAGTGTATTATCAGCTGATAAACGCAATCTAGATTACTGGATTATTCTTCGATTGGTCCTGGACAAGGTGTATTAGATTCTGAGTGAAAATCCACCTTGCCCGTTTGCTATCTGTCTGACGAACCGTCCATTCTGCTAAACAACGGTATTGGATACTTACCAAAATGCTGGGATACAAATCTTATGCTGGTTCTGTCCAAAAAGTACACTATCCTCTGTCCTGTCCTCCTGGTCATAAAACTTGCCGACAAAGTGGTGGGGTTGGGTATGCTCCCCTGTTGGATGCTGTCAGGGTCAGCATCATCTTTGCTCAACATACTCTCGGCTACATCAAAGTTCGCTGTGTCGCCGAGCTTCGCTGTATTTACGGAACGACATTTTACCGAAGATCCTGATAGCGTGCCGGTAGCTCAAAGCGTCCAGACAAGATGCAAGGAACAATTATTGAGAATTTGAGCGGCAAAAAGCTCTCGGTGCTTGTGGTGCTGTTGATTATCGCACAAATAGTTTGCTTTTTAATTGGCGGTCTCGTTGGTGAGTAATGAGACTACATTTTATTGTTTACAAGAGATGCTAATGGGTGCATCGCATAGTTCTTTGTTCGATGAATTTAGCGGGAGGTTTAGCTGGGTATTAATTAGCTTTGTCAAATTCAAGTTTTAGTTGGATTTGTGATGCTTACCTGGAATATATAGTTTTTAACTCACTTTATATGTTGTTTTACTTGATAAAGGGGGATCTTAATATTTATTGCTGCGTATAGTGTACTATAGGAAAACATCCAATTCTTTTGACCATATAGATTCTTTTGTGCCAGTAGCGGACGTAGAGGATTTTTATATCCGGGCATATAAATGGAAGGGATGAAAGAAATCTTTTTATGACTGTTTTATTTTTAAGTGTATTACTTATTTTTTGTTACTGCTTTGTACACAAATGGTTTTGAATTTGTAAGTTATTTGTATTAGATATATATATATATATATATATATACACTAATAATATTGGTTTATTATTGTTCATTGTTGCTTCAGATGTAAGAAATATTTTTGTTTGTACTATTCAAATTATCTAAATACCAAATCAAGTCACTCTAAATATTTTTAACAGCTCCTAGGCCTGCAAGCAGCCAAAATATATTGGGAACACCATGTAGAGATATTCGTATCAATGGGTCTGAACCAGGTGGAGGAAAATGGTTTTATTCACGTGGAAAAGGCTCTTGTATTCCAGTTCGATTTGAAGAATTTGATAATCATCATCAGGCATTCGAAGTTGTTTATGTATTTCAGGTAAATTTACCTCTTAAAGAATTCATATTTTCCATAACAATTCGAGAATCCTTGTTGTATGTCTGATAATATAGTATAAGGATCGTAATGGCAATAATTTAAGCTCTCTTTTTACTTCTCATTTTAATTTAATTTAGATGCCTATTCCCCGGGCTAATGAAGTATTAGATTACTCAAGATGGCAACAAAATCTTATTGGAGTCTTGCAAGTGGATATTACCTATCATAGTCAAATGGAAATAGGTAATTTTTATAATACAAATTTTTTATATTTATAAAAAGCTCTCTTTTTAAAAATCAATTAATGAAATTGTAATATTGTATTTTTAGCTCCTAAAACAAAAATTACTTTGGATGCTAGACTTGCATACAGAAACAAAGGGGATCCAGATGATGCATGGAAACCATATGGTGCTTCTGTTGTGGAAAGAATTTTGGAATGTAGTATTGACATGGTAAATAATATTTATATTCTTATAATCACATTCTTTAATTAAAACACAATAATAAATTTTCTATCACCGTAGAACATGGAACAATACATATACAACTGCAGCACTGTGCCGTTATTCGAACTGGGATCTTTGTATCATGATTATTACCTTTTGAATATTCGTTTGCCAGCTGATACTGAGAAAAATATTAACCAAGGTTTAGGCCATATTACCGACTTGTGGCTTACAGTAAGTATTAATCAATTATTACTATTTCATTATGGATATAGTATGTAATGGATTTGATATTTAGGCCATTAACCAAAATGGAGGATTTACAAAAGTTTGGGTGAGCTTGAAAACCATCTATTTCCCAATTGTACTCTGCGTTCTTGCATGGCACTGGAGAAGAGTGAACATGTTATCAAGAGCACCAGCATTGCTAGAGTACATGCTCTTAGCACTAGGCTCTGCACTCACTTTTCTGAATAGTAAGTTATATTAACAAAAAAATAGAATAATCCAAAATGGAAATTCCTCATGATATTTAATATATTCTGTACTTTGTTTACTGTTTTTAGTGCCTTTGGAATACATGACCCTTGCTTTTGATATGCCATTTATGTTGCTTTTGGGAGATATCAGACAAGGTGTATTTTATGCAACACTTTTATCCTTTTGGTTAGTGTTTGCTGGTGAACATCTTATGGTAAGTATATTCAAGTAAATAAAAAAGAACCTGATTCATAATATTACCATTGTAATGTTTTTCATGGAAATAACAGATTCAGGAAGGTGAACAAAGAAATACATTGAAATGCTACTGGCGACATCTTTCCGCTGTTGGCGTTGGATGTCTTTCGCTTTTCATGTTTGACATGTGTGAGCGTGGAGTTCAGTTAAGAAATCCATTCTACTCAATCTGGGTTACAGATATCGGTACAAAGTTGGCTGTATCCTTTCAAAATATGTATTTAAGATTTTTCATATCATAAATACAAAGGAAACTTTGTAGAAAAGTATATATTCTTATTCCAAAAATGTTTCCTTAATAATGTACAAACACAGTTGTCTTTTATAATACTGGCTGGTGTATCTGCTGGAATTTATCTACTATTTTTGACATACATGATATGGAAAGTGTTCATGAATATTAGCGCAAAACGGGCTGCATTGCCTAGTATGAGTTCAGCTCGACGTTTGCATTATGAAGGAGTCATTTACCGCTTCAAATTTTTAATGATAACCACATTACTTTGCGCTTCATTGACGGTTATTGGATTCATTCTTGGACAGGTATGATGATTTTTTATACCGTTCAGTGATATTTATGATTTTGTTGACACTTATAATTTATTCTCAGGTAGCAGAAGGTCAATGGAAATGGGATGAAGACATAGAACTCGAAATGACTTCTGCCTTTTTCACTGGAGTTTATGGAATGTGGAACATTTATATTTTGGCACTTTTGTGTCTTTATGCACCATCGCATAAACAATGGCCAATCGAACCGTCCGGTAAGCAATTTTTACATACAATACATTAATTAAAATAATATAATTTTAATGAATACCACTACAAATTGATGTACGGGTATTGCAGAAAATAGTGTCAGCGATGAAATTGAATTTGCAAGACTTCCAACAGACCCAAACGAAATGTTATCCCTGACGGCATTCGCACGCAAATCGGCCTTGGAATAAAAGACACTTGAGAAAAAGGAGAAGATCCAAATCTGACACTTCATTACGCGCAGATACTTATTCACGATAAAAATCGAGCGATAATCATGAAAGTGGTTTTAAAGCATTTATAGTAAAAACGACTGATATTCTTTATATTTACACTTCGATTTTTAATAATCTATTGATCGACAACGGTAGTATTGCCTATCTTATAAGAGTTTCTATATTTATTGTAGATTTTTTAAAGAAATTTAGGAACGACCGTGCACAATCGCGTTTATTTATTGCGAAGGAAGTTTCTTTAAGAGTAAGAATATATACATTTCCAAATGAGCCATTTCTTGTCATCTAAACATCGCTTTCGACCATATTAAGAACTCGGATTGTAAAATCGTATGATATTTAAACATTGCAATTTGCTTCAGTGTCTCATTTTTTAAATGCATTTATGTTCATCGAATCTGTCCTTTACGTCAGTAAGCCCTTTCGGTATTTAAGCAATTTGGAGAATTCAAATATTTCTACTCTTTACATTGTAACGCTGAAATTTAAACTAACGCATCTTTTGAAAATCTCATGATGCATAAAAGTGATCTTTTTTTTTCGAATCTCCTTCCGAGGTACTTAAATCTTACAGCAGCAATATAAAAGTTTTGTTAATATATTAATTAGTACTGTAAACCGTTTATATAATCGATTGATGTGACGATAGTATTTATTAAACATAGTGAGAAACACAATCATGATAACATTATAGCTTAATTTTGTGTTCCATCGTGTAATAGAACATATCAGTATTGGGCATTTAATTATAATTAATCATCCACAGATTCAATTACATTAAAATATAGTATTAACAAATCAGTATTCGGTACTTAATATTACGACGTCATGTACTTGATGACTGTAATAGGCAATGTCTTGCTTGTTTGAAAATTACCTCTATCTCCCCATAAAATTGTCTCTAGTGTTTTTACTACGCGTAGGAAGGAAGTGTATTCCTTCTTTTAAACGATTCTTAAAATAATATTACGTAGAATTATTATTAAAAAATTTAGCTATGTAGAGACTTTAACTTGATTGAAATATTTGAATAAGGTGCAATAATAATATGCAAGATTTCTTGTATCTGATACCGTATGTTTATGTCCTTATTCATTCGATTCAGTAGTCATCTCTATAAGAATGTAGTAGAATATAGTGAAATACAAGAAAAGGGCAGATCTGTAATCAATATAATATTTGACGTCTGTACTTATTGAAAATTATACATTGCATTGAACTTGGCTGCTTAATTTCATTAACTGAATGTTTTACCTGTCATTTCGACTAATTTTAATTTTCTGGTGAGTATTAATCTTTTTTAAACAAAAATATTGTTCTTTTCTGTCCCCCTATTTTAGACCACTGTAGCGCATAACAAAGAAACGTAAGGCTGCTGTGACATTGTATGTATATCTATAATTGAACATTAGTATCCATTATGAATATAATATAATTATACATACAGGCAATATATTTCTTTTTAATCAATTAATACCCTTTGATGCTTGTGTTTAATATTTGTATCCTTTTGCTGCTATCATGCAAAACTTAATAGTAGCTCCAGCATGATAAAAAATATTCTAAGTACATGACTTGTCAAAACATTCTGGGAATTCAACATTTACATAAGAAATATGAATAAGTACGCCTGTTTATGAAGAGAATCTACTTTCCCTCTGCTTTGGTAGCTTAATTATAAATAGTACGCATATTGAGAAAGAAGTCTACCAGGCAGAGGCAAGGCAGACATATTTATTAGCAATACAATACGAGTGGTACATTCGAATAAAGAATTCCACGTTATAACTAAGGATCAAAATCAGGATTATATTGCAAAACAACGAAGCCTT
The DNA here is from genome assembly GCA_030142225.1 of Pachycephus smyrnensis. Lineage (NCBI taxonomy): Eukaryota > Metazoa > Arthropoda > Insecta > Hymenoptera > Cephidae > Pachycephus > Pachycephus smyrnensis. The sequence continues at coordinate 205,182 of JARQST010000266.1, read as the reverse complement.
CCAGGATCGGAGTAACTGGAATATATTCTTCTGTCGCAAGTTCTGCCCGTTCTCCATAGGCTAATAAAACCGGTGTGGTATGTGTCTGGAAGCCAGTGATTGTCTTAGGCTTACCAGCCTGACCAACCACGTCGACTGCAAGTCCCACTCGTACTGGAACCGCCAAAGGATTCAACTCCTCGTCGAAAGTAACGAGCATCCTAGGCTGCATCGCAGCGGCCAGGGTGTACAAGAGATAGTGAGAGCGCCCGAGAATTACTGAAACAAATAATTGCACCGTTTTTGAGTTGTTCGACAAAATTACTTAAAGGATAAAAGAAAGACTCAGACATCAAACTTACTATTCTTCACGTCCAAAAAACCTATAAGAGTTCCTAAGAGACCAGCCAAGGCAACGGGACTCAGAAGTTGTCTGTCACTGTGATACGGCGAAAGGGTTAATGTTCCCTTGCCGAGATGTGTAAGACCTTGTGCGATGCGTACCATGAACAAGTTATTAGGATCCTTAGCGTGGAATTGTGCGAGTTGCCTAAGCATCGCAGCCAGTCTAGCGTTATTCGTTCCGGCACCTACGAGACCCATTGCGAAGATGGCATTGTGGGCTACTTCAGGGTCGCTATCGTGCGAGAACTTAGAAAGAGTATCAAGGATATTTAATTTTGGATTAGAAACGGATATAAGGCCTAGAGCTAATGGTACGGAACGTCGGATAACCGGTTCGCAATAGCGAAGCAAGTGACCGAACGTTCTGTACGCCATCTCAGCACCGATTTCTTCTCCCATCGCGATTAACGCAATACCAAGAACAGCGATAGCCTGGCGAGAACTTAAGTCTTTTTCCTTCTCTTCCTTCTTCTCTTCTTTCTTCTCTTTATCTTTGCGATCGCTCTTTTCCTCCTTCTCATTTGTTGGCTCGTAGTGTTCTGAGCAGATGTGAAGAAGATGTTGAATCTTCAGGACATTTCCGGTACCAGCATAAGCGCAAACTTCAACCAGGGTAGTGGACATAGATCTGAAGGGCTCGGGGATGACTTCGAGAGCAGCAATTATAGCTTCAGCAGCTTCTTGTTTTCCCAGGAAACACAGACCAAGACCAAGTGGCAAGAATCTCGCATAGGTGTCTTTAAGGTCTGCTTCAGACTTTTCCATTAGCGTATGCATTATCGCTGTGGTGACGTATGCGTTACACGATCCTACGGCTACCATGCCAAGAGCGAGCCCTGCTACTCCGACTACTTCCCAACTCGATTTTGGATCACTAAGTACTGGAGTGAGTAAACTCAATACTGCTTCCCGATTAGAGCCAGCATATGCTAAGCCAAGGCCAACAATAGCACCGATTCTCATAGTATTACTGTTGTGCAATACATAGTCTGAAAGAAGAGCCAGAGCAGGATCACACTCGTTTCTCACAAAACAATTGACAATTCCGCAGGCCAACAATGCTCCAGATTTTATGTAATCTTCGGATGAGTAGAGGTACTTGTCAATGGGTGTTAGTCCACCATCAACATCCCACAAGAGGACCAGACCTAGCGAGGCAGTAGCACTCAGCATACCGTGTTCTTTGTTTTTGTATAACCACTTGTTTCCATCTTCCATGAGCAATTTGTCCCGACCAAAGGCAGCATTTACAAATCCGTTTACGAAACTAGCTGCCAGGTTTTGTCTGGCGGAATCCACTTGACCACCACCGAATGGAGGTCTAGAGTTTTCAAGGTGTGATTTGTATACGTCCTCTGGGGTCTTTGGCTCCATTATGTCTAATTCGCGAGCTAAGTTCAGGAAGTAGCTATTCAGATGTGTGTTGGACATGGACTCTACGAGATCATCATATTCGTGCGAGGTTTCAGGAATCTCAATGTAGATTTGTTGGCGACCCAACATAAATGCTAACTGTTTCCTTACGGCTCTGCAATAATTAAAAAGCAATGAATATTAACTAAAATGAAAATGTGATTCGTATATAAGTTTTTAAGACCTTGCGCAACGACTAGTTTCAAAAAACAAAAGATACCGCATAAATGATAATAAGGACTGCCATTCAAACAGGTTATACTTACAAATCTGTGCAGCTTGTGAAGATTTCTTCAATAAGTGGCAGATCATTCAACTGCATAGCGAGTCTTAATGCTTGTGGGTATTGTTCAAATTTTCTGTACAGTTTCGAAGCAGCATGAAGAAGAGTACTGTTTTCTGGATCAGCCACATAAGGTACACAACTTGTAAGGTAGAGGCAAACTCTCTGGTAAGCACTCTCATCCACATACTGCTCTAATAAATCAAGTCGCTCAATTTCCATAAGTAAATCACATGCTTCTGTCTCAGCATTATGAGCCATGTTGTAGGGGATAATTTCATGAACAAGGGCTATCAACTTTTTACTATCAACATCACCCGTTATTTCATCCCAAGCTCCTGCCAGTTCTCCAGATAAATGTCTCACGTATTCGTGACCCCATTCGCCAATTTCCAAGGCAGATCCAGTCAATCTGTATTTCAGGCATTCTCTGCCTTCTCCCATGGTCATAGCAAGAACAGAGATAATGTCTGAACATAATTCCTTTGCCTTTGGATCAGTTATTTTTTCGTACACGTTCTTCATTGTGTCATAGTGCGGTCTCATGAACTTTAGAGGTTTCGGCACGCTCGTCATTGACGTGGTGGATGCACGAATTTGCGACTGGAGAGACTCCAATGCGGGAAGGTGTAAGTTGGTATTAGGATCCTGAAGATGATCGACTAAATTACCTAATTCTTCCTGAAGTAGTTTATCCTCCTCCGACTGAAAGAAAATGACAACCATAGTAACAAATCAAAGTTCCAATAACAATGTTATCCTGTTATTCGTAATTGTGAGTAATAATGGTTATCAGTAACTTCATATCAATGACACTAATTTAGAAAAGGTTTAACATGAATCGAATTTTCGAAACACTATACTATTAAATAATTAATAAATCCAACATTTAAATGACATTGCAATTTATAAAATTCGAAAACAGTCCCCTCCCCCCCAGACATAAAATGACGAAAAATTATTGTTTTGATATCTCTTGGAGTTGTCATAATTAGTTATTTTTCAAATATAAAAAAATAAAAGCATGTGATTATGATTTTTAATGAAAGGCTGCATCTTTATGTTTTTCGGAGAACTTGGCTACCTCTAGCAATTCAAAAATTTTGGAGTAAAAATTACAGTTAGCTAAATTCGATTGTTTCCATTCTTAAATATACGTTTAAGAATTGAATCGTTAGGAAATTAAAATATTTGCAATCATGTTGCGCTCGATTATAATTCAAATAACATTCTATTTAAACCCATTATATTCGAGAACAATGTCCGATCGGCGAAAACAACATGCAAGTCATGAATAAATGGGTCCAGTAGATAAAGAACTTACTAAATCATTCTTCTCTTCCTCCTTTCCATTTTTCGTTTCTTTAGCGGGTTTAACCTCAGCCTTCGTACTCTCAGGCATCTCTAACAATATTCTTCTACGACGAGTCGTATGAAAATATGAAAAGTTTACTTCCTTCCACAACCCGTCAAACTATTAGGTTAGAAATACAGAGAAGGCGATATGCGAGTCACGGCGAACGTTAAAGACTGGTAAAGACTATACAATCAGCGCCCTCCACAAATCTTCATGGATTCCACATGTCCCTGGTGGTTTTCACTAGATCTGTAATAAATCTCTTAAAAAAGTTCTTGTCAAACCATGAAACTGTGATTTCACGTACAGCTACGTTACAGTTAATTTGCTATTTTAAAAAGTACATAATTTAGTATTACAATTAAACACAATTTAAACACAATTAAAAATAGTAAGAGATTTCACAATTTGATGCCCTTTAATGTGGTAATAGTTGGTTAGTTTTAATCAAAGGTTTGGTAGCTCTGTCACAAGAATCGATCGGTCGATCGGAGTTCTTACTGTCGGTAACGTGAGGAACAATCGTGAGGCTTTCGCGAGGAAGTTCTCGGCTGTGTTGAGCGCTTTGTGCCCGATTTGTCATAGCCGAGTATCCCGGATTGATTCGCGCGGTACGAGAGAGAGACGAAGGTGTACAGATTTGAGATTATTTGCGATGTTGTGTATCGAGTTGGAGGCTGGGGCTTCCGTAGGTGACCCTATGTATCGGGTCGAAATTCTTCCGATCGAAGGGTGAAGTTGAAGTGGTCTAGTGTCCGCAGACGGGAGCATCTTTGACGGAGAAACGAGCTACAGGCCGTCTGTCGAAAGCAAGATGGCATCGCAAAGTCAAAATGCTGTCAACTCGGCAAGCCCGGCAGCTAACGGGCCTCCAGTGCCAGCTCTCTTGTCGGTCTCGACTACGACCACGACTAAGTCTCAAACTGTCCCGAATGCTGTTCCTGCTCAAGGACCACAGCAACAGCAACAACCACAACAGCAGCAGCAGCAGCAGCCGCCACCACCGCAACAGCAGTCAAACAATTTTGAACCCCTTGATAAAAGTTCCTCCAATACGCTCAAGGTATATAATATTTATAACGTTACCGGTATAGAAATAAGTAAATAAATACTTCTGTTTTTTTGTGTTAAATAGTACTGGTTTTTTATTCTGGAGCAAGTGCTGTTAGGATTATACTTGTCTCTTTCACTTTTGGAGCATATCTTGATTGTACAGGATCTTTAATTCAATTCTGCATACATTCAGATTCCTGACATTTAAGACTTTATAGGGAGGATGTGCATATTTCATGTCAGAATACGTTATGCAGAATGATTTCTCTTTCTTCGGGTCATTGTTGCTTGCCATAAAAATGCTAATGATGATTCCTTGTGTTATGCTGATGATCTATGTTCTTTTTCTTAGAATGAAACCTTGTAACAATACAAAGAAAACATTTGAACCTTCATTGCTCCAAATGGTTATTCTTTGTTATAATATTTCATAATCTATATAACACAACTTGACACAGCTGTGCAAATTAATAAAGATCTTCTATATGATAAATACTTTTGTTTAGGTGTTTACCTTTTTCCTTGCTTCACTTTAACTCAAATTTTATTTTTTAGTTCTTATAAAAACAAAATTAATTTTGTTATTCTCTATTGCGTAAGTTTTAATAATATCATTAAATAGTGATCTGCTCAAGAAAACTAATTGCATGGTACATTTTTATAGTTCTGAGAAAGATTTATTATAAACTTTCTTCCACTGAACTAGAAGTTATAGACAGATGTAAGACCTCACTCCTAAGTTAAATAAACAAAAGGCACTCAGCCAAATTGCAAAGCATTGGTATGACAGTTTATTTAGTTCACACATGTGATTGTAAAATAGTCAAGGTAATTTTAAGCTTACCAGTTTGCTACATTTTTATAAATATTCCATTTAATATTGCTTACATTTACAACTTTTAAACTTTACCACAATATACTGAAAACATCACAACTCCTATATTGTAGAACCTGCTTCTGCATTCATAAATGCTCAACAAATTGTTAAATGTTTTAGACTATCTGTCAGCTGGTATAATACATTTCTCTTTATGGAACTGGCTGATAGTGCATTAATTTTATTATTGTCAATAATATTAAAATCCATAATCTATTCAAATTTATTCTGTTTGCAAATCATCCTGTGACCTCCTGTTGGCTTATGCACTTTATTTGATATTATTTAACAAAAATCCAATAACACATTTGCACATTGCACTGTGTTATAGTAATAACAATTTAAAATTTCTTTTTGACGACTGTAAATTAATCAAATGTCAATGTTCAATTTCAGCGAAATCCAAAGATGGAGTTAAGCAAAACTGACCTGCTAAAGCTGCTGGGATACTTGGAAGGGGAACTTCAAGCACGGGATATCGTTATAGCTGCTTTAAAAGTAATACCATTTTCTTAATTAGTGAAGGCGTAGCGTGTACAGAACGTAATTGAACTTTCTTACACGATCCTATTATGGCATATATAGCTTTTATCGTTGACAAAAAAAATTAAAGCCCGTTTAGTACCAACGAATTTTCATGTAATATCTACACTACCTTAATTTAGCCATACATCTTTAACGTTCTCATCAGCGAGCGTAATTTCCTATTAAATAATGTTTTCCGAATGCAGTCCGAAAAGATGAAGCATCTACTGAGCTCTCGGTATCGCAGCGGAACGTCTGATCCTCACGCTGCTCTTGCACGCGATGTTGCTGTGGTAGGAGGTGTGATTAGGCCTGAGGAGAATCAGATTGAGCAGCAGGTGGCAAGTTTAGAAGCTTTGGTCACCCAGCAAAGACGTACACAATGTCGTATGGCCAAGCTTCTCAAAGATGCTGAAATTAGACATGGAGCGGTACGTCCTCATAATTCTAACTCGAGTTTTTTTACTTCATTTCTATCGCAATCTGTCGAGTCAGTGGAACCAATGATATTACCAGATGTTGCACGGATCGTTTCGGCGAGACTTTCACTCTCTGCCAGCTGATCACTCTTTAAGAACTGTCTCAATATCCGCATTCAGGTTATCAAAGAGTTGGAGGAAGAGAAACGGAAACACGAACATGACACAGCTCAGGGCGACGACATCACGTACGGACTTGAAAAAGAGAGAACACGACTAAAAAAAGAACTGGAATTGGAGAAGCAGGAGAAAAAACGTCTCGAGCTCGAATTAAAGAAGACGACGAATACGTTGGAAGAGGAGAAGAATCGACAAAAACAAATAGTACTTCTATTGCTAGCAGAACGGAAAAAGATAATAATGAAGTATATAGAAGAGCGAAAGAGATCCGAGGATCTGGCGCAAATTTTAAGCGAAGAAAAAGTACGGATAGATTCAATGGCGGAGGGACTCGAGGAGGAGAGTAAAAAGTCCCTTCAGATGGAAGCAGAATTAGAGAAGCACCTGGCCCAATTCGATATGGAAAGACAACAGTACAGACAAGCCCTAGCTAAGGAGGAAAAGAGGGCGAAGGAACTAGAAGCGGATTTAGAAAAATTGAAGGCAGAAATGGAATCATGGAAGGATACCCAAGCCCGAGGACCTCCTCGAGGAGTCGGAGTGACTCCACCACCACCACCAGCGAAACCTGCTAATCTTGCTGCTATGCCTACGCTTAGGCCTGCCAGTGCTCCACAAACTAGTAAGTATTCAATACTGCTCATAATATAATCATTGTGTTAATAAAACGACAGGATATGCCTATTCGCTGAGTTCAATATAATCATTAAACAGAGCATACATTACTTAAGTTTAAATTATTACTAACATGTTGTTTACCTTCTGTTATCTTGTGCAGTTAAAGGTGCAGTGCTTGGCACGGGAACACCTATGGTTAGTAGCAAGGTAGTACAACCAACAGCAACGGTATCCAGCGTACCAGTTAGTGGACCAAGTATGTATTTTATTCTCTCAAAAAAATTATCAATGAATTTTGAAAGTATACAATTTTGTATACTTTCTTTTACTAAAATTGCGAATATTCAGTGACAAGTCTTTTACAATGTTCTCTTTTCGTTTTTGTCATAGCAACTGGAATCGCTAGATCTGTTACACCTGGACAGGCACTTCGTGGTGTAACGTATACAGCCGCACTACCCTCGATTGTAGGCGAGCCTGCAGCTCCAACAGAGGCACAGGTAACCTATCCACATTTCCCCACCCACTCTACACTTATTTAACGACAACTTGTTACTGAAATGAATGATAGTACACGTGTCTTAAACATTCGACAACAAATTACTATTATTTAAGGGTCTTACTCTAGACAAAGCTCTCGATGGTTGTCTTACAAACATTTTATAATATCGCGACTGTCCTCATAGTTTTACCGTAATTTCAAAATACAATCACGACATAGAGGCTTTTCTACGACAATACAAGAGGCTATTTTGATGTTGACAAGACACTAGAAACGGAACTATGATTTTTCGATAATACTCATAAAAAATTGTATAATCAGAGTCAATTGTAGGTAGCTAGGTTCTCCAGAGTATACTAGTTCACTTCGCGAATATACACAAGTGCGTCTTCCTTTAAACGAGTTTTTAACGAGATGCACATTTAGATCCATGCAATTTTCAATGAGCCCTTAACGCCGGCTAGTTGACTGATATAAAATCAATCGTGACAATGATGAATTATTAATGCAATTGAGATGTCAAAGTCGGTGTTTAATAGTTGACAATTAACGACTAGCTATGGAGGAACTCGGAGGCGAGTAGGTATAAACTCGAGGAGAAATGGATAATACCGAAATGTTACCACTTCCAATAAAAATAGTAATATTTATTCACAATATTTATATGGCACACAACGTCATAGATAGACATAGAACATGTACAAGGAAGGTAATATATATATAATAACGTAACATCACAGAGGATACGATACGTTGATTTTAGATAAAGAAAAAAAAGGGAATAGGGACGATAAGAATTTTATATACGTACTGTATGGAAATTAAAACTTGATTCGGTGCACTCGAATGAGTTTGATTTTTATAAAATATTTTAATTTTTTAGATTCATCTAGTCTTATTACTCTGTTAATTCTAGGATAATATAGAACAAGTTTTTCTTTCTATATTCACTCCGTACCTATTAATGTAAGCGTATACCCTTTTATTTTCACTCCCCGATCCTCACTGCCCCCCTTTCTCATCCTTCTTTACATTTTAAACGTCATGAATATCTTTTCTAAATTATCAAACAAATCGGAGCGAATAAGAGGGATGTGTAAGTAGTAAAACTGGAGCTATCGTTTGTTTTGGAATTAAATTTTTCGTCTTGTGGCTTCTGGATACACGCTTATTAACTTTTTTTATTAAAATGACTATCTTCGAGTGTAACAAAAACGAAATTCTTCAGCCTTTATGTCTCACAATATCAGCGACCGTCGATAGGTTCTTTTTATAGTGATAGATTGACATTTTTTTTAGATTATTAGTATAAAGCAGAGAAACTCTCTGTAGAACTTAAAAAAAAACGTTGAAAATCAGTGCCTTCGTACGTCACGTTTTGTCCTGCTAACATATCTCTCTTAATAAATATATTCGATGACGCATGAACGAACCTCACAACTTTGACAAACTGCACACAATCGTTTCACTTCGATGGATTTGAGTATCGGATGCACCGAATAGCATGGATGAATTCGCACAGAGAGAGAAAGAGAGAGTGAGAGTGAAAGAAAGAAAAATCTTATTCGCAAAAATTTATATTTTGCCGTATGTCAATTTAGATAGAGTGCTGGTCTCGGAACTATTTTTATATACACTTGCAAAGACAATATATGAATTAAAATTACAAATATAATCGCGAAAATTTCGGAAATATATTTCTATACAACTATTTGCTACGTGAATAATTCGATTAGATTCATATATACTTACTATACCCTTGCACTGTACTATTCGTATAAGTTAACAAATCATTAATACTTAGGCACTACACTTTATTATACTGTTTTACTTTGTGTACATAAGATTATTATTTAGTATGTATATCGATTAATTCCTTAATTAAAAGTTGTATGCAACTCACTTCTGAGCCTTATTTACAAGTTTTCCCTGCTTGCCATCCTAAAAGCACCCTATTGCTAGCTAGCACTCAATTCACATCACAATCTTCTTATAATTATTAGTAATTTCTTTAATTATACATCTGGATTGCTTTGCAGACACGCCTGTTCCGACAATTATGATTTATTAGGTGAATCGATAATCGTCCCTCTAAGCTCCTGCACTGTATCCTTAGTCCACAAAGTGAGCATATCTCGCAAGGGTATGAGAATACGTTTAAGTGATTACATTAAGCTATGTATAGGCTTTAACTAGAGTAATCGAAGGAGCAATAACTAGTGAACCAGGATCGACCGATTCTATGGTGTATGGCACATGCACCCTATAGAAAATTGCAGCACGAACACTAGGGGGTCAGCTTTAATAACATCTACCTCGCGTTTCACCTGCTCACTGACACTCTCAATAGCCGATCTCTATTCTCTTTCTGTTCAACACTCGCTTTGGTTTTTATAAATTTATATGGTTCCTTTTGCCCGGTATGGTTTTGTGGCTTCGATTCGTGCAACGTGCCAGGTTGCGGACAGTACAAGAGGAGTCCTAAGGCTAAAGAGGATATGGTGTGTGTTCCTTCCCTAGGCTGTAGACAAGCGGCCAGCAGTTCCCGCACCCACGAATCCTGGAATTCCGACAAAGCTTGTACCGGCTGCACAGAGCGCAGGAAAGCTCGGCTTTCACGTGGCTACTGCGCCCGGTGTTCAAACTTCCGGGATACTGCCAACGAAAAAACTTCCAATGTCCCGTGGAATACCTCCTCCGGTGCCACCTAACAAGCCGGTGGTCCCACCGAAGAAGGAGGCGGCTTATCTGAGAAGAACGGAACCACCACAGCCGTCCCAGGATCCTGCTAAATTTGTGAAACAGCAACCTGCACCGACGCATTCGGCGAGCACTACTGGTACACTACAAGCGCAACAGGCAATACCAGCCACGAGTCATGCTCCTGAGGAAGAGGTCAGTAAATTCTCTGATTTGCGACGATGACAGGACAGATATGTCTCGTTGACTTGTTGCGATTTTAACAGTGTTGATCGTGACGATGGCTCTCGTTGTGTAAAAGATTCTGTGATTTCAGACAAAGCCACGCTGATGTAATACGGAGAAAGAATTACGTCTGAATGGGAATCTATCCAAGTCATAGTAACTATGGTATTCGCAAATCTCTTGGAATGTACGGGGAACACAAGGAAATCTATAGCAGCATTTTCAATGAGCGAATGAGCTGCCTCAGGACTCAACACACTCATTATTTACTTAATATAACTACGTCGATTTATAAATATATATATGTATATTGCTAGAATCTGCTAGACAATGTAGCTAGGTCGTGCCGAAAGTCGTAATTTCATGTGAATAGCGAATGCGAATTGTAAGCGCGATCCGAGATAGATACACGAGGTAGATAGATAGGCCCAGTAGGTTCCTAGTTCACTCTCTACAGTTGGGCTAGACTGTGTTACATAAATTAATGATAGTATCAAGGATGACGTCATAAAAAACAAATAATATAATTATGGCAATTGATATAAATAAGTGATATAAATAGTAAATGTTAAGCTGTGACAGAGATGCGATATGTAGGTCCTTAGTTATGAACTAAGGAATTTCTTTAATTTGCAAGCGATGCGAATCTACGCACGCGCATGATCACTGCCTCGACACGCAATTGCATAATGAAGAATATAGGCATATATTAGTGCAGTAAAAAGAGTGGTCCATATAGATGCGCTTTGGAATTTATGTGAAATGTTTGTCGCAATCTAATACTTCACTGTTCATTAATCCTCGCAAGCTTCGAATATAAGATAAAACGATAGACTCTGAATCTTCTAAAAGCGTCAGCAGCTGCGTTGTGAAATTTATAATTGCCGTGCAAGAATTATACCTTCCTTTGACAATACATTTACACGAATAAAGCAATACTAATTATAAATAAACGAATGTAGTTTCGCAACGCGAAAGTAATTGCAAACATTTGGGAGCAAATCTCTTCCAGGCCACGACCTACTTTAACGAAAATTTCATGACTGTACGGTACGGAACGCGTAGTTTTTCTATGTTTCACATAAACTCTGAATAAAAATATACGATGCATCTATATACAACAAAGCAAAAGCGGAGAACGAAGAAAAAATATGCAGCGAAAATAATATTATAAATATTATTCCAAAAGAAACACAGGGTGGTATTGATCTGACGATGTTGCCAGACAATACCGCTTTGTCAATAGTTTCGACTCAATTGTGCTCTGTCGACGTGACATTTTCATGAAGATACAATTCAACACGCAATCTGACATTACTGTACTTGAATGAAATTGCTGGAGGCATGAGAGAGTGTATATACACGTACAACACGCATTAAGTAACCCATGTCTGTACATGCTTGATAAAAACAAAAATTATAATAATGCCACTGAACAAAGGACGATACAAGAACTTTGTGTACTTGAAATCGAGTATATCTATATACATTTCTAACTGTAGCACGTACGAACAATGTTGTACATGGATGTATAGTAACTATACTGTTATACAAAGAACTATGTAATGTAGCTTATCATCGCGTGATCTCTGGGCCATACGTAGTACTCACAGCACTGTACAGTCTTCCAGAGTTCTTGTTGTAAATTGTAACGATCCAAATTCGACATTTGATTAGCTTACTCGTAAGGGCTATAATGAGCCGTGACGAAGAAAGTTATTTGCAAAATGTGTCAAGCAGCTAAACGAATTCAAGAGACAAAGCAATATGCGCCTATCTGGATCTGGCTCTTTATCTGATCCTGCAATTAAGATGAGCATTCGCCGAAGTACATATTTTCTCGGTATTAAGTGGCAAGTGTGTTCTTGGGTTATTGCTACGCACAACAATTTTTGTTCGCTGTATTAAAACAGTTGAGCCTTGGCGGTTGGATGATGCGGATACAGTTAATTGACAGTGGCGATATGTAACGGAATCTGTATTATGTGTGTTTAATACAGATTTTGTACATTGTGTGAAAGGAAATATTGTAAAGATGACAATTGAAGCGCATAATGGATGTTATTATCTTTTGCAGCGTGTTAACTTTGTCAGGATGTGTATACAGGTGAAACAGTATTTAATGTACTTTGAGAAGTAATTTTAATGACATCACATAGTGAGATGAAAACCGATGATTGTTAAGACTGGTTTAATTAATGCTCAGTGAATAAGTTGGAGAGAAATGTTTTGACTGATAATGAGAACAAGTCGATTAGCCATTGTTTTTCAACTTATTAACTGATTGTCAACGTACGTACAGTATATAATTCACAAAAGGATCACAGTTTGATTGATTTTGGCATTGTGCAGAGCGTAATATGTATTCCAACGGTTAATGATTTTTTATGTATATATCACATGCGCATGTGTTATGAAAAGCGATGTATTTTATCAGGACTATTATCCAGTATATAATTTATTCTCTGAACTGTTTGGCTTCTGTTTCATTTAATCATACAAATTGTTCACTTTGTAAATATTGCTTTGGTATTCTTATGAAGAGACAGTAATGATTCTAATGAGGAAAGTTAAACAGTTCTAAGGATCGTTTGTCAGGCGTTATCATCACTTTGCGCTGAATGGGACAGATATAAGATGACACTATTAAATTTAGGATCACAAGACTTTGTTCTTTCAAGGATACTCAAGAGTGATTGATTTTTATATGCGAAACAGACTAGTCTTACAGTCGATAACGCAGATCAATGATCAGCTGACTCTTATTTTTGATCACGCAACTTTCACACGAGTATTGTACATCCTTTTAGAGTCCAACAGTTATTGTTATTATATACAATACTTTCAGGAAATATTAATTTGATCGTGCGACGTATGACGATACTTCTATAGTATAAAATATCGGAGAACGCTAAGAAGACAAAAATGAATCAAACGATCTACGTAAGATTGCGATCGGTTTCGAAATCCCAATAAAAATGTATATAATACCGATTATTATTTTCTAATAGTTAAAAAGTAATGTGTAACCGAATTGTGATTTTTGTGTTCGTACTATTGATATCGTAGCCCATTTGAAATCGATAACGACTTCATACAAACCGATCGATCTTCGTGGTCCAGAGATTGCTAGATTATTAATCGAAAATCTCTGTAGAGAAATCTTCAGCGCGTCATGAAATGTTTCGTGGTAATTAATTATCCCGGAAATACCATGAAACAGGAATTAGTTAAGAAAAGTCTAAATCGGACCTTTAATTACCGTCGATGTGAACCGTGTAAATACGTATAGAGTAGTTCACCGTGCGATCGGCAGAATAATTGCAGACAGTTTATTAATCGCAGCTTCCGTTTTACGAAAAAAAACTATTGTTTTTTCAAATTCTGTAAACATGCGTTCCAGGGAAATATAAGTTATCACTGCGTCGTCCCGTACGATGCTGACAATATAGATTGTACTTAATTTATGTAAAATGTCTAAAATCTCCATTGGTAACCATGATTCTCTTACAACCGCTGCAGTAGTGTTCAATCAGTAAAGCATACGTTTATTTATTCGCAATTAATGTCATATTAGCCCTTAAGGTCACACCCCGATCGAGGCCCGTTATCGGTCACACCGTTTTGGCCATTTTTGGCACGGTGTGATCGTTGAGGGTTAATTTTACAATAAATCTCATACAGCGTCGTGGCAGCTAAAGTCTTATTCGTTCAAACAAAATTTATTTAACGGTACAATATTATTCGTAATCACATATGAGCAGTCCTGCGAGTAGAAGCGTACATGCTGCAGATATAGAAAGAATGGTGTTCAAATAAGAAGCTGGATACATTAACAGTGTAAATCCATAGAAATATTGTAAAAATTCATACAAAGATCACGGATTCTTTATGGATCGCTCGTACGTTTTGTAATTCCCCCGATCCTCACGATAACGATTCATTATTTTTGGACTCTTTGTAAGCGCAAAGCTTATCTCATAGAATTTTCTTACGACTTGGAATACGACGATTTTTTTTCTCATAATGTTAAAATGCTCGGCATAAATTTTGTTAATGTGACAAAGCGCTGTATTTCATGTATATATATATTGTTTCGAGTGCAATGCGTGCTTATCGATGATTCCGGACTTCCTGTTTCGTATTCAGAGAATTTTAAATGAGAAAAGAAAATGTCGATATTTTTCTACGCGACAAATTGATGATGCGTCGTAATAGCGAGCTAAGATTAATCGAATTAATCAATCGTGGATTTTGCAGGATCACGTGCGTGTCTGATATTACGGAATAGTCATTTACGGAGAATCCAAAAATCTCACGTTTACGACTTCGATCGGTCATGAATTACATTGAGTAATTGAGCAGTCTGATAAAGTGTTCTTTTGGAAATCCCTTTGAGCGACAGTAGCCCAACGTAAAGATAAATCATTCTGAATGAAAAAGAGCGAACGACTGATTAATATTGAATGGTTTAAGGATCGACTATACGTCATCTCAATGGATTTTATGCTTTTACCATAATTTTCTTTTATACGATCGTATACTTAAACTGTCCAAATTTCATTAAGAATGTAACGATTGTTACCTTCAGTACTATAAATGAATATACATGGATTTAATTGCAAACATTTTCTAATGTGATATTACCCACTTATCTTTAATTTTATTAAAAAATTATTTACACACAAAGTATTGCACGTTTAAAGTACATTTTTTTACCAAGCGTTAAAAAACGTATTAGCCAAATACTCTTGATAGCGGATTTTGCAATTCTATAATGGAGGGGATACTTGTTTGTGCACTTGTAAAAATTTCTATGCATTAATGCATATTGAAATAATTATCTCAAAATGATTCACACGATATCACGTAGAATAATGCAAAAACAAGAGTTTTATAATTATCTTATCAGTTACAACGTCTGAGATTTTTAAATAAATATAAACGAGACATCCATTCTCAATACGTATAGCATATGGTATATTTATATACATACACATACACATATATATGAGCTATATACACGGTGGGCATAACAGAAGCATTCATACCTACTATAGGTAAGGAAGTGCAAGAATCGTGGTGTCTAGTGATATTTTACAAGACG
This sequence comes from Pachycephus smyrnensis, assembly GCA_030142225.1. Classification (NCBI taxonomy): domain Eukaryota; kingdom Metazoa; phylum Arthropoda; class Insecta; order Hymenoptera; family Cephidae; genus Pachycephus; species Pachycephus smyrnensis. The sequence continues at coordinate 189,539 of JARQST010000266.1, read as the reverse complement.
AAATTAAAGGTTATGTAAGTACATTAACATAATAGCAGTTTATAGAACCATTAATTCAACTGGAGATATTAATTTTATTGATAAATACAAAATCTTTATTCATACAATTGGCTTTGTATTCCGATATGGCTCACTATTCTATTTGTCCTGAATACGTCCCACATCACGTTACTTGTTTATTAATGAGCAATTAATGTATATTTCCAGCAAGACACGAAGCAATACGTGTCCGAAATATATGTGACAAGTGAAAGGAAATGTGTTGTGTGGTGAACGGAAGAGAACAATGAAGTTTTGTTTGACTAGAAGAGCGATGTCGTCTGCCCGTCATTTGAAAAATTGAACGAGTAGAGCGGTGGATTTTGATTTTTTTTAAATGGAGCCCGAAAGGATTAACAGAGAAGAGCGGTCTGTGCGAAAAACTTTACGGCAAATACCTATTCTTATTTCACAACACGTGGAAGATTTTTTCTATCAGTAAGGAGAACATATATAGTATACAATGTATATACGATAGGCTGCGCTTTGATTGTCTTAATTGAAGCAAACGTTTATTCAATGCTATGATTACAATTGTCATAATTGCGCTTGCGTACGTTTTGAATTAATTTATTACATGCTTGTTTCATTTGTAGAGTTGGTTTTCGTATTGCTGAACGACCCCAAAAATGGCTAGTTGGATGTTTCATTGTCGTTCTGTTGTGCCTTGGTGGACTTTTTCGATTTCGCCAGGAAAAAAACCCTCTTAAATTATGGGTCCCACCGGATTCAGATTTTGTACGTGACACAGAATGGTTAATGTCACATTTTAGCGAGGGACAAAGAATCCAGTCAATAATAATGACTGGTGATGATGTTCTGGAAGCAGAAGCACTTGTTCAAGTAAAGTCAATACTTTCTCAATGAATTTAACTCAAAGTCCAACTGGCATATAATTGTTTTCATTTGCCTTTAGCTAAATGAAATTACCAAGCGTGTAATTGATGTGCAGACTCATGCTAAACAAAAAATTTCCTGGACTGACGTATGCTTTAAGTGAGTGTTCCAGCATGTAGCAATTTAATATTATTTTGATCTACTTTTATAAACTTGAATATATGCTAAGTAACTTTCTAAATGAATTCACAGGGTTCCCGTAATATCGGGATACGTAGAGCGTCAAAGAAGAGATATCGGCAATTTGGATGACGATTTTTTCGATGAGGAACCAGAGGCACGAATGAATCGCACAAAATTTGAACCAGGAGTTCATGCACCCACTGAACTGTACTGTGGAATTCTCAATAGCCTTCCTAAGGCTTGTCTACTGTTTAGTATTCTTGATATTTGGGATTATAATTCTACACTAATAGCCAGTCAAACGAAGAATGACATTATAGCGAAGTTCAATTCAGTAAAAGTTAGTCCAACATTGGGCCATCCAATGAATTTCTCGGAGCTTCTTGGAGGAACGCAAACCGATAAAAATGGAAGAATCATTTCGGCGAAGGCTGTACAAACTTTATGGATGGTGCATGTGAATTTTTCTCAAGTGGACATGGATAAGATAGGCAACGATGCAGGAACTGCTGATTGGGTAAGGTAAGTTTGCACAAAGGTCAGAATCATGATATATGAAACCAATACTGGCAGGTTAATCAATGTAATTTATATTTTAACGGCGATGCTTTGCCGTTTAAACGAATCATGATTTAGACCTTGAATTAATTCTGCACTAATCGATATCGTTCCAAATTTGCTTACTCACTGAATTAGACAAGAATTCCCAGTGAGTCATTTTTTTAAATATTTCACTGACACATTATTTATATTCCATTCATGATTTTGTAGGCAACACTGGACGTGCTAGCTTGGGAATCAGCATTCCTAGATGTGCTGAAGAGAAGCGCACAAAAATTGTCAAATTCTGATAATAGTCACAAATTAACGCTATACTATGAAGCTGGAAGGAGTTTCGGTGACATCAGTTCCTCAACAATGTTTCAAGATATTGATAAGCTGATAGTAGGAATTATACTGATGTCCTTTTATGTCCAAGTGATCCTATCGAAATTCAACTGGGTTGAATGGCGAGTGAGTCACTCTTACTACGAATTGCCTAAATCACTTTATGAATTCCTGGCACGTAGCTATAAGCTTCCCTTCCGTAATACTATCATTTATATTGCACTTGCAGTTCTGTCTGACAAGCGCTGGATTGCTATGCGTCGCAGGTGCATTTATAATCGCAGTAGGCGTGTGTTCTCTTTTTGGCGTACCGTATGGGCCTGTTCATACATCTCTGCCATTTATGCTGATGGGTCTTGGGGTGGACGATATCTTCGTGATGATGGCTTCTTGGGAACAAATACTCTCTCATGAGCCTAATCGAGGAAAACCTTTACCAGAACGTGTAGCTCTAATGTTAAGTCACGCAGGTGCATCTATTTCCATCACATCTCTTACGGATGTCGTAGCTTTTGTCATTGGTGCATCAACAGTCAGTATTTTTCCAGATTTATATTGTTGATTGATATATGGATTTTATATATATTAAACTTTTTCAGATTCTACCGTCACTTCATTCGTTCTGTATATACGCTGCTGTTGGTGTTTTAGTAACATTCTTGTTACAAGTAACATTTTTTGTTGGATTCTTTGCTCTTGACACAAGACGAATTGAAGCTAAGAGAAATGGCGTATTACCATGTATTGTTCATGAAAATTTTGAGATGAAGACAGTGGAGGCGAAGAATCGTGTATCTTGGAAATTTATTGATCTTCTTTATTCTAAGGTCATTTTTACCATACCTGGAAAGATAACTGTTCTGCTAGTCACTATAAGTATTGCGTCTGTTGGTATACATGGTTCTTATCAATTAGAACAGTGGTTTGATTCTAAATGGTTCTTACCGAAAGGTTCATATCTGAGTAGCTACATACATGTGCATAGTGAGCATTACCCACGGAGAGGTGATGAAGCTGCTGTTTATATGGGCGAGTTGGATTATCCAAGAGAATTTCAAAAAATACTTTCTCTGACAAAGAAATTAATGAATGAGACTAATGTACAAATAATGGAACCATGGCCTAGAGACTTTGCAGAATTCGTAGCTACTCATTACGAAAAAGGTAACATTTGCACCAAATCCAGATTAATATATCTTAAATAAAAACTTTTAAAACCCCATTGAATTATTCAATTGCAGATATGAAATCTACTATTTTGGATCATGAAGATTTTGAGCAGTACCTTTCGAAATTCCTGTTTAGTCGCAGTGGTGGAAAGTACCAAAGAAATTTTCACTTCAATAGCAAACTCACTTGCGGTATGAAAGTACCAAAGATCTTAGTAGCCAGCATCCCATTTACATTCACAATATTCTCTGGACCAAATGAATGGATCCCAGCTATGGACACAGTTAAAGAAATAGCTAAAAGGTCAAATATCCAAGGCTTTGTTACAGTATGGAGTAAAATGTTTGGTAGCTGGGAAACGGATAAAGTGATATCTCAAGAAGTCACAAGGAATCTCATCCTGGCATTGATTTGCGTAATGGGAACCACTGCAGTACTCATTGCTGAGCCTCAAACCTGCTTCTGGATATTATTGTGCGTCCTGTTAACACTCCTTGACGTGTGTGGATTCATGTTCTACTGGGGTCTCACGGTGGACATAGTATCCTGCATAGGTGAGTCCTACACAACGAGCAAAGCCAGGAACAGGATGAGGCGCACAAGGCTTATCGATGAATGCACGTTTGCAGGATTGGAACTGGCTGTGGGATTAAGCGTGGATTACGCAGCCCACGTAGCTCACGCCTTTTTGAATACCAAAACGTACAATGGGAAGCATGATCGCACCACGAGAGCCCTAACTGCTGTGAGACATATAGGAGCCGCTGTAATGTATGGCGCTGGATCGACCTTGCTGGCATTGTCATTGTTAGCCGGTTCGCAGGCTTACGTGTTTCGGGCATTCTTTAAAATATTTTTATTAGTAATATTATTCGGTCTCTGGCACGGATTATTAATGCTGCCTGTCGTACTAAGCACAGTGGGACCACGTGCGCTTCGCGAAGGCACTTTAATCCATTCCCCACCGAAAAGAATCCCAACGATCTCTCCAATAGACGAAGAGAAAGATACTGCAGCAATGACGCCGTTGAACAATAAGGATACAGATCAGTGAGAGTCGCTTGTCTTTATCAATAATATTTATTTTTGGTTCAATAAACATACAAAATTATTACACTATCCATACTATTAATCACACATTTATACAAAAATAATAATAAAAGTCGGATAACTTAAAACGCATTATTTATATATATAATATATTAAGATTAAAAACAAGTACAAAATAATGTAGCAAGATCGAGATATAGATACCACTGTTTTTTTCTTTTATTTCATAATCATTATGATCGGAAAGGAACATGACTATTATAAACGTAACGTAATTCTTGTGATGGATGCGTTATTTATGTATAATCGTAATTAATGTTTATGACGTAAAAATGAGCGGCGAGGGGGCAAACCCGATTGATAGGTGGGCCCCCTCCGCTGCCTCTCTCAGTCTTGCACAGTCCATGGACACTCACTCAATAAGCTTTCATACTTCTCTCTCGTTCGTTCTCAATCTCACACGTTTATACTGCTTTCTCTCATACTTTTTCATATATTCTCTCATTCACCGATACCAGCAATCGCAACTGACCCCCTCTCTCTCTCATTCTTCTTCAATCTTTCCAGTCATTCCCTTTCTCTTCCTCTCAATAATTCCCTCATTCTCACGTCGTTTTCATGCATTTTCTCGATAGCGCATCAATCAGCAGCTGACAGACATACATACATACCAACGACCAGACAGACAGACAGACAGACGGACAGACAGAAACGGATACACTCCGGCGCGCACATTCAGCACAGATAGCGCACACGACAGTAGACTGCTGGGCAGCAAGCCACGCACGAACGGTACGGTAAAGTACACACCTTATTTTTAACTTCGAATTTTACAAATGGGGATTCGTAATATTCCATAATTAATGAGGAACCATCGATACAATATTTATTTAGCAAAACGTGCCAATCGGTAGTGTGGTGAAGAACGCGTGATGTGAGCACAGTCAATGCGGGAATTTTTTTTCCTTATCAGGAGCGGATTACGGCATTAGGATTTTTGGATTCATTAACGTGGATCAGGGATTTAATATATGGCGGCGGGGACGAGGAGGGTAGGAGGGTTGGGGTGGGGTAGAACAATGGGGCTAACGGTAGGAAAGAAATTGGAGCGCGGCCCTCCAGGAGGGATTATGGGAATAAGTTACACATTTATAATGAGGGAACAGGGAAAGACACTCAGGGCACAGACAGACAGACACAGACACAGAGACTAGGCTACCGGCTATACCTATTATATCGTCGTTATTATCATTTATTAGTAATTGTGTCGTTATCGTTAATAAATGTTATAGTTTTTATTACTCAAGCTTATGCCCAAAAATCTACCAGAGGCACTTTGGGTTTATTAGTACCATTATAAGTCGGCGTGCGTGGTTGGAGGGGAGAGGTCGGTGGTATCGAGGGGGAAGAGAGAGAGAAAGAGAGAGAGAGAGAGAGAGAGAGATTTTGAGGGAGGGGTGTGATTACTTAGGTTCTTCACTGTTATTTCCTTATCCGTTCTTCTTCGTATTACGAAACGCACGTCTCATCCTTCGAAATAACGACAATCTCTCTTGAGATCCGAAAGAGAATAATCCTGTTGCAATTTTTTTAATATAACCCCACCCCCCTTATTGTTATTTCTATTCATAACCCTTCTTTGTTTCCTTCTGTGTTACACGCGAGTTTGCATCCGTCTCTCCTTTCTCTCTCTATCTATCCATCTTTCTTTCCTTCTCGTTCTCTCCTTCACTTTTGCATTCTCATTCGTTCTTACTCGCTCTCTTAATGCATTCACTCTCTTTCTCTCGCTTCTATCGAAATCGATCATCGTTTCCATCGCCTAACGAAAAATCTTATCACGATCGTCATTGTTATCGCGATTTTCAACTCGTCTTATCATTTCCTTATATCCTTGTATCGTATCTCCTCTCTCCTCACCATCTCTCTCGACTCACCACAGTTCACACTCCTCTCCGCTCCTCTCCTCGCCGCGACGCCATCCATCTTTCTTCCCGCCGTAGCATAGCTCTCGCGATCCTCAACATCGGTCGGCTTCCCTTACGTTTCAGTTATTTTTGAGCAATAAATACTTTCTCCACGGACAAACTGCACATTGAATTGACGCACAGGACACCACCCATTCGCACCGGTCCCATTCGCTCCGCGGCACATTCGCGCGCGCGTTCATTTCACTCTTAAACTCGTTTACTCGGCGCTCCGACTAATATGGCTACATCCACAGAGTAATTGTTACGTTAATTAATGATTATCAATTCATATCAATTCAATATCAATGTATTACAATCAGACAATACTCAACAGTGATCATTATTTTATATATTACAATAATTAAGAGTGACAACAACATGACGACGGAGGCGTTGAAGCATATAAGAGGGGGGATATGAATTTTTGTGGTACTTTTCGGGGTGCTGCGGGGCGGAGGGGGATAAACATGGAATTATGATACGATATTAAGATGAGAGGGAAAGGGGGAAGGGGAGAGGAGGTAATGAGCGAAAACGTACAGCGTTCCAAGATATCCAAGGCGACGTTGTTGGATTTTTGATGATGAATATCGCGATCTTACAGCCCCCTCGACGACATGTACGGGAGGACAACGATGGGAGATGAAATTGTCGTACGTTGATTTTAATGAAAACGATGATAATAATGATGATGATGATGATAATGATGATGATTAGAGCTGGATCAAGAAGGAAGGGAAGCACGCACACTCAACACAACCGTCACATCGAGCTGGCCTCACGCGCGCGGCCATTAGTCCATAGATTAATACCTACTAGCTAATACACAGTCTGTTCCATTGCGCGGATGTGGTAATTCTTTTTTTAATTCTTTTATATGTATATATATATAGTATGCGTATCCACGTCGGTATATGTGTATATTAGAGCGCTTCCTTCAAATACGTACATACTTTGCGCGAATCTCATATAGACATATGCAGAAATAGATACGGATACATGCGTGTGCGCGCGCGTAGGTATATATGTACACATATACATATGCCGTACCATCCATGTGTATATATAATTATACTCATATCAATTAATTATCATTATCATTAATTATTATTAATTCTTAAAACTCAGTTCATAGTCCGAAAAAAGTTTCAGCTAGTTAGCAGTGGATGGAAATGTTTCTTCGTTAAAATCGTCGATCGGAGGAAAATCGCGACTAGTACGCTTTAGTACGGATCCTCCGGATCGGTTCGTCGCGTCGTCCATCGTTTACACATTTACAATAGTCATTAGTCATTTAATTATGTTCAATTAGTGTTTTAATCATTTGCCTGTCGTTTATTCTTGTCTTTTTTTCCCCTTTGTTTCGTTAATTTAAAATCATCTGTCATCACTGGGCCCATAACGAGAATGCGCGGAACGCTGCTGGTTGATCGGGGGCCGCTGGGGTGCGAGTGTATATAATAATATACTATTATAATATCATGATTTTCGTATTTTTTTATGTACATTACGTAGTGCGATGATTTCCCGTCACACCTGCCAGCCAGCGGCCGTCGAGAAGACTTCGTCGAACGTACTTTAACATTTATTTACTTATTTATTTATTACGCCTCGCCCGTAGCTCCATTTGTTTTTTTCCTTATTTCCTTCGTCCTTTCCAGTCCTTTCGATTCTCTCCTTCATCATCGCTCCCGCTTCTCTCCTCTCCTATTCTCTCTCAGTCGTTCTTTATCTCCTTTCATCAAATTGGTTCACCCGAGGTCCTCGAGAAGCCTCGATTACGCGGAATACCAGTCCGGTTGGTGAATTTGTCTTTAATACCTATTATTGGGACTCAGCAGGGCAACTCATGGCGCGGGGGTTTCATCGGAAGCTTTATAGAGTTCACAGGGCATCAGGCATTAGCGTCCGCCGCCATTATATTGTGCACTTGCTCCAGCTTGTACGCGAGCCTCTGTTTTTGCGAGAACTCGTCTTCCTCGAGGGTCACTGTCAGCTGTTCGTTATACTTCACTGCATACGTGTATAGTTCGTACAACGCGCAATTCGTATTGAACTCCGTTGTGTGCAACTGAAAGGTGAACAAGGTTTGAGAGTTAATGTCATGGCGCATTCTCAATGCTGGGTACGATGGGTATTATTTGGCGTTTTCGTACAATGGATAAACAATCGACAGGAACACTTACCCTAGACTCCTCGGCGAGCATGGCATTCATATCCTGATCGGAAATGGCTGGCATGATCTTGATATCCGAGTAGTAACGTTCCACCCACTCTTTGTACGCTGGAATGTCTTTTGCATAGAGGAGTTTTGAACTCGGCGAGTCCTTACCTATGTAAACGATGGAATATAGGATGAGTAAACACCTTGATATATGAGCGTAAGGAAACATAGTATGATGAGTACATCATTTAGTATAGCACCCTACTCACCTAATCTATGATCTGACGTAGAACAGCTATCCATAAACGTTTGCGCCACGACAGAGAGACACGAGTCCACGATGTTGGACTTGTGTATATCGAAGACGAAGTTCGGGTTCTTGATAAGGTTCACCCAAAACCTCAGAGGAAGCGAATTGCTCTTCCATGTGTGGACCACTTCGGGGTCGGATATGCCATGATGCAAAGCCTGGTCATCCAAGAAGTCAAACATGTACTTAATGGCTAGAGGCAGTGCGGAGCCCCGGTGGGCTGTGCTGAAGATCGTCTCGAAGAGGTCGTCGACGAACTTCTGTAGTGTACCCTTGGTCGCCAGTAACCTCGTCAGATAAATTTCGGAGACCATCTTATTACCACGTTCACCCTCCTTCTGGGCGTCGGTATCGTGGTGTTTCACCAAATGCCAAGACTTGAGGCCGCCGTCGTGATCGTGGTTCAAGGGTGAAGTGGCGCGCGACAATGGCGGACTGGCTGAGCTGAACTTGCTTAGATTCAACGTTTCGTACTTGTGAGACTTGTCCGTTTTCTCAGAGAGGATTGAGAGATTGTAGATGGAGGATTGCTTCGAGACGAGATTGAGAGAGGCGCCGTCCGGCACTCTGTAGTGATTCAGTGTGTTTCGCTTCTTCCATTCGCTCTCGGGCTTTGTTGTAGAGTCCTCGTCGTAGAGGATCAATCTTCCTGAGGCGCCGGTACGCCATTCTGTTACGTGGGAAGGGCACGAATGGATGGATTAATTGGTGCTACTCGAGGCCGCGGCTTGTATTTATAGCTGGAAGTAAAAGAATGGCTTACCTAGATCGAGGTCATCCTTCCTAGGTCTTTGGCTATACGGAGTCGATCTGTAGATGGTGTCGAGTGCCTTCTCCTTTACTTGAGAGATCGTATCACAGTCGAGCACCTTGACCCCTACGTTCTCCGTGTTAGGATCCATTCCGCCCACGAAGACGGTTTGTTGCGAGATAGACACATAAACGGTCTATGAAAATTCAATAGAGTTTCAGGGTAAACGATAATGCTCTTAGCATATATTTAGCATAGTTTATACGTATGGATATACATATCTCTTTCCTCAAAGACCGTGGACTGTACTCACCATTGGTTTGAACTCTATCGACTGTCTGATCAGTTTTTCTTCTGACAATGAATACCTCGCCTCTGAGGTAATGGCATCCACAGGTCCCTTGTCAACCTGCTGCTTCATGGCACGGAATAACATGTACAATGGTTCGCCAGCGCACTCTCGCAGAAATTTGTACAAAAGGAAAGTGAACCAGGCGGATAGCATCTTCTCCGCGACGCTCTCCGTTCTGACAGAAATCACACGTAAAACATACATTATTCATCATACCTCGCTATCATATTTCCAACAGATTTCCATGCATGTAATACGTACCGTCTTAACAGTAGCTTAGGATGACTTTTGCCTTCCATACACTTCTCAATAAGTTCCGCCAAGAGAGTCTTCAATATATCAGTACAGTACTCCATCTTGCTTTGTAAAGTGACCATAATAAAGCTAGCCACATTGACACGATCCCTCATCGAGAAGTAACGATTGCTCTCCAGAGTTCTTACAAAGAGAAGCAAGAAAGTTTTATTCATGATAAGCTGTCCAAAGAGTCTGAGTCCTTTTTCCTTGTGGGTCAGTTCTGGTCTCTCCCACTGAAGAACAACGTGGTTGTCGATATTAGGGAATAAAATTTTCATGGCGTAAGTGCGATAATCCAGGAATGGAATTCCACCACTTGTCAAGTCTCCAGTGAGATCAGTCATCTCGGTTTGTAATTCAGCAAAGGCCTCTTTGCATTCGGCCGCTACGCGCAGTTCCAATATGTCCATCTGTTCTTGCATATTTTTGAGAACCCTGTTGTTCTCGGTGGACTTACGACGATAAGCAATCAGGAAGATAATGAAGACCACAACGAGGATGAGTATCGCAGCAATGACTCCTATCAATGCTGGCTTGGACAATGGTCCATTTAAACCAGTCGGCAGAGCGTAGCTCAACTTGCCAATGGAATACTGCAGACTACCACCCACGATCACAACCACTTCCGGTAATTCCTGTTTATTGGGTAGCCCTTCGGAGTCTAATGCCGGTGGCTGAGATACCGGTGGCCGACAAGTGAGCTGCTGTCGTGACAGAGAGGTCACGTTGCAGAATGCATTACCAATCTGAACAACCACGTCGGATTCTTGACAAGCGCGATCCAGATGTTGTCCATTGATCGTCAAGTAATCACTCTTATAATACTTGACCTCCTCGTCGAAGACCTCGTAAATTGGATTTGGATAGAGAAGAAAATGATTGAATCCGCGCTGCGTAAGATTTTGTACTCCTGTCACGTTGTCCATGCGAAAACCATATTCGAGGGAGAGAGGTTTTTCTGCATCGAGTACTACATTTTCAGGAACTTCGATGGTTGGCGAATTGCAATTCATGTTCGTTTGACTAAACACGGTACACTGTGAGACGAACATCTTGTCGTCGTAATAAACGTACATCTGAGGATTCTGTATGAAGCCTAGATTCTTTCCTGTCACGGATATCCTTATACCGCCAGCAGGGATACCTTTAGGGATCTTCATCTGTCCAGCTACACCACTCTCGACACTTTCAATGGTTGGATCATCTACGTACTCGAAATAGCCATCATGTTCTCTGGTGCCACCATCAAAGCGCATTCTAAGGACACCATTTCTTTTGCGATCACTGGCACTAGTCATGCAAAGTGCTTCGTTCAGTTCTGCACTGATTATAGAGCACGGAAGATTATCTATGAAGGCTTCGATCCTGCTTCCGGCATTCATGAATTCACCGGTAATCCTTATAACAGTTCCGCCACTAAGTGGACCAAACTTCGGCGAGATGGAAAAAATTTTTGGATCTACAAATTTAAAGTTGTACTGCGACTGTCCCCGGAAGTCCTCCACCTTCACTATAACTGGTCCGCTCTTAGCTTCTTCCGGTGTTCCTGGACCGTCTATGCGACACACTATTTGCTTGGTACGAATATAAAGTTTTTCATAAGGCTGACAAGTCGCTGCGGCTACGGTAACACCTTCAAATATGTCACTAAATGTCTTTCCTAGATTGATACCTCTGATGGTCATGTTAGTACCACCTTCCCAGGGTCCCATCCTTGGCTCGAAGGAGTGTATCTCCGGATTGGGGCAGGTCTGATTCATGTTCAACCAGACACCGTCACCTCGGTCGCACTGATCCTTAACTTCACAGCGATCTGAGCTCTGACACCAGCCGCATCCGTATTTCTTGTCAAGGGCAAGACACATACCGCAATTATCAGCCATATCTCGGCATCTGTATATCACCACGTGAATATTATCAGGATTGTCCAAGGGTTTGGAACCGCCCCAGATCACAGCGAAAGGAACAGTTATATTCGGCGCCCGTGACGTGTACGAGAATTCAGTCTCGTCGCAATAAATCGTGTCGGCCAATAGTCTCGCATTGACGCTGGTTACGCGACCCTCGATGTTGAATTGGCAGACGAATCTCGTTTGAATGATAAATTGCTGTAATCAAAGGGATACCATGAGTTACGAGTACACATAGCACCTAGTAGTATCACATAGAAATTCCTTTAGTCGCTAGGAGAACTAAGGAGATGAACTTTATCACACTCACCCCTATGATATGCACTCTGACCCGTATCACCTTCTTGAGACCAGAGGATACAAGGATCTCCTGGGAGTCTGTAGCATTCAGGGTGGGACAGAAAGCTGGCCCACTTCTATAACTAGGACCCATTCTCTGTAACAAAGAAAAAGCTTCGGTTTACTCCAATCTCAATATCTAAAAGAAACTTTTGAACGTTTTTATAATCTTGCCCAATACGTTTATTTTCAAGCTTCTGAATACTTACGCTGACCCCGGTGACCAGTATGTCATTGCGACAATTTTCGGCAGTGTCATGAGTACATCTATGTCCATCGACACACCAATCGCATGGGAAATTCGAAGACACGCACTGCGTGCAGGAGCTATAGGTATTGCAGTCGAAGAAAGTGAAGTTGGTACCGACTAAATCGGGACCATTGGTCATCCTGACCGACAATTTGGCAGTGAAATGATGTTGACCCGCTGGTATCGCAGGTAAAAGATCCGTCCTCGGCGTAGTGCAATTGACCCCATAGGATTTCCTGGTGGCGTTCGTGATTAGAGTCTTGTCGAGGGCCGAAAAGGCACAGAGAAATTGGCCCGTGAGCGACGGTAAGTTTTCGATCACCAGCTCAAGAGTCCTGGCAGTAGTTCGCTGAAGTTGATCCGGGGACACGGACGTTATGGTCGTGCATCGTCCGCTCTTGTACGATATCCAATACAGAGGATCCTTCGCAGCATCCTGACAATCGCTCCTGAGGTTACACTTGTTCTCCAAAGAGCACCAACCGCAATAAGGATCCTTGGCGCCCAAGCAATCCCAGCAAGTCGTGTAAACCGAGCACTCCTGGACCTTCACTTTGGACACCCTTTGATTCGTCAGGACGTAAAGATACATCTGTTGAGTATCGAAAAGAAGATCCGGTAGCACTGGAGAATCCGCATCTATGTTCAAGTCACCATACTCCAGTGCAGCGCTACCACTCTCGACGACAACCTGAAAGCATGCAATCACAGTATTTCGTTATTTCCTGGATTCCATAAAAAGAATCAGCATATAGTCTCGTGAATAAAAACGATAAACGAGTAATAAATGTCGTAAATTTCATAACAACTATTTTCAGGTATAAAACCAAGCGGATATTTTACGGAAAAATGATCGTCGTCGCATGATGACGCGCTATTATGTGGTAACGAATATCCACAGTGCGTCATGCAGAAATCGCAGCGTTGACAAAGCCGATGATTCGACCGGAAGGTTCGTTAATCGTCTATCGAGTTCGCCATTATTTCCAGTATAATTACTAAGCAGCGCCAGTGCACGTAGCGACATGTGGTTTACAACAAGACAAAGGAATACTCAAGTAAATGTGATATATGGAATTGACATTGTTATCCCGTAGTTGCGAATCATTCCTAGAATTTCTGTTATATCATTGTTTAATCCATTGGGCAAAAAACGTTTAATAAAAAGATGCTGCGAGGTACCAACTGTGTAATCTTGCCGTTACGTTATTATCCGTACTGACTTACTGGATTGACGGGTAATAATTCATAAAAACGTTTAATCATTGGCATTCCTGAAACGACGACGCCGACGCCGACGCCGACGCAAGGCTGACTGGTATACATATTCATCCTACCTGTAGAGAAAAGATGCACATATGCATTCCGCGTATGCACGATCTCGAGATGTTTGCTACAGAGCAGGCGTTCATATCCTGGCGAGATATTCGTTCGCGGCGCCCGTTGATACGTGAGCTCGACACGATTAAACTCGATGCATTCACGGTGCATTTTATTCCGCAAATATATGTTGCGCATGCATATACGCGCGCGTTCTAGCTAGCTGAATGATGCGGGAGCGCGGAAATATGTCGGCGGAAATTTTACATGGCATTCTTTACTAACGTAATATAAGTGTATTACCGAGGCTGAGCATTGGATATTTCGAAAATTCAGATATCTCGTGGAGCCATCTGGATTTGCGTACGAGAAACGGTATGTAGAATTTATTGAACGTCAATTTGAGGTAGAGATTTTTCATACGAATATCAGTGAAGTTCCTATTGAATTCTAACAATACGAGAAAGTGAATTTTCGGTGGATTTCTTGTGACTCTGGCGTTACGCATTCCACGGTGTAAAAAAAACAAGAAAGAAAAACGTAAACTAGTAGTCGAGGTGAAAGGTTTCGATGGCGATAGTTATACATATGCCGGCCATATTAGCTAGCAGGAATGCAATCAACCAGAGCAGTTTAAGCAGATGGTAGTTACGACCTTTATTAATGAATTAACGAAGACCTCTCATCAGTAACGACGAATTTTCATAATCGAGCGGGATCTAATGTGCGTGGGTGGCTGGGCGACGGCAGATGAGACGTAATTAAAATTAATCGGCTCCGAAAAATTACGCCCGGTCGCTCTAATTAAGCGGAAGGTCCTGAATGAGGATGAGTTTGTAAATAAAAAATGATTAGAAGAAAGAAAAAAAAAACATAAGCGAGGGAAAAAAATTAATAGCCGGCCGAGTTTGGAAGCTCGCAATTTTCTCATAGGCCAATTAATCGAGCGCGCCACTCTGGTGCTTCTTGAAGAAACCAAAAGAAAGACTCTCATGCTCCCTGGGGTTTTTAATCCGCCGTGTAATCCACTCGGGACTGGGAAGGAGAATGGTAATAATTCGCGAATGAATATTCGAAATTGCACTGCCGGTCCTGAGACCATTTATAACAAGGCGAAACAGAACCTTATAACGTAATATAAAAGATACTATGCCCGAGGAGGAGTTTACGTTTGTCAACAAGGTGAAAAGCATTCCAGACAAAGTGACCTGGTGAAAGAAGATGTCGAGATCGTGTGTAGCTGTCCTACGTTATCTGTCGATCGGTCGTACGAGTCAGGAAGTTGTCAGAGAATTGGGCCGGTTGGTAATAAAAATCGCCAGGAGGCAAATGGACTTTATGCTCGGTACGAAAGACCGAGAAAAAATAACACATTAAGAATTCATGTTATCCATAAGTTAATGACATGCACGAGTTAGTAATAATTGTGCAGAAATGATCAGAGAAATCGGTTCGAATCTTATTAGAAATCGGTTTATTAATCGGGAGTGCGTCAGTGCCGTTATAACGATAGAATAACAAGACGGCAAGAGTCGAGAATCGATCCTGTATAAAATCGTATGAGAATCGGTAATCGGCACGACTGCTACACACCTCCAATGACGTAATCTTATTTATATAGGAGATTTCCAATAATGCAATTCATTAGTCTATCGAAACGGGTCGGCTAGAGAAACAATGGCTCGTCTCCAGAGATCTCTAATTCAACCTCATCTCCTTCCTACGTAACCCACCCCCAAGAAGCAGCGCCACTCTCTTCGACTCTATGGTCTCCACCCTGCATCCCTTACCGGTACCCATTACCGATTACCCATTACCCTTTAGTGTTCCAGGGCCGTAGAAGGTGCCGGTGGAAAGAGTAGCTGGTTCGAGTGTAGTACCAGCAGCAGCTAGGTAGTCGGGAAGCTTGTAGAGGGTGGATTGGCTGGCTGGTGAATCTGGGGGAGGAATGCGTGCAGGTATCGATTACACCCAAAGATTTACGATTAACCCCGGGGCTTACGCATGCTTCACGTTAATTGACGAGCCGCTGACGTGTTTCAGAGACGGGCAGGGAACAAGCCCGTTTTTGTTTTGGCTAGATAGGTACAGCACGAGATAAAAAGAAAACCGGATGCTGAAAGTCGATACCGATTTGCAAATATATACCGGTAAAGGAGACTCTGTAGCTTCTGAGATTTATGCATCTTGAATACGTGTACGATTTATCTCTCCTTACGTTATACGTATCCTTTTCTACCTTTTGTTTCCGCCTCGTGCAAAGCAACTCGAGAGACTTCTGGCAATATGGGGAGAGCGAAAGAGGGTTTGTACTCTTCGAAGGAGAGTCTTCCGGCGCAGGCGCCAATGCCTGTGCGACAATAGTCGCACTGTAGCCACCCACGTTTACTGTGGCTCTGATGATATAGCAAAGAAGACGACAATGAGGAAAGGACGATTCCACTCTGGGAGGCGCCAGTAACTTTCTACACCCTGAACGATTCCTCATTCCCTTGGACTGCTTATCCGCACTGCTAGGGGCTATTTTAGACATCGGCTAAACGAGACGCTAGAGTTTTCTTTGGGGATTTATGTTATAGTAAGATAGATACGGATGATGATGATGATAATAATAACAATAACAATATCACCTTTTATTCTCCCTGGAATGATCGAGGGTTCTTAGTGGTTTATCCAATTAGGGTCGAAGACACTTTTTTTTTCTCGGGTGGATATTGACTTCCGCTTGGGATTGCAGAAGTCGATGGCGGTGAATATATTGAGATGAGAAGGAATAAATGTTATAGGTTATATCGATTGCGCGTTATATATTTCTGTACTCGATGTATCAGGGGGATCTCATGTGATGCGTGATGTGATGTGATCATTCTTGACATAGATTTTCAATGGTATTTCTGGGGGAAATAAACATAATAAGTTATTCGTGTATATCACTACTCTTGGCGATATTATATAAGTGGAATGTACTTCTTTGAAGTACCGATGGAGATACTAATGATTCTCATTACTGTATCATCGCTTAATTTCGATCCTCTCAAAAATAACGGGCATCCCAATGCATTGGTTTCGAATTAAGTTGAGAATTCCTGGGATATGGTCAAATCAACCAGTTTTCGACCGATAACTTACGTGCAGTCGTATATAGATAGGACTTAGCTCATTCTAGAGGAGATAGCTAATCGTCGATATTTTTCCCAAGAAATATGACAGTACAAATGAAACTACCGATAACCGTTAACGTAATATATCTGAATAATTTCGATAACCCCGATAACGCCGTATTAGGACATCTCGAATGATCGGTAATATTCTTCAGTAGAATAAAATTCAGAGTTCCCGCCATTGGGCTCTTGAGCCTCTTTTCTCACAGACTCAATCCCATCCTCCCTAGAGCCATTTCCAATATCCAGCGAGCACTTTCATGCGTCTTGATGAAACGTTAAAAATCCATTGCCTTCAAGATCCTCGAACCGAGTGGAATGGAGACGAAGGATAAGAAGGCAGTGGCGAATCGAAGGAGTCGCCTTGAGAGCATTCGCACTTATCAAATATCATCGCATAAAAGGTCCTCCTCCATTTTCTCGACTTAGTCACGTGACACGGCTTGCTAATGCAAAAATCAACATGGCCGCCAGCAGACTTCGTGAGCTTCGATTGATTGCGACAGAGATACGTGTATACGACAATGACAATAATTACGGAAGTAGTAATAAATAACAATCGCCAGTAGCAAACACATAACCCTCAGAGCTAATGGGATTCGACATAACCTATACTCCTTGGGAACTTTCGAGGACAGAAACACCTGCCTCTTTCCCAGGAAACAGCTAAAGTCCGGATTACTTGCTTCTGGACGAGGTTCCCCGATCTCTCCTACAGTAAGTTAACCTCGCGCCAATAAGAATCGAGTGTAGAAACTATAATCTGTGTAATTAGGCTAATCAAACTGCCGCTCATCCAAATGGCTTACACGATATTCTGTTCCGATATTGGTGGAACGGCTGTTAGCTTCCGGATCCCGAAATCGTTATTACTTTCTCGTTGAGCAATCATATAACCAGCATGGTAGCTATACGATCCCGTGAAGATACGGCATCTTGTAATTGCTTGTGATCACAGCATCCGTCGAACCTGTCAAGTCCATCAAGAGATTTGTGATCCATTTTCGGCGCTGTGTTTCTGATTGAGAAACTGATCACTCTTAATTAGTAACGTTTCGGATTGGCACCTCCAATTCTTTTAAAGTGATTCTAGTCAATTGCTACACTTGCACTGGGGATTCTCTACTGTAGCACAAAGCAGCCCTTCATTCGGCACCTCATTGTACTTAGCACAGATTCAATGTGTTGACTCGGGCTTTTGCTTAGCTATTCAAGTGGATCTAAACCAAAGCTACTGGTCATGTGTAGACATATACTATAAATATATAAAAGCAGATATGTGAAGTGGATGAGTACCGGATCCGTTTAGGAATTGCATAGCGTTGCACTTTTCCAGCAAACTCTTCAGTAGAAATATCTCTCTGTATTTTCAAAGAATTTTATCGAGCCATTATTTTGATTGATACTTGATGGAACTCATATTGTCAGTATATATCTATAGCTCTGTATGACCATAAGTGTTTGCTTGTGGATATGTATAGACAAGCACACTGACATATGGGAAAAGGGTGAATCGATGAGGGCGTAACCGCAAAGGGCCACGTGGGAGCAAAGTCTTTCAGAAAATTTTCAGAAAACCAGTCGCCATTTTCATCGACAGAAAACGATACGACACTCGTGAAATTGAGAAGGATTTGAGAAAGAGGGACAGAGAGAAAGAGAAAGTAAAAAAGGGAGAATAAACTGAGGGTATCATTTCGTTTGAAAGTCTTCGCCATCGACACAGACCTTTGGGAATTCTTTTGGAAACGACGTGGACAACTTCACGTGATCGAGAATGACAAACTCGTATAGATCGCACTGGGGATGATATCGATGGCGTGCGATGTAAAAGCGGAAGTTGTAGGACGCATGCTCTAACGGTCGTCCGTCGTCACGTGAATATTCAACAATGGGACCATTGACCAGGTTGGGTTAGTTGGTTCGTTGCTTGTTAGGTTAGATTTGGCTTAACTGATTATTCGTGCTATTCGCTTTATATATATAGCTTGCACCCTCGAACGATCCGTCCCATCCTCGGCATCTGAGAGCGTCGGGTACTTCCCTTGTGTGGCTTTGTCATTGAAATACTAAATTAAGCGAACCCAGTGATATCTGAATAAGAACTGCAGGGAGGAAAAAAGGGAACGAAATGTAAAATGCGGAGGGTTCGAGGAAAGATGGAAATTTGAGAAGAGGGGATGAAACCAAAAATCTTGACAATCTATAATACTGTTCTTATGAAGATAAAATTTTCTGGGGTTGCGTTCGTCATCGTCGTCATCCCCCGACGTCGTTTCCGTTCTGTCTCGGATATATTTCTATGAGTATACGTATATTCATATAGATATAAAAAAAAAAGTATTCAGCTGGGAGCTCTAATTGAAGCAGACTCGTCCATCGGTGAATATCGGAAAACTCCGGTACTGAACAATTTCGTTCAATGGCAAGAGTGCACGTCTAGCTAAGATATATATGTATATAGGAATCCGTGTACATCCACTCCAATGTACAGTCACATTCATAAATAGTTATAGAGCCATAGCAGGAGAATTTCGGAAAAAAAAGAGAAAAACAAAAAAATGTCTTGCCAAATTAAATGACGTTTTCGAATCGACGTGTGCCAATCGAATAAAATGGAAATCAGAGCATGATAGACTCGGATTCCTTTATTTCTGATCGATATAAATATGGCCTGTGAATTGTCCATTTTTCACAGTCCCTCCCCCAGTCACCAATGACTGCCATTTCTTCGACCCTGGGCACTTCGGACTTTGGGTAAACCAGGTGCCGAGAGCGAAAACGTCCGTAATCCTGGATTAAAACGATTTGTCGAGAGTACCACGTAGCGTTTAACGTTCCTCGTACGATCTATCGCATATAACGACGCCGCTCGAAAGCGATCCCCGACGGCATCTCTCGCTCGCGGTTGAAAACCGGTTTAAAGCGATTCGTCGGAATTCCATGCTTTCGTTCAAAAGCGATTTTCGTTCGGGCGCGAAGCTGCGGAAACCTGGTGGGTGCAATGGCGACTTACGATATCCTAGGACTACCGATACCGGCTGCAGAGAGGTTCTGTTTTTGACTCTTAACACAGTCGACCAGACTAACTTGATAAGAAGAAATGCACTCGTGCGCATGCGCCCCTGCACGTGCGTCCAAATGCGTGGACTGGTTGGTTCTCGCGTGAAAGTTAAACCGTGCCAAGTTTGGTGAAAATGTGCCTTGAACATTGTGACGGCTGGTCAACGTTCTGCATTGGGTGTCTCTTTCGCTCGCCTTTACGTTCACTCACTCTCGTTTTCTCTTGCCATCACTCCGTCGGAACTTTTTAATATTTCTCTTTTGCACCAGGGACGAGTACTTATATGTACACGCGCGTCTTCACAATGCAGGGACGACATGCGGACAATCGGATAAGGCAACACGGATGTTTTCAGTGTCCACTTATCGCGCCGACCTGAATTAGTCGCTCGTACCGGCGTATGAAAACCGTTACGAGTTTTCAGATAGTACACGATAATATTCGCGTATTACAGTAAACGCGACACGAGGTCGTTACACGTTGAGACACTCTTTCATATTTCATAACTCATTTTCCACGAGCGCACTCGAACAAAACGCTCGCGTTCTCCTTACGGATTACTTTCATTTGCCGTTCGTTATTGCTTTCAAGGTTGCGGCATATATTTCCACCGTCGCGAATAACCAATGAGATCCGTCCTGGGATTCTTGCGAGACGATATCGAGGAAGGAACTGAGCAAGGATTCTTCCGAAGACCAAGGACGTTCTTCTTGCCGGGAAGAAGCAAAGAAAAAAGGCGGGAGCAAACAGATACTCTCACCCGCGAGTGCCGAGATCTTTATTTATAAGATGGAGATCTTATCGCGCGATACGAATTCGAGAATTGTCGTACGTAAATTTTATCCACGAAGTATGTCGAATTTAATGGCGGTGCTCTTACCGGTAGGCATTGGTACAATTGTCAGGGAATTTAGCACAAAAATAAGGTATGCAACGCATTTAGCTTCTAGGGTAAGGAACGTTTCTTATCCTCAGGGACGTCACGTCGGGAATGCTAAGGCGAATATAACGTTAGACATTCAATTTGGCAAGTGGCTAATGGAGGAGCCATGTAGACGATATGCATCTCGTTAAGCGTATGGGTATAACGCTGGACCGACCCGATAAGCCTATTACTACGCATCGAGAGAAAATAGCCAGGATTTCTGATCGGTTATCTACATTAAAAATGTCAATTTCTATGTGTAATAAACGCATACCATTCGGCGCCCGTGTATTGATCCCGAAATACCTCTGCTCTGGGAACGACAAGAATTTCATACAAGCTAAATCGCGCCATGTTTGAATCTCGCGCTTCGGTGATACCGAGTCGGGGAACGATTTTAATTAGATGTGACGGGTCTTGACAGTGCGTGTTTTCTGTTTTTAAAAATATTAGAGAAGCATTCTATTTATTCTCCGTTACGTATAGCAGACCTATTAAACTAAACGTTCGCAAGATGCCCCAGACGTGTTTTACAGCTTTCTTTATCCTATTTTTTTGTCTAACTCCTTCTTCCTCGCTCCCCCTCATTGGTGCTCACCAGGAGCAGACGAGGACGGTACAAAAATACTGAAGCCGAGAAGTCAGTCAATTTTAGTCGCCGGTCTCGAGAGCAGGGGAAAACCAGTGACAGGTTAGGAAGCAACACGAACAGAGAGGAAGAGAATAAGTGGCGGAGGAATGAGGCGCACGAACCTGGCAGAGCGGACAGAAAGCAGAAAGCAGAGACCCTAGAGCCTACACGAATGACTGGTTTAATTATCGAATAGCCAGAGGCACGTATCGCGTTCTGTACTTTTGCATCGGCTTAAATGCCCTCCGCGCACAGTTAAAGCGTTCCGAACTCTGCGAGATTTCCTTTGTAGCGGCCGTATCTCGGCATCTGGTTCAACATATTTCCTTAAAGAGCCAAGTACGGTAATTGTACGCTTGCCAAGACGTGGAAGTTAACAGGCCACTAACCTATCGACGGTAGTTCCTGTGAGCAATGCTCTACGAGCTACGAGTATTCTTAAGGTTAGTTTCAAAAGGATAACGATTGTAACAAGCCTTAAAAAAGATGAGACCATGGATCTCGAGAGAGAGAATGAAGGAGTTAAGAAAAGAAATATAAATGCGAGGGGCGGCGGTGGAAGACGAAAAAAACCAAAAAGGAGGTAACGATAAAAATAGATATAATGACAAAAAAAGGGAGTGAGAGAAGATGTCCGAGGAGGAAGGTTAAAAATTGGCCTTCAAAATGGCATAAAGTGGATCGATACAAGTCCGAGCTTTATATATATATAATATATACGTGGCACACAGACATTATATATATCACGACTTGACTCGCGTAGTATCCAAGTCGAGCTATCGTTCCATTAGGTACGCGTCGGGCATAGGTCGCGTAAGTCGAGCCTCGAAAGCCTGGGAACTGATTCGAGTCAGGAAGACGGTTCACTGGACGAAAAATTCGATCCGGATAAGGAGGTTAGGTTAGGTCGTACCGAATCGTTTCCACGAGAGATCGTCCCTGCGGAGTAACGGATAGAAATGGGCGAGAGATAGAGAGAGAGAAGAAAAGTTTCGACGAGGAAACTACAATGGGAATAAGAGTAAGAAATTGTTATTGGCTGATGATTGGAAGGAGCGTCGTGAGGATCTTTGATCCATCTCCAGGTACCCGGGTAGAAAGGTCTACCTTCAGGGTAGTCATCGGGACATTGAGAAAAATCTTTACGGGGTAAGGAAAACAAACGACTTCGTCCTTAAAGTTTATAACCTTGGTGGGTGAGGTTGGGGGGGGGGGGGGGGGGTTGGAGCACCCTTAAACAGTAGCTACAAGGCGAACTCATGCCAATCGGTTATTATTGTCTTTATGAGTACTTTCCGTTTTATTTAGAATGGCGACGCAAGAGCGGAAGGCTTTAGAGGACTTTAATGTCTGGAGCGGTGCTCGAGATCTGGACGAGGGTCGTGGGAGGGGAAGGGTAGAGATTGGATGATAGGAAGAAGGAAATTACGCACGGGAGGTAAAACAGTAAAATCGAGAAACGCGGAATCGTCCTTTTGAAAATGGAATCCTATACCTTTCCCGAGTCTTCGATAGCCTTTCGATGAAATTCGTATATTTTACACGAGGAACAAGGAATATTTACGAGGGCCCCGTGTGCCCTTTGGAGTTCGAATTATTCTTCTACGACTTCCGGGATCTTGCCTATATAGCTTTATTACATCAGGCGTCTTATAAGTCATGAAACCTAATGGCGAAGTAGTATTCCTTTGGTTGTTATAAACGTAAAGTGTTTTTATTTAACAGATTTTATTCGGATGATTAATTATTGCGATTTGTAACGTTTGAAATCCGAGACATTGACTAATCAGGGCTTTGGCAATGGCGGACGGCACGCGCCCAGTCAATGGCGCCTACCTGTCGGAACTCGTTCCATGAGCGTCAACAATTTCGTAACAATCTCTTCTTTGCGAAGATCAATACTCGAAGCTGCAAATTTAATATTGATATGTCAACCTGCTCTGTGCATCGTTATACTGACTTGTGTGTCAAAATCGACAAAAAGCAATGAGCAATCTTTTTTTAAATCGTACACTGTGTACAGTGCCAGATTTAATTAACGTTCAGCAAATTTTAGTTTTTATCAAAGAGAAAACTTGAATAACACTTTCTTGCTAATTCTCAGCTATTACTGAGGCAGATGTCGTCAGCCGCACCCAGAGCTATGACTGGTTAACGTCATATATACATAATATTTAAAAAAAGTCGTTATACCTAACTTTCAAAATAAAATTTTCCTTCGTGTGTACTATTAAGATTTTTAGGACACCTAGTACAAGGCGCACTCTGTGACATATACATATATGAGAACCCAGTGTGTAATCTTAATTTCGGGCTAGACCGGTGCCCGCAAGAAGCCTCGTAAAGGAGTTTTTCCGGATAAGATGGGTTTATCTAATCGCCAACTGGCTCTGTGCAAAGCCACTTCCTTTTTTTTTCTTTTTTCTTCTGCCCAAGTTCCGAGGACGTTCCGACGAATTTCGATAGTACCCAAGAGAACGCCACAAGGCACTTTGATAAATTTATCATAGCGCGTGGGCGTACGAGCGACTCGCCCAAGCAAAAATAGGAGTACCAACTCAAGTACTTCTTGATGGTCTCAAGGTGCTCCTGAAAGCCCACCCTATAGGAATGTATGCCAGCATGATAACGGACGAGCCATTCCCGATACCGAAAAGGGAGTCGTGATAAACGATAAAAGACGGAAGGCGTGTCCTAATTGTGAAATTAATTGACGACTAAATGAACGCGCCTATATAAAAGACAGCCTTTAGGCATTTCGAGTAATTTGAATAATTTCGTCTTAATTCTTATTCTTTCTTTTTTCCATCGCCCGTTTCCGCTTTCTCTATCTTTCTTCCGTCCCACTGAACACCCAACTCGCAATCGGATGACTATTTATCCCGCGGATCAGCCGGAGCTTAAAGCTTTGCATTCGTCGTTCGTTTCACGCTTTTAATTATTCTTTCGATCTCTTTACTTAAGCGCAGATTAAGAACGTCTTAGCTTCTATTTTCAAGATGCGACAGACACACTATACTCGACTGTCCTCTGCGACACGCGCATACCCACTTCTGCACGCCGGAAGTTCCTTTCCGGAAAGGAACGATGTCTTACTCTCAGCACAATATATAGATATATACCTTCTTTTAGGCGAATAGGGAATTCCAAAAATTCGATAAATCCCAACGTTCTAGGAGCTCGAGCAGAAGAATTTTCTCATCGTCCCACCTAGTTATACCCGGAGCAACATGATCTAATAGTCGAGCAAAGACTTTCCTAAACAAAAGAGTAAACTCCAAGTCGAGTAGCTCCATTCCTGAAACTCTCTGCGAATTCCCAAAGAAACTAGAGATAGTATGATCAAGCTATATTGAGGTTTAACGGAGTAAAATTAATCAAAGGACAAATTGATCCCATATACAAAAGTCATTTTATATATCCTATACTACATCCGCGTCTCCGTAGGATACATCCATCCTCAGTCTTTTAAATGTTAGGGATGTCTAAGAATGGAAATCCAGTTACGATCCTTCATGCAATACCGATCTCCATGTCATGATCTCTCGAATGGCAATTAATGCGATCCGTACCGCGCCACGGTACTCCATAGGAGAGACCTTTTACTTATCGAGCCGGCTAAGTGAGTCGGCATTCGAGCGAGGAGAGCGATTATTAATTATAATCCTCGCAGGAGGCGCACGGGCCATGAATCAACGGTGGCGTAAAGGCGCGGTGTAACCATATCAAGCGTGTAACCGTCGAAATCTTTCCACTGCGCAAACAATACGCCGATTATCAATCACGCGGTCCTAGAACGCGAGAAACGCGTGAGGCTATATACTCTTAAAGCACCTATATGTAATTACCCGCAGGGAGAATTGGTGTAAGACAAGAAGTAAGTAAATCCAGCCAAGACTCCCTATTGGGATGCCCTTCCGGATGCTTTATTAGAAGAGCTTTCCAATGGTGGGAGAGTGAGAGAGAAAGAGAGGGAAAGGAGTGGAGGAGAGGTGGATATCGTTGCCGAGCTCTCGTTTAATTAGATGATTCTTAATTAATCACAATCTCTTGGCGATTGCCGCCTACGCGCATGATTCAAAATGTCAGAACGACAATGAGAGGCCGTTGCACCGCGACGCGTATAATTACGAGGGAACGGGAGGAAACGGAAAGGGAGACTTAAAAAAGGGAAAATGAAAACAGATGGAAAAAGTAAGAGGGTAACGTTATACGTGGGGAGGAAAAGTAACAAATAAAAATGATGGGAGGGTATAACATTGCTGATTTTACAACGAGCGCGTGCACACAGACAATACTCGATAAACGGGCTGGCGTGCCCATCTAACGGAACGTAAATAGGGGAGACGACTTTTTGCCATTTCCCATCACCGTATAACGTAGAGGAAACGCTTGAAGCGCGATCGACGCCGCGCACTCTCGATGCTGCCTTTATGCTTACGGCCCTGGCTACTATATACGGACGCAGTAACAATATCGCGTGGTAAACTTTGTAATGGAGATAGCGCACGCTTAGTGGAAAATTCTTCGATGCTTATGGCTGACTTCCTGAATGATTATATGGTTATTGATGATGAATTAACAATTTATTTTTATAATTACGATACGAACCTTCTTAAGGTGACCTTTGTGCGTGCCGAGGAAGACGACTGTAAAGTCACCGGTGGAAGTCGCCGCGACGGCTGTCAAAAGCGTGTCGAACGTTAAAACCGGAACAGCAGTAATGGCCTCCTGGGCACCTAAGGGTGTGTTCACATCCAATCCGCAAAAATCCTCTCCGAGGGTTTGCAGCTTCTGTAATGATAAATCAAATAATTATATAGGTTAGTCGTATGTGGATTTTGGGGTTGGTTGACGTCATCGTGTGCGAATGACTTTGACAAATCGTGGTCAAACTTATTATGTAGACATAGGTAGGTATGAGTTATCGGTACAATATGTATTAAGTACATAAGAAAGTGGTAGACGCTTGTCGTTAAAAACTTGACTGCCTTGCGAAAGGTTTTTAAGTCAATAGCGATTTCTTGGCCACAAACTGCCTTCCTTCAGTGGTAAGAGAGAAGAGAAAAGCGAGCCTCCGATAGCCTCAAATAGATGGTACGGCTTTGCATATGGTGGGACTTGCTGCTTCTATACACAGTATTATATACAGGCTTCGGGGCCCTGAAGATATCTCCTGCCCCAGGACGAATCACCTAGACAAGAGGTTCCATCCTGGTAGGACTATAGTTAGCTCTATTTGCATTCCAGACTGCACTCTCGCCATCCTGTACATAGCCTGTACACTCTCGGCCGGACAATTATTTGCATTCTCTCCATGCAATAAGACGAGCATTATACTTTCCCCGGCACGAAACTCGCCCGCGAGATCCCATAAGGTGGAGGAGAGAGAAAAATGAAGCACAGTACCAGACGAACGAGTGGAGACGCTAGTAGGAAATAAAGAGTCAAAATGAAGGTGGATGAAGATGATGAAGAAGAAGGGCATTAGTGCCTTTGTCGAGGTCGGCCAGTCAAGTCGCCTGATGTAAAAGAGAAAAGTTTTCAGAGTAACTCCAGGGCATTCTACAGTGGCGGACAACTAGTTTGAAGAAAAGATATTTAAAAAAAAGAATTTAAGAAATATAAAAAAACTTCTCACTACCATTATGGACACCGGTGCAGTTGCTCCTGTCGTTAGTTACGCGTTCTCTTGCGTCTACACGATTAACGATTACGTAAAGCGATACAAGAGCAGTTGTCACGTGTGATTGTTCATTCGTAGATACGCGTATGCATGTCAATATGTAATTAATACGTAGATCAAAGGTTGAGCCGGGTGCTCACCTTGTGGGTAAGTCCGGTGTTGTATAGACGAGCAATGCCGACACGATTAATTATCGAATGCCAATCGTGCTTCAGCCTGTCCATTGGCTAAAGTCAATACGGGCGCGCCGCCGCGATTTTCAGGTTAGGTTCTCGGTCGCTCTTCCTTTTTTTATCCTCGTCCTTTTCTTCGCATGCTGGCCGACCATATTCTTTCTCTTATAAACCTTCTAGCTATTTTGACAATGGATAACAGCCTGGTTCTCTCTCATTCTCTCTTATCTGTCTGTTTTGACTTCCATACCTATCCCTTTCATTCAACGGCCATTTTCCATTGAAACTCTTGATGCCAAGCCAGACACTCATCCAATGTCCTCTTTCTGTTATTCAGCAGTTTTTTTTTTATTTTTCCCCCCGTTTTCTTTTTATCTATGCCCTCTCTCTTCGGCTTCTCTATACTTGGAAAATTATTTTCCATATCCCGAATATCCCTAGAGTCACGCAGCAGTTGGTATGCCTGCGCGATTGCTGTCACGTGGAAATCCCATCCCGGTGAGAATTTATCGGATCTCGTTGACGCGTTACGTCAGAGAGGTTACTGTCCAGTGGCAAAATGTTGAATAATTATGCAGAGACACGAAGTGCATTTTGTCGGGTACGTTCCAGCATGGATCCTCCTCCGCGAGAATCCCCACTGCCATTAGTAGGGATAACGGGTATAAAGAGCCGGAAGAATTCTAGTTCAACATGGCGGATGTAAATCCTAACCTCTAAAAAGTGAACCTCGAGAATTTCTAGTGCAACCCAACTTCGTGCTAATACGTTTTCAGACAAAGTAAGCGCGATAACGAGAGAAAGGCGCAAAGTGAATTCCAATCGGGGTCTGTTTAGATTAAAAGACAAAGCACCCTATCAGCTGTGGCTCCACGATACGCCTCGTGAGATTCTCTAATTAAACCGCGTAAGGCGTGTCCTATGGAAAGTTCATGGTTAATTACAAGGCATCCCCTTTGACGTGTCGCCGAGACTCAATTTCATCGGGCGAGTACTCACGATGGCTTTAATGCTTATAAGACTCTAGGTACAGCGACTATATGGCATTGACACTGTGTGAATTCGTCCTATTCCTAACTCAGCTGCAAAACGAGCTACAAGTTATAATACAGGCGACGCTGTACCGGCAGTTTGAATATATCACGTAAGAAGACAGTAAGGATTTCTTGAAGAATTTCGAGAATCTCAAGGAGAATAATAAGAAGAGGAATGAGGGTATGAGGATCGAGATCGCAACAGTGGATTATTCGCGGGACGGGTTTGGTCTCCCGACAAACAGGTAGAGCGAGCTACTTCCGCTTCGACTCGTAAAACGAAAAGCCGCCGTGAGTTAGCGGCCCCATGGCAGGGCAAACAAACTACGCGTTCTCGTAGCGTGTATTCCTGCGGGTTTGTTTTATTTGCTTATTGCGTACGCGCCCATAAGTAACGAGCGCGTGTATATGGGAACTGCCTCTTAGCTTACGGCGGTCTGCCGTAAGTAAGAAGTTCGTGGACGCCGCGCGGAATCGGCGTTAAGCGCTAATAAAACCAGCGACCAATTGATTATCAGGGACGCGCATCGTATTCGATAATATTTCACTTCTATACAAAGCCCAAGAACGATTTGAATAAAGAACAAAAGAAATTTCACTATTTCATATAAATCAAACATCTGAAAATTTGCTACAAGAAAATACGTGTCATATGGATACTGCAGAGTATCAATGATCCCCCGACTTGATCTCAGTATGAAAAGACTTTTAGTATATACACTCTGTATATTGATTGTAAGGAGTATTTGCCGAGGTTGGTACACAAAGCTATCACTCTACTTTTCGATCACCCTGTAGCGGTAAAAAGTGTAAGCGTGCTGGGTCGAGAGGCCGAGACTACACGTGAAGGGGGGCTGGGGGGGAGGGGGAAAGAGCCAGGACAAGTAGATAACGTTGAAGAGAATGAGGGAACGGATGTGGGCTGCCAACCCTAGGAAGCTGAAATAGGAGGTGATGGGCACGCACATGTGTTTACCCAAGGGGGTTGTTGTTGTACTACTAGAAGGGGGGCAAAACCGTAAGAGGGCTGGTGGACGTACGCGACACAGAGTCGGGAGAAGAATGCACGAAGGGAAGCCAAAAGCGGAGTTAACGCGAAACAGTATGCAATTTCAGATGAATGGAGATCTCGCCCAGTTCTATTGCACAGGCAGTATATATACTATAGTATATTATATACAGCAATGGTATAATATATATATATTGTTTACCGCCCACGTGGAAGGGTGCGGCGATCGGTAAATTTTCTCTCTCTCCCCTAGTGGCCATTCTAACATATAGAAATGTATAAGCCATAGGGCGAATTACGGTTAATACGAAACAGTGAACAATCGACATTACAGTAACACGTGTCAGCAGAGTAAAAGTTCCGAATGCTATCGTGAAGTCGTGTTGTGCTCTCACATGGAAATTACGTATAGCTGGATGTCGAGATGGGGCGTCAAAGCAGCGGCAAGCAGTAATTAATTAGCGTAACGATTCGTTACCGTGTGGCGAGTCGCTAGCAAAGTTTTGCCAGTGCCGACTCGAGCACTTTTTTCTATCCAGTTATTTTAATGAGCGACGCTGCTACCTTATACACACCCGTGAGTAGTGCGAGTTGAATCCGTATGTAACGCTGCGGGGCAGATATATAATAATGCAGATATAGGAAGAGGGAAAACTACCCTACTCTCGCTAACCCTGCCAACGAAGAGTAAAGCATCCCCGGTTAATTGTTAGAGACGGCGGAAAATGTTTCAGTGATCCCAGACAGAGGAAGTGCCCTGGCGATATCCGTTATCAGTTGGGTAGATAGCGAGACATGCCCGATTGCTCGCGTGAAAGAAAACAGTGGCGCTATCTGCCATAGCAGCCATGATACAGTCCCAGTTGGACAGGATGCTGCTATTCCGGTGAGACAAAGTCCATTGTCTATGGTTAGGGAAGAGGATGAAAAATAAAAAGGGATAATGAAGTAAAGAGATGCTGGATTTCAAGTGCTACGAACCAACCAATGATCATATAGGTATATATATGTATATACAAATATAAAGATGCATGCAGCATATAAAATGTCCGTGGATGGTACTTCGGAAAGCACTGAAAACGCTTCCTATAATAATCATGACATAAGAGCAACACAGAGTTGAGCCATCACGAAATTGAGAAGATCGAATTTTATAGCGTTCTTCTTTCGTTTTCCTGGCCCTTTTTGCCCTGGCCTCCACTTCCGGCGGCCCTCTTCGATATACGTACCTACTATCTGCTGGCACCGTATCGCCTGATCTCTCTCTTTCTCTCATCTCTATCTCACTCTCTAGTCCAATCTTTTCTCCCTTCTGCTTCCTTTGCTCCCTTCAACGAGAGACCAACCTTACCCTTCGCTCTCATCCCTCAGCAGCTCTTTGCCGCAAGGACGCGCAAATTTATATTACACCGTGGGATATATAGGGCCGCATAAAGGAGCAGGAATCGAGCACTGATTAAAAGAATATATTAGGTCCATATATATATATATAAAGCTGATAAGAGCACCATGCTGAAGAAGCGCACGGAACTAGAGAGCGTACATATATATACATATATATAGAACGAAATTCGCATTAATACGTTCGCATACACATAGAGACTTAAGGTTGGCTTCCAATTTCTCATGGTGTGTGAAGACACCACCACTAGCAACGTAAGCACCCTAAGCTCCCATAAACTCAGCTTAACGAGCGGGTCCTTGCTGAAAATTCTATTTTCCTCCTGGTTTTTCTACCTCGCGTGTCGTACCTACGGACGCCATTTTGAATTAGCGTAATATCGTATAGGCGCTGAGGGCTCTAACGCTACTAGAGAAATAAAGGCGATATCGTCGCTGTTAAATCCCCACGAACGATTAGAACGACGAAAACAGTCGGTGCCGCATTAACCAGATGTGTAAAATACGCGGGAAAATTGTTAAGATAAATTCTTTGAGAAAATACAAATTTTTCAATAATCCCACGCGAGTATTCTTCATAATACGAGAATTTTATCACAATGATACTCTACCGGGTTTTTATATTCTATAGTCATATATATATGCATTACTGTATTGTACTAGTAAAACGACACTGTGAGTGCGCCTTTATTATTTCACGTGTCGTCATATGCTCACTCACTCACTCACTCATGTACGAGTACATATCGCGAGCACACAGGTAGGTACATAGAAGCGCGCATTTACTGTATGGCCACGCAACGGGAAACGCGAGATATCATGAGCGAAGCTTTCAGGACAAATTACGGCTTTAATGTAGCAGATGCGAAGATACGTTTTTTTTTTATATAAAGGCGCGAATAATAAACCGACGGGCCCCGGGAAGAGTGTGAAGCGTATCGAAATAACCGAACCAACCAGCCAACGAGTGAACGAGAGGGAGAGCCTCGTATCCGCTTCGCGTAAAATCTGATGATTCTAAAGAAACGCGAAGGTATCAGACTAGAAGAGGGTAAGGAGAAGAAAAGCCTTTGATGTCCTTCTTTTCGAAAGCTCTTTCCGTTCCTCGAGTCATCCCAGTGCGGCATCCGCATCCGCAACCCGCTTACCACTTAGGCGAGTGGATGCGGTTTTCGCGAAGGGAGGCAAAAGGAGAGGGAGGAACGATTCTTTTGTGCGCCTCTCGATTTTCCGAAAAGACGTATAACCCAAGTGCTTCCACTGTCCAATATCCTGAGATATATACGCCTGAGACACCTTGGAAAATACTTAACCCGATATACTCGACAGTCTTCATTCCTATTTACGAAGTTACAAATCGAACGTCCAATAATACCGTTTATAAAGATAGAGGAGAAGAGACCATTGTGTAGGTGTTTCGGGTTCACCGGAAGTGATTATCAAATCTGGTGGAGAACGGCTGATGATGGAGGATGTAACGTTAAAAGAGAAATCCTGTATGAAAAGAAAGGGGAAAAAAGAATGAATAGATTCACAAAGAGTATACATATACACATATATATATATATATACACCTGTAAAACAGAATTGAAAAACGGCGAGAGAGAAACTACAGGACGGTTTTGCGGTTAATTTTGTGTTGTCGCTTTTTTACTGTCGTTCACATCTCCCCTATTTTATTTTACAGGTTTTCACCCCATCCCTGGGCGAGTGCACGCTGCAATAGAGGGAGAATGAATCGGCGATGGATACTATGGCAGCGGAGCGATAGACACGGCATATGGAACTCAAGGGAGGAATACATTGGAAGCCTGTAAAAACGAATCGACCGGACCCGCATCGAACCGATCGGCAATCGGTCCTCGCAACATTAGGCACTTTGATCGAATACCTATTACTCGTGCGATTTGTACGAACGGGCTTCTCCGTCAATTGCAGATTACCGGTTCAGCGGATTACGTAGGGTTAGGTAGGCTGACTGGCTAGTTGGGTGGCTGACGGGCGAGTCTGCTGCATTTTCTCATTGGCGGAAAAGCTTCTGGCAGCTGGTACAGTCACTTTTGAAAATGTAAAACCGGTTACTGTATATATACTAGATATCATCGCATTCGGTCACGTGGAAATCAAGGATTATCCTTCCGTGAGAATTTAGTTGGATAGATATACTATATAGAGAGATAAAGTGTCAGCCTCCATCATTTTTATTGTTCGATATTTATTATGAAATTTTTCACGGGATATCTCCAGGTACTGAGTAACGATAAAAGCGAATTAAATAGTATCAAGGATAATCCCATTTGTCAAGGTGTTATCGGAAGTCCAAATTAATGTCGTTCTTGCGACTCGGCGAAACCTCCGTAAATCTTGGATAAATGCTGATAAAGCGAGTCCAGTTTCGAGCCAAGAGTGTGGGAAATTGTAAATCTCATATCAGATCCTCCTATACTAGATCGTGAGAAAAAGTCGAGCACTTCTGTATGTATGGGCCACGCATTGGATCGATCTGTCAAGTGCCTGGATTAATACTAGGATAAGGCGAAAAAATAAATATATAATAAAAGGGGAAGGGGAACTATATATATCATAATATACATACACACACACACATATACCTAGTAGAGAGAATTGATAGAGTCTAGTTTTATTATCGAGATATATCCGTAGCCTGGAACGCCTTCTGGCGCTAACAGCTAGGAAATCTGTCCGACACGCCATACCAATTAAACGAGCAAAGGTATAGGTCGCCGATCGAAACAAAGAATATCGAGTGACGTTTCGCAAATTACTTTTCTTTCCGTAAGTCTCCCGTTCCCGTTTTATCTTTCGCCACAGTACCTTCCTTCCTCAGCTGTCCTGCCCTTCCTTGTCCGCCTCATCTACTAACCCCTTTCGTTTTTGATGGGACCGCCACCGAGTATAGGCACCGGAGATCAATCCCCAGAGACTCGTATACCTACCTAGCAGGACCGGAGAGTGTTGTGAATGATTCAACGAGTCGTACGGCAGACCGAGTTAGTGCCGTTTTTACTACATTTTTAACGAGTAACCTGAAGCGAGTCCTTACTCACGTGGCGAGCAGACTATCCCGACGCCATTCCGGAAGTGATACTAAATCGAATTTGTAGATTTCAGGATAATTCACTCTTTAGCGTAATCCAATTAAAGTGTTGTATAAGCCATTAAAAAATATATAGAACATCTCAATGGCATCCTGGTGTAATGATAAACAAGGATGGAGTTAACCCCGTCAATGGCAAAGGGACTCTGAACCGGAAGGCAATAAGAAGTTCCGGAAACCAAAAGCGTCGTTTCCGCAACGTCCTGACGACAATGCTATCTAGAATCCAAGGACCTTGTGCAGCAGTGAAGTCATTGAGTTCTTTAGTAGATGTCCTCAAAACTATCAGGTACCCCGACCCTGCCCAATACGGATCACCTCCTTGGTCTCCTATAACAATTGGGATCGACGTGGTTCTCGAGCCGTTATCCCGGAGGCGGACAACCAGTTGCGGGTGCGCCGCTCTAAATCAATTTCGTCCCCCGAAAGATGAAGATAAGGGGGTACGGACATTAACGGGGCAGTGTGCCAGACGTTATTAAAATGGAAGGATGACTGTCGCGCGCGCGGCCACGACATCAATGGGACCAGGAACCTCCTGCAGGGTCAGCGCAGTAGCTACTGCGCAGGCTATACCGAATTTCATTGGGGGCGGTATTCTCTCTTGGTTCCTATACTGGGGGGTGCTCGCGACTCTCTTCAGTCTCTCACTCGTTCTCTCATTCGCTCTGTTTCTTTCGTTGTTTCTTCGCGTCGGTTTCCTTTCTCAGTATTCTCATTGTATATAGTCCCTGTAGCCTCTAGTAGAAATAGGTAGGGTATAGTACAGTCGGTATTGCTCATCGACCTATCCTATACCGCCACTAGACGCAATATTATCCGCTCTCGAGGTCCTCGAGACTACCCCGATTCTGTCTCCGTTAGGACGTCACGACAGACGGCATAATCGGAGAGCCATGGCGAATTCCATATCCAGTATCCACTGTTCATTGACCCGTGACGTGTCATCGTTGCTTGAGATTATCCCAGGTCAACCGTTTGGCACGATTTTAAAATAACCATGAAAATTGACGAATTACCAGCTCACCAGCAGTCGATTAATTTCAGGATCGTACTTTGCGCATCGGCATGGTGTCACAAACAGAGTGACATCAACTTCCGGCCGAGAGTTACGAAAGAGCGAAGAATTCGCTCGAAGGTAAGAAAAAAGATTCTTAAGAATCCCGACGGGTGGCCGGCGGGTCTTTCGTGTAGCGGCGCCGTCGGTAAAATGTCCGCGGTTAGACGAGGGTAGGAGTAGGTAAAAGCTAGAGTGAAAACGGGAGGTATAGTGAGACGGTGTAAGGATAGAGAGAATTGTTAGAGAGGAAGAGAACAGAGGAGACGAGAGAAAGATAAAAGGGAGAAAAGTTCTCGAGGAAGCTCGTCGATCGCATCAGTTCCGTATCGTGAATCGGCAGGCTTCGGCAGTCATCGGGTGGCTGCCTCGCCTCGGCACGGCGCGACTACGCACTATTGATTCGCATGGGGACGTGGCGGAGGTGGTTGCTGCTCATGGAGTTGGAGTTGGAGGCAGAGGTGGATGAGAAGGTGGTAGTAGAGTAGAGTAGAGTAGAGTAGGGTGGGCCAGGGCCGGCGGGTTATGGTTGGGTCATGAGGGGCCCCCGGGAGACCAGCTAAGCCGTGGCCCGGTCTGCACGGCCCTGCCAACCCTCAGGCTGCTTTCCCTACCCCGGCAGAAGGCTAAGGTAGGTATAGTATGGTATGAGCTGGGTTCCCAGTCATTTCCCACCCCCAGGGTCGTGTCGTGAACGTGCGCAAAGGGGCTTAACTCTGAAACAACAACCAATCTGTTCCCTGCGCTTTCTCGGCCGCTCCTCGCGCCACTCTTCTTGAACGTTGTCCACGTTCTCTTCAGCGTCCTCTTTCTGTTCTTGTTCCGCACTTCTATCTTCCGGATATCTAGATTCGCCTCTTATCCTAACACCCTCTTCTATTCTATTTAACCACCTTCTCTTTATCTCGACGTGGCCCGTGCGAAAATCGGATAGTTGGGGCTGTGCCCTCCTCTATATCTCCTCGTCGAGACGTCGCCGGATATTCCGGACACTTTCAGGACGATTAATCCACTCCTGGAACGAGGAACGTTTTGCTGGGACGGCTGGAAATTGGGTCGGTCTTCGGTGGCTATAAGAAACGCTATTATGTAAGGTAAGGGATGAAGATGGAGCTTGGAAACAAAAGAGAGGACTATCCCAGGGAGATGGAGAGTTAGCAAGATCCCGTTTTGTATTTGCGAAGAGGATGCTGAGAGGCATAGCTTTCATCGACGTGGCACTATACAAACTTATACCCCCCCAACTTCAAGGCTGTCTCATTCGGCATGATTTAAAACGCTCTAAGTATGTCGCGGATTATTTCAACTCCCTTTTTAACCGCCACATACGTAGAACGCGACGTCTTTCACCGTGGGCGATGCTCGACGCGGAAATTGTCGACGTTGAAGAAATTGTTCCGGTCGCAGCGTCCTGTGGGCGTTCATGAAAGAACGACGCCTCTATTTAAAATATATCATCTCGCGGAGACGATGCGACCCGCGTACGAAGGGCCTTTTCGTGGTTCCCTCTCCACGCCGGAAATTGTCGACCCGGAGGAAATTGTACCTGGAAACGTTCCTATATGAAATCGTCTTCACTGAGGAACCCGAGAGACTCTTTGATGATGACGACGACGACTATGGCGCCGTTACGCTTTCCACAATTTTGGTTACTTTTTCAGACGACCTCTCTTTATCGGAGAGACTGAATCGTCCCGGGTGACGTTTCCGTGACGGAGGTTTCTTCCAGGGTCACGGATCCCCTTTACACGGGAATACAGGGAGACTGAGAAATACGGTAGCAAAGTGTGAGAGATAGGAGACGGAAAGAGACTTCAACTAACTCGGGACGCCTGACTGTCATTAAACATTCAGGATGTCACTTCGGTGCCCTTTGTTAACGCTTATCAGTAACGTACTTTAACGTATCAGCCTAAAAAGAGCTCTTACCTATGGTGAGGATGGTTCCTTTTAGTAGAAAAGAGAATATCAACTGATTACTTGACTGTTCAGAATACGAGTAACCATATGTATATACTATATATTCAGAGCTAACGTGACATATCTCATAAAGTCACGTACGCATCCATCATCAATAATACCGAGGACCAATTTAAAATCTGGTTCACGACCAATGGGCTTTCTGACCAATCACTGGTACTCATTGTGATTTGTTGGTGAAAGCCCTTATCAACGTGGGATTATTAATCAAGTGGAGACGCGTACTGGTTATGCTGCGTGCACTCGTCCGGGACGATGTTAGGTGTTGCTCTATATGTATAGAAAAAGAAATCTTAACGTCAAGCCGACGGAATCCCAAGGCGAGGCACTGGTAATTAATCTTCCCATGAAACGCCCGACAATTCTGACGCTTCTTGAATTCCTGATTCACGCGCGATAGTAGTGGGTATTCAATGGGGAGGGCCCTGCGCCTACGTCTAGCGTCGACGTCGACGCCCCTGAGTGGACACGTGCTACGTCGAGAAACGTCGTTTAAACCCTTGCCGAATATAGCCGGAAGGGTCAGGGGTCGGAAAGGACTAAGAGATTGATGAAGATCGCCCTTAGGATCTTTTTGCGCAAAATTTTATCCTACAGCTGGTTTTCAGCTATCGCTTGTCATTTCTTATTTTATTCCTGTTTTGTATCTTTTTATTATCAATTTGATATAAAGATAA
Source organism: Pachycephus smyrnensis (assembly GCA_030142225.1). Taxonomy (NCBI): domain Eukaryota; kingdom Metazoa; phylum Arthropoda; class Insecta; order Hymenoptera; family Cephidae; genus Pachycephus; species Pachycephus smyrnensis. Next base: position 151,793 of record JARQST010000266.1, on the reverse strand, counting down.
ATCGATTCTATTGTATTTTACGGATATGGTCTAACGAACTGGGAATTACTGAGTGTAAAATTTTCAAGTGAAAAATTCGTATCGCGAAAATAATCTTAATACACTTAAGCTCCTGTTCTTGATTAAGAAACAATGGAGTATAAAAAAAGAAATCTAAAAAAAATATCTCTGGAAAGAAATTAAAAGGACTTGGATAGCTCGAATCACGTATCGGCTCAGAGTTTCTTAAAAGAAATTGGAACGAGTAATGAAGGACTCACGTAAAAGTAATAAAAGACACCCATCCACCATACGACTTGAACTTGATCGTTATTTTCTTAGGTCGCAAGGAAAAAGAAGATCGGACTGTATTTTTCTTCTGGATAGGGACAGCAGAACCCAGCTCAAAAAACGTGCTCACTTCGTGGGTTTTAGAAAATATAGAAAAATACTGCGAAAATGATAACGCCATTTTCTATAAACCTGACACTACGTAGCATCTAGTTTGTAACCCCATTCAATTAATCTATACGCTAGATGCTGGTTACAGCATTCCCTCTTTACGTATATCATTACGATGGTAATATTATAGATATACGCGAATGGATATATTGAGAAAGACGAAATGAACGGTTGAGAATATATTCAATCCAAATTGGAAGACGGTTCAAGTGCTATTTCCGTTAACGATGCCAAAAGATCGTCTTATAAAAGTCCTAGAAAATTTGAGTTGACGACGACTCCATGATTTTATTTTTTTAATACCTAAAACATATCATCCATATCGATAGGTATATGTACCTACTCATTTTACAGTTCAAAAAATCCATCTATTTCTGTATTACTAATAGGAGACATGACGTCACAATGGATTGATACTCAAGTCTTGAAAGAGCTAAAGTAACCTGAAATAACACGTAAAAAAAAATTGTCCCGATTTATCAAGAGTACAGTGGTGAGTATATTGACATACCGTGACAGTCGAATCTCGTCAATCTTGCCATAACTCATATCGACCGCATTATTATTCGTGAATATTCCAATGGCAGAATATTCAATATGGCCGTCGTCAAATATGGCGAAGCAAATAGTCCCGGTAACAGGTATAGCACGTACTTAAGTAGATACTAGCACATATATATATACACACAGTGATAAGTGAGCGAATGAATGAGCGTTTCGTGTCTCTAAAATAGAACGAGAAGCCAAATAACGTGGATACGTGTATTGTACGCATGTATATTCGCGCGTGGGAGAAAGAGAGAAAAAAAAGAATAAAGCTCAAAGGACACGACGAATCGTCAGGGTGGGTTGGTTCGTTCGCATGCGAGAAAGCGTTTCTTCGAAAACACTTTATAGTCGAGAGTCTCATTTGTCAGTGACAGATAAAGCGTATAGAGCGAGCGGTTTGATAAAAATCAAGAAAAGCAAAAATGTTTACTCGCTCTTCCTTGATAGGTGCTACAATATCCACGTGTCGCTAAACATTTCTCTCCGCTCCGTGACAACAAGGCCGTCGCTATTCGAATTGGTGCAAGTTCGCCTCGCTCCCCTCTAGCAAGCCCCGCCAAACACGAAGGTACGCCTTTTCTTCCTCTTTCCTCTGGTTCCATCCAACACAGCGAGCTCTCGTGCTAACGAGCTTCACGGGGTTACAGAAAACGCGAGCAGGTAACGCGAACTCAGTGAAGGATTAACGATAAGCGAAAGCTGCCGCGCGCTCACGGCTTTCCATCGACAATGGCGGCGAAGAGGAGATCGGGCGCGTTTTATCAAGGCGAAGGCATTAAGCAAACGTCAATCAAACGTTGACCGTTTTAGATGTTTGTCTTTCGTTCAAACGTTCCTTCACGCTTGACGTGCGTTATTATTGTTAGGGCTATAGAAAAAAAGTAATCTTATGCAGTATACTATATATAGTTATACATATAAGAGACTTATAGAAGACTACCGGTCCTGACGATGCGACGTGTATATATAAAGTCTAAGACCACAGCCGTATAGATCGTCAGGACATCTCTACAAGGTGTCCGGTATATATGACGAACCGTAAAAAAAAACCTAACGAGACTCCTCGAGTTCTTCATTTTCCTAACAGAGCGGCTCTAATTCCAGGAAGAGCGTGGGCAATGCGCCAAGTTTTCGCCTCGGGCGGAGCCAGCAACTTTTCCGGCATCCTCGCTCGATAAAGACACAGGACAGGAAGGACAGGAAGGACAGGAAGGACAGGAACGGCACTTTGTAGCGTACGGTATGGCATAGGCTCCCGTCGCTCTAAACTGTAGACAGAAGAAGTAGTCACGTATAAAGACGTACAAACAGAGGGATGAACAGAGAGTCAGGGATGTCGCGGTCGCGCGACTGAATTCAGATATTGATTTCAAGTTTCACGTGGTGTGCCCTCAGGGCTACGTGGGTGGTAGAATGATGATGGTCAAAAGTTGTACGAGGTAGGTCAACCGGAATCGGTCGATAGGAAGAGTTTTGACCTCCTCGTAGTACTGAGATACCTCCACACTGACAGCACGTACACTATCTACACGTGTATATAGATATATAATATACACGTTGTTACTGCTGGTGATATTCGTCAGAGTGTGGAACATCGCTTTCTCCAGGGTGTGCTAAAAAAAAACATTACAAAATTCTCCGCAATGTAATAGCGTTCAGAACCGTTTTTTAGATCAAACTGTAGTTTAGGTGATACGTGATGTGTATACGTATATATATAGGCATCCCCTAGAAACGCCGTGTAAAAAAAGAACGTTTCACCAATGCACAAATATCAGGCCGCAGTAACAGAGGAGCTTGATAGGGAGTCTACGTTCCTGGGATTCAGCAGCAATCTCGTCGGGTATTCTTCTACGAGAGCTCTAGGAAAATTGGGGCTGGGGTTTACCCTTTGTGGTATACACGGTGCGATCGGTTTATTTCGAGGCTTCGTCGAGTAAACACTGGTTCCTGGTTAGTGTGTGCTTAGAGAGCATCATCGGGAAAGGGTAGGTATATGGGTACCCTCTAGGGTTAATCCTCGTAGTAGATGTTCCAATTATAATATGCCGGCTATTTGTCGATGTCTGACAATACTCCAGGAGGTTCTCGAGAGAAGGTGGAGCCAAGAGTGCCAGGGCGCTTCCTGAAGGATGGTGAGTTAAGGTTAGGTAATAGATCTAGTATATAGAAAAGGGGTACACGGCTATATAGATATAGATAGATATATATATATATTTGAACGGCTAGAGAGGGGTTCTCCTCTTCGGGACCTTCTCGAGTGGACGTATTCGGTATGAACTACAAACTCCTAATGCCACTCATCCTATGGGCATGTTACGCCGAGGCCTTCGTAAATTGCGTATTTTCCTTGCGCGAGCAGGGTTACCGAACACTCGAAACCCTAAGGCCTTTTTAGCTCTCGTTACGCGAATTTACCCGTAAATTTCGCGTGCCCGAAAACAGTTTAGACTCTCCACGAAAGTGGAAACGAAGTAGGTACTATAGGGAGGTCAAAGGGATTTATGAAAGTGGAATGAGAGAAAATCGAGGAACCGAAGAAAAATGGTCCCTTGGTCTTATAATTTTATTATTGATTCCCTGAAGAAGTTACGTATTTGTGAGAATGAAGTGTATCGCGGAAAACATTGGGTTATTGATATTTTCCAAAATGTTGAAGAATTACGGCACGCGCTAGTACCACTCGTTACGGTCCAACGATCCTTGGAGACTTTCTTTCGTTCGCTCCCGAGAACAATAAGCAATTCTAATAGGAAGTATAGTCGCGTTAACGTGACCTCTTTGGAAGCGATCTGAAGTTGAAATCGAGTTAACCACACTCGCAATAATCGGATAATGGCTATTAAAGCGTAAAGTAATCGCTTGAATTTTGCGCAATTCGTCTGACGTCGATAAATCTGAAGTAAGCGAAAGGATTCCAGAATGCTGGTGTCCGTATCGAGTGATCGTTCCTGTCGATCGAATCCAAATCGTGAAGAGAATCGACCTGCACTGTATTCAAGACGGTACGAATCGATTATACGCCAAGGTGGATCGACGTAACCTAGTGCCCCCTCAGGACGTCCTGTTTTTTCAACTTGGATATGGACAATGGAAGACAAGCTAATATATATATATATATATATATATATACACACATACCAGGAATATCTAGAGCCAAGAAAACCCCGAGGAGCCTGCAGACCCTGGGTAAAGTCTTCCTCTTGCGTGACGAATACAACAAGAATCTCTTACGCGTCGATTAAAGCATTCGAAAGCGTGTATGCCCCTAGTGCAGAAACAAGGAAGGTAAAATTAAGCTATCGCACAGGGGGTGGCTGACGATGGTAGGTGACTCCTTCGGGCATAGAGGGTCGAACACGACGACAGATATATGTATGTATGAGCCCTCAAAAAGCAATCAGCTCCTCGTGCAATTAACCCAGGCGCTGTATATCACAGACACAGCCCTGAGCCAGGAGACTGAAAGTGGGGTGAGTGAGAGTAAGGGATGGTGGTGGTAGGATAGGTATACAGTGTGAGGCCTCGGTTACCCATTGCACCCCAATCTTTTCAAGCCTAAAGGGAATGAAGAGAAGGACGGGTGGGACGGAGAAGGAGGGGTAGGAATCGAGGAAAGGGAAAAGGAAAACAAGACCTTACCCGCGCAGTCACGGAGTTACTCGACTCGAGTCGAGTCTATGCTATCTACACTGTCCCTGCTGAAAGTACCCAGTCCCGAGTCTGTCTTTGGGTCTACCCTCAACGGACAGAGAAAAAAAGAATAAAAATAATATAAAAGAATGCTCGCAGTTGTAACTCCAGCGGATATTGCAGCTATACTGTACAGCCGTGCACGTCAGAGGCAATGGAGGACACGGACTAACGTGGAAATAGCGCCGTGAAAGAAACTCGCCCGGTAACACTCGCAATGGCGAGTGCACACGCTCTACGGTTCTCCATTAGGGTATGTTCCCTGTCGTAGCTAGTCTGGCCAACTTGCTGACTCCGCAAAGAATTACCTGGCATGAGTCGTCCCGAGTAGCGCGGCAAGCCGCGTTGTGATGCTCCTCAACGTAGAGTATAGTGCACAAGCGCCGATCCAGGTATAGGGATTATTATACTACACTATAGTATATTCATTGAATACAGTAAAGTACATGCCTAGCCAGATATACATATAGATACCATATGCACGAGCATAGAGGTTATGGTATGCATACCTGGATTGACCAAAGTATACTTGAGAAGCACGTGGGAGTATGGCAGTGGTGCTTTGTCGAGGAAGAGGAAGACGAGGAAGCGGTAGGAAGGGGGTAATGATGAAATCAAGGTATCCTGAACTCCCGGGTAGGACCTCCGATGACATCTTCCTCGGCGAGCTCCGTGGGAGTATGGCAGTGGTGCTTTGTCGAGGAAGAGGAAGACGAGGAAGCGGTAGGAAGGGGGTAATGATGAAATC